>CM076584.1:1429124045-1429508599 GCA_034641835.2 Pinus albicaulis
TTTCTTGTAGTGTGCATCAATTTAGAGAATCTGGCTGAAATATACAATCATCAAGTTCCTCGTGCTCTCATATGAATCATGGGGCCCTACACAACATGTGTAATTGCATACATACATAAGATTATGTACTTTAAAATTAAATGAGAATGTAATCATGAAAATGAAATTAAAAAGCGATTCAAATTCCATGTAACACCTCATGGTGTTCCCCCTCCAATGTGCCCTTGTGGTGTTCACCATGCATTGCACCCTCGTGGATAAACTGTACAATATATGTGCATGTATATATTTGTTAAAATTTTAAAATTACAAATGAAAATGCATAAACTAGATCAATATCAAAAAAATCAAGTATGAACTTTTTCAATTTGTTTAGATGATTCAATCCCTATAACCAACTAAAGTTTCAAATTCAATCCAATACCTCATGGTGTTCCCCATGCATTTTTCCCGCTTGGATGCCCTATGCAATACATGTACATGTATATATATTAAAATTTTAAAATTGCACATGAAAATGCGTAAACTCACAATTTATTAAAAAAATTGTTAACCAAAATTTTAAATTGTTTGGATGATCCCTTCCCCAACATCTACTCCATTGCTAAAGTCCCTGGAGAAGGGAAATCGTCTCCTCAACCCTAAAATTCAAAAATTTTAAAAATGTAAGATAAATCTATCCTATGTTAATGAAGCATGCACTTCAATTCATAACAAAACATTCAAGTGAAATATTCAATACTTGTGACAATGGAATACTTGAAAAATATCCTAATAGGGAAGAAGAGTGTGGCGCCATATCGAAAATGTTGAGCGGAATTAGAATCTGTTAACATTTAATCATATACATGTAAATATTTTTTTTTTTTAAAAACATGTCCTCACGATACTGATATAATAAAAGTAGAATAATAACTGTATCAACATGAACTCTTCAAAAAAAGCTAACATTTCTCAATATATCATCTCGATTGGAACCTGAACCTTGGACCGTGATATTATCAAAATTTTCGTTCAGAAAATGAGTTAGCTGAAAATGGTGAACATATGATACATTTGTGTTAGAATATATTTGAACAAATTAACAATTTAATGTATGTGAATCGACACTAACACATACAAATTACAAATTACAAATTATATTAAAATATCCACCCTAACCGTTAACACATACTGATCCCACACCATCTTCCTCATGAACAATTAGGCCTTTCCAACCATTACGAAAACCCTCTGCATATGCTTTAAGCTCCTCTATATTCATATTACCTATCTCCTCATCTTCTTTATATACAAAATTAGCACGTGCATTAGCTTGCGTTCTTTGTTGATTTAGACCGATATCAGTTCTAGTGAATGGACTCTAGAAGTTGTCTATGATTGAATCCATTCCCTCTCAACCAATTTGAAAAGTCACATCCATCTTTGACTGCAAATTTACCACACAAGGAGTTTGAAATACCAAAGGTGGCAGAGGGCGAGGAAATCAATATCATGTAATGCACCATTACGATCACATAACCAAGCTCTCCAAGTACCATAATATTCAGATGGAATCTCATTATAATCGAATTTCATACCCAAAAATAATTATGCATAAAATAGTTTTGCAAAATAAATTGGAACCTCGTCATTCCATGGTAGCTTTCCAAATGCTACAAGGAACCTATCATAAAAATGGTTTGCTATATTAGGGTGCTTGAAATATTTCACCTTGAGCATCATTCTTTTTAGCCCTTCTTTGAAATTAAACATATATTTTTCCATTGATTTTTTAACCCTTTTATTAACCTCGACCCATTTATCAGGACCCATTACTCCTTCCTTTCTATGCCTCATCATATCTACAAAGAAATATGTGGTTGGCCCAAGCTTCTCGTAAAAATCAAGAAATGAGCTGAGAGAGTGTACAACTATTTATAAGCTTTCTCGACTCTCTGCAGGGAGCTCCAAACTCCCAAGTTCTCTCCTAAATTTTGAATAATGACTTTTGCACCTATGTACTATACATTTTTGGAGGTTTTTTTTCCGAAGGAAGGTCATCAGGAATATCATATGGATACGTGGAAGTTCGTGTACAAACTTCTTCTTGAATTACCCAGCTTCGCTTACACCTATTTCAAGAAACATTTTCACCCTCTACATTAATATATAAAATTACATAAATATAATAACATGTGAAAAAATGTAGTCATACACATGCAAGATAGATAGGTACATGCATATGTACATACAATTCATTTACATACACAAATTTATTTTAACATGAAAAACAAATTATATAATTTACCAAAATGATGAGGATCATGATAATCCGATTGAGATTTGTGACCACTAGGAGATGGTTGAGCACCATCATGCCCAGCCAGAGATGGTTGAGCACCAACATGACCACCCAGAGATTGATCTTGTTGACCACCCTCACGCGATGACATAGTGATCGAAGCTTCTAAAAAAACATAAAATCAATTCAATATATATGTATATATACACATGATTCTACCTATTTATCATTTTAAAAATAAATGCACACAGACACACACACAGAGATATATATATATACCACAATGGTGTGAATAATGGCTCTCCATTCATTGAGTAGTTCCTTTCGACCTAGTTTGAGATGTTCCTAAAAAAGGGAAATTTATTATAAATTAATTTAAAGCTGAATTGATAAAAAATAAATTCCATATGTATACACATAGACACATGATTATATTCAAATACAATTTAAAAAAAATGATTATATTCATATACAATTTAAAATATTGCACACACACACACACACACACACACACACATATATACCACAATCATGATGGACCTCCCCCAATTCCTTTGATATTCTCTTTGATTCATGAGACTCGATTGATGCTCGCATCGAAGAATCATGTGAAAAATGATAATCCATGATATATATATATATATATATATATATGTCAAAAAGTTACTTCATGCATTTACAATTCTTTTTAAAATTTCTATTTAAAAAGATCAAGAATTCAGAAAATTGATGTAATTTAATTGATGTAACCCTTGAATTTACCTTATGAATTTAAAAATATTGAAATTTCTATTTAAAAATACCAATAATTCAAAAAATTTATGTAACCCTTAAAATTTCATCATGCAATTTAAGATCTTAAAATTGCTAGAGATTTAAAAGAATTGAAAGAATTCAGAAAATTAAAGTAACTAGATCCAAATCTATTCATTTAAAATAGACTCAGGACTAAAAAAAAAAATGTTGAATCACTCACATTTTGAAAATTAAATACAAAATTTTCTAAAACATGGAGTTCACCAAGTTTTCCATACATAGTGGGGGCACACTTGGTATAGAATTGAAAAACACACATGTTCATTAAAAACAACACATTTATAACTAAAAAACACACACATATCAAAGATATTTTTCAATGTCCATCAATAAATTTTGATGGAGAGCTTCTTAACACTAATTCATCTCTCCCGCACAAATCTTGAATTTGAATTTCCTCATACAATAGATCACTAAACATCCTATTAACAGTTGCACAATGTCTTATGCTCAATGATTGAAATTGTCTAAAAATATTTTTTGCTTCTCCATGCAGTTGTTTTAACCTCTTGTTTTTAACTTGGTACACTCATTTCATCTCGTTGCACACAATTTTGGAATTTCTGAAAAATACAATTCCCTTGGATCCATACTCCTGAGTTCTTCCTAAACCTTCTATCAATGCAATAAAATGTGCTTCATTGTTTGTTGTTCTTTTAGGTACATTCATTTTCCTTTGGAGGACTTCGTTCGTTGCAATATTGCATATCACATAAGTAATGAATACTTTCCCTCGTTTGGGATAACAAGAAACATCTATACATAATGTCCATTTTCAACAATGTTTAATGGGTTTTCTAATCCCTGTAAAAACAAATTCAATAAAATATGAAATTCATTTATTGCAAATTCCTTAGTTTATGGGAGAAATTACATGTGGTTTCATAATAGTTTACCACCAATGAAAAGGAAAGTAACAACACATCCTAGCCTAAAGTTACATCATATCTAGACAAATATTTAATGCAATCATTTCCATAGTCATCGTAGTTAGGGATGTGTTATTATTAATTAAATGGTGCTACATTCCACTTGTAGCATATACGATGCATAAAACTATTTATGTGTTGACTATGCCTTCATGGTAGTAGGAAGCATAGTCATGGTATTTAGATGGTTCACTATTATTTATTATTTTCCTAAAGATGTGCAGTGCTTGTTGTACTTTGAAAAATTTTAGGAAGAGAAACTTGTTGAAGACAAAGACGGTCTAAGGGAAAAAATTTAGCTAAAGGTTTTATAATAGTTTGCCTCCAATGAAAAGGAAAGTAACAACACATCGTAGCCTAACTACATCATAGCTAGATCAATATTTAATGAATTCATTGGCATAGTCATGGTAGTTGGAGATGTTTTATTATTAATTAAATGGTGCTACGTTCCACTTCTAGCATATACCATGCATAAAAAAATGTATGCATTGACTATGCCTTCATGGTAGTAGGAAGAATAATAATTGTATTAAGATAGTTCATTGTAATTTATTATTTTCCTAATGATATGTGGTGCTTGTTGTACATTGAAAACTTTTAGGAAGAAAAACTCGTTCAAGACAAAGACGATCTAAGGAAAAAGCCAAATATTTCTGTCTTTATTACTCACCATGTTTTTTTTGTCCAGAAGCTCATGGTATTACTTAGTAAATTTTTTTGATCTCAATCTCTCTAAGTTTGTTTTCAGAATGATTTGAATTGTCACAATGATAAAGAACAAATATCATTACAAATTTCAAAATACAAATAAGTTCTAGATATTACACAAATTCTAAGAGATAGTAACTAGTTTTCTTCTTCCATTTACAGAAAATGTGTCCCTTTGCATTTTACCATATATTAGTGCACATATCATCTTAATTTTAATATGTGCACACATATTATGTGATGTATAATATGTTTTTATACTCATCATTGTTTACATAAAGAAACATAAATTGATAAATAAACATATACATCAATTAGTGTGGAAAAGAAACAACTAGGGTTTGGTAGAGCTGTTGATCCAATAAAAGTAGATAAATTGAAGTAGATAAATTTTATGATTTTTGGGATAGGTTTAAGAGTAGGAGAGAATTTCCTCATGCATATGAATTTAATCTGGAGTAGGCTGAGTCCCAAGAACATAAAAGGTGGATGGAAATACAAAATGCAAAGATTCAAGAAAAAAATAATAAGGAATAATATGAGAGGATTTTATCATTTGTTGATAATTATTATAAAAGGAATCCTCACATAATGAGGAGGAAAGAAGAGGAAAAGGTAAAATAATTGAGAAAGAAAGAAGAAAAATTGCAAGTAAGATGAATGAAAGAAGAAGCAGTTGCAAGAATTACAAAAGAGGAAAGACTCAGGAAAGAAGAGGAGGAAAAAGAGCAGCATAAGAAACCTTATCTCAAACTAAGTCAAAATAAAAATAAAAGAAACTGTTGCGAAAAGAAAGGCCCAGGTTGCATATAACATCATCTTTAGTTGTCTCCAGGTAACTTCTTGGTATTGTTGAAGATGATGTTGAGAATTTATGCACCTCCTTGGAATAGGACATGTTAAAATTATTTATGAGCAATTAGGGTGAAAGGAGAACTTGAACAAGTTGAACTATTTAGGAATCCATTATTTGGTGATCCTGATGGGACCAAGCCAATTGATAAAACTATATCACAAAATGATACAACATAGGGGAAGAGGACAGACCATCTTTCAAAGGCCAGGAGGACAGAAAGACACAGGCAGTGTTTAACATTCATGAGAAAAAAGAAATGCTTTGGGAGTAAAGAGGAGATTGAAGTTTCCTTTCCTTTGTGTTGTGGAGGTAAATCCCTCTGCGTACGTAGGCGAACCGCCTAGCCCGCAGCGTTTATCTAGTAACAATCATAACACGCAATGGCGCAGCCCCTAATTGAAATAAACCAACTTGTGAAGAAGGCTTACCTTGAATCCAACGCATTCGTTAGAGAAGGTAGTGCTCCCGTTTTGCTCGCGTACTCACAATCCTCACGCTCATCACGATCGAACACCTGCACATGCAAGAAACACAACAAACACAAGCGTAAAATCCAATATTTACAATTATGCGTCAGTCAGAGAGGACACAACTCATGATCATAATGAAAAAAATGAGTGGAACCATAACCAATAGTCACTTATCATTAATTCATACAAAGGAAAATACAACCTGGCTATGACGCTGAATTCTCCTTCGGCGGGTCGTCAGGGGAATACATCTTAGTAAAGCTCGTCAAGGATGGGGACAAGCCTCTCTCTTCGATCGTCAATCTCCTTGCTATAGATTTGGCTCTATGAGGGCTATTGCAACATTGTTTATGCTATGAAGGCTCTTGGAGACTCTTGGAGACTCTTGGAGATTAGCTTGCAAAGGGAAATGGCAAGCTTATATAGATGGTGGAAGAAGAGTTGGGATCCCTACAATCATGGGATTGGTCCTATCCTCAAGGAAGCTTCCATGAGAGGTGGAAAACTACCTTCTCTACATGGACATCCAGAGCCAAACGTCCCAACTCAATTTAGAGACCAGTTCAGGAGTTGGTTAAAGTCAATCTTCCACCATTTATTTTTTAAAAACACTCTTTATTAAGCCTGGTGCGAGTGAGACTCTGAGACAGAGCGCCAATTGGCGCGCCTTCTTTAGAATATTTCCCCCATTGGCACGGGTATAACATTGGCTAGTCGCACCAATGATGAAAAGGCTATTTTTAGGGTTTTTCACAACGAGATGTCTTCAGGAAAATGAAAGTCCATGTCTAGGGGAGTGCCATGAAAGTGTTTTCAGGTTATGTCACTTCTCACAGGTCACGGAATGAGCCCTCCAATGTGTGAGATGGGGAATTGCAGGGACGGTGACAAATTGTTGTGTAATAGATGCCCCCTAAAGCATGAGGCCCGAATGAGAGAGAGGGGTGAAATGCTTTACGAGAATGTGTCCAACTGAAAACACCGCCGTCAGAAAACCTACGTAGAGAGGTACAACTGATATCTCAATATACATGATATATGTGGTATGGGCGCGGCCATCCATAACAGAGTATACAATAATCCAGATCCGAGGTATGGATGCAGCCATCCAGTAAGGACCGATAAATAGACTCAGGTATGGTCACAACCATCCAATGAATGAGTCATGTAACTAATCATAATAATCTAGAAAATCACAGCCTGGATTTCAACAGACAAAATCCAGGGTCTTGCACTCCATCTTGACCCGAAAAAAGTACAAGTTCAAGCATGCGAGTAAGTGAGCTGAAGTCGAACATGCAAGAACATCATCTGATTACCAGCCAATGATGAAAGTTGTTAACAGACGCGAGAGGAACCACCAATAATGAAAATGGCTCTCAAGGTACTATACGTACAATCCACGGAATGTGAACAGTGAGCTGGCATCGAACACCCGTAGAATCATCCGATCGAAGGCCAATAATGAAAACCTTACGTCGAATGCGAAGAACTTGCCATTGAGGCATGCAGGCTCCAAGGTACCGAAAGGGAGTCTCTAGATCAGCTTCCTGGATAATGATCTGGAATCGACAGGAAGTGACCTTGATCGAAGGTGGGCCATAGTGTTTCCTACATCATCGACACGAGACAGAGAAACATAATGTCTTCATGAATCAGGATCATATGAGAATCAGAGGAAGGTTGAAATTTGCAGAGGTCAACTTCTCTTAAACATATCGGTGGCACGAAAGTGAGTTTGGCAGTATTTGACATCAAAAGATCAGAAGTCATGATGACGAGGTAAAGAGCAGATGAGAGGTCAAAAGGGATTACCCAAACCCACAGAGGCAAGTGGAAAACGAGATGAGATGTCCTCGACACGAATGCAGACAGGTGCCATGTTCAAGAGCGACATACTGCCGACACGACGACGATACTGGTTCCATTTTTCCCCACCATTTCTGGCGAGTACCTCTTTATTTTTACACAATATTGAAGAGGATACCATATGCTTGTCATATAAGTCCATCCTTCAGACGAATCCATCCTAGTACATTTAACGAGCCCTAGGAAGGAGGAACTTGAATACTGCCATTACGACTGAATCCGATGTCATCAGGTTTAATGAGTCTGAAAAAGGAAGAACTCGGCTTCTTTTCATGTTTAGAGAGTTTGAAAAGACAGCAGAAAAATAAACTCAATGTACCTTTTCGTAAATAGTTCCTCACATCCGAAAAGGTAGAAAACTATGTCTAAGAAAACCTCCTAGTTGCAATAGGCTAGAGTATTCCTTTTTCGTAAATAATCTATCCCGACCCGAAAAAAGTGTAAACGTATACTGGGTAGATATCGCTTCATAGTCAATTTAACAAGCTCAAAACATCAAGAGACTCAGCAATATTTTCATTTTTAGAGAGTCAGAAAAGAGATGAAAGTTGACTCCTCCTGGAGGAATGAGTGGTATAAAGGGTAGCTACTGGTTCCGGTGATGGTGGAACTGCTCAGAAAAAGTAAAGGTTAAGAGGTTGGCTAACAAGACCACTCATCGCAGCAGTTCCTTAGGAATGGGTGAAAAAACCAAGTGAAGGCATATGATTGGCCAAGCAGATAGTGACGATGGAGTGAGAAAACCAAGGCTCATCTGACAAAAACAAGCTGATAAAATGGCAATCACAAGAGGTAAAATGGGAATGGTTTCATCTTTACACAAGCTTGAAATCAAAAAAATCTTCTTGAAGTTGGTTTCATTTTTACACAAGCTTGAAACAAAGATAAACTATGCTTGAAACCAGTTTCATTTTTACACGAGCTTGAAATGGAAACAAACTATGCTTGAAAAAGGTAAGCATGCCCCCAGCATGGTGACTCAATTTGAGGTACATGCCCCCCAAGCTTCAATCCATGTGAAAGGTAGATGGAGTGAAGGTTAAAATTATGAGATCAAGAAAAATACTTGACTGGGATTTTACGATATGTAATCAAAGGAACGTGAATGTGAACATAATCATATTGAATGAGAACGTGTTTCATTGTTTTAACGAGGTTGAAACATTAAAATAACTATCCTCAAAAGAGTTTGTTTCATTTTTTAAGGAGCTTGACACAAGAAAATGAACTATGCTTCGACCAGCCTGTTTCCATTTTTTAAGGAGCTTGACACAAGAAAACGAACTGTGCTCCGACCGACCTCATCATAATGAACAAGAAGTCATCACTTCCAAGAGTTCCACTCTTGATGGAAGGAAAACATCTCAGAAATCAGGACCCAATGCCCCCAGCACACTATGCATGATGGCATTATCGCTGAGTACAGGCACGGGGTAGGTAGCCACATATTTTACCTGCGGTGGGGAAGATACAATGGGTGGATAAAAACTAGGAAGGGATGATGGCAAGCCAGCTGCCACATCAGGACCAAAGAACGAAAACTGATCAATGGTCACGATCCGTCCTTCATGCAGAAAATAAACCACACGAAAAAGGGAGGAGACAAGTGCTCCCATGGCATAGGTGTAATTGCACCCCAAAATCAGATTGAAATCCAAGGTGGCTGGAACAACCATCATGTCCATATGGATGGTTTTACCTCCCAAAGTAACAGGTAACCTTGGAAGGATCCATAACGGTTGACTCGTTCTTCTGTTAAATGCCAACAGATTTTGCGTAATACGTGCAAGTGACGGCGAGCCAAAAGATTGCCAAGTAGTTGAGGATAGAACACTAATAGACGTGCCTTAATCTATAATGGTGCTGGGTACGACCAGACCAAAAGCCTGTACTGTGATCTCAAAAGGCACATAAGACGGAAGGCGGTATCCTGTAAATCGATTCCAATCAAAGGAAGTGACCAAACTACTTGGAGGGGTTACCATTGAACCGATATGGTCTTCCCCTGGTGTTACGGAAGAAGAAGAAGCATCCTCCATGACCTCCATCTCGAAGGCGGGAGGAGTGTCCTCCGAGACCTCCATAACGAGAGGTGGAGGAGAAACTTCTTGAGGTATAGGGATAGGAGAATCTTTCTCCAAGTCCAATAAATCTGAAGAAACAAGAAGAACCTGAGGGATGTGAGGTCCACTCTCAACGGAAAAGACCTGGTGCACCACAGACGGGGCCAGCTCCACTGATCCCATGACCAATGGTTGGTCCGGAACGGATTCCCGAATTTGAATTTCCTAAGTACTGGACTACCAAGGATGACTCTCGAAACTAACTCCAAGACTGGGCCTAGCCATCCACTCAAAGAAAGCTGTTTATAACCAGCCGGGAGGCATGGTGTAGAAATGGTTGCGTTGTCCAAGACTCTTTTGGCTTCATCCATATAAGGACAAAGGTGAATGGCATGGTGCCCTTCACACAACTTACAAGGATTGGTAATCTTACCCTGCTTCTTAGGAGCCTTACCAACACCAGTTGAAGACGTGCCCCCAACTTGACTCCCAGAAGCCAAAGGCAACGGTGGACGACTGTTGGACCATACTTCGAGCACCTTGGGAATGCCGGGGAAATCTCGAAGAAGATGGTTTCCTGTGCACAAAATGCAAGGGAACTTGACTTTCCGTGGAGGGTTGGAAGGTTTATCAAGAGGATATGTTTCGAAAGAAATAGCTGCAGCCTTAGCCTCTCTCTTATTGGAATTCTTCTTCTTTGCCTTCTTCTTCTTCTTCTTAGCCACCTGGTTACTCGAATCCCGACTTTCACTAGGCGAAGTAGAAGAGGAGGACGCAGAAACATACGAAGAAGGGGAGAGGTCCACCTTGGAATAAACATGATGTTGTTTAGGCAGAGGAGACGGTTGAACAATAGCCGAGACATTCGGGAACACAGAGGTTGAAAACAACCAAACAGGCAACCCCACAGTTAACCCAGGAAGGGAAAACGTTGCCATATAAGGGGCACCAACATTTCCCAAAGGAGGAAAATGACTAGGATTCCCATCGGAGGGGATTCCTCGGTTGGTGAACTCTGGAAAAGTTGCCATCGTAACAACTTAAAACTGCACACGGGCTAAAAACCAAGGCACACAATCAAACGACCAACAAGCAAAATATAGCAGGGCGTGTGATCACGGGTGATTTATTTTACCATATTGAAACTTAGAAACTTCACCATTTCATGTTTTAAGAGTTGAGAAACGGATGAAAGATGACTCTATCTCTTTCAATTTTGAAGCAAGCATGAAAGGACAAGCGCTTGATGATCTTTTCAAATTTAATGAGTCAGATAAGATCAAAATGAATGCTCAGGAATTCTAGGCAAAGGGTGTACCAAATAACCGTGAACTGCAATATACACCTTGGTTTCAAAATGAAAGAGAAATCAACCAAGGACTTGACATACGTGCAGGCAATCTCCCCAAATGTTGTGTCCGGTGTATCACGGGTATATGGCTGCAGACTCGGCTTCCTACGGATAAAGGATATCAACCTAGTGGGGTCTCCCTTTATATACGTGATGGTACGGGGAGCACAAGTACGTACTAGTGCTGTCTAAAGCCAAGAGACGAATGACAGCTACTAGGTTTAAAGACGCCGGAACATGTCTCTGGCCTAGACCTCTAAATATTTCGTTAATGTTTCAATGTTGCCTTAGTGTAAATTGAATAAATTTTGATGTTTATCTTCAATTATGTTTCAATTTTCAGGCCCTAGCGAGTGTCATATAACAATCTCCCATACGGAGCTATATAAGAAAATAATTTTTTTTCAATTCGATGAATGTTATCTAGTTAAGGGAAGAGCTTCAAACAATGATGCAACAAACAACAACACTGAAAACGAAACTTTTTTCCAAACTAGATGACTTTCACTCTCCGAAAGTAATTTCAAACATTCAACGATGCGAATAATGCAATGTAATCTATGCAAAATCCTCTTTTTTTTTCCCGAAAACTATGCAATTGTAATCTATGCACAATTTCCCTTTCTTTTCAAATGATAAGAATGCACTCAATGCATTTTTCGATGAAATGAGAATCTACTTAATGCATGCTTTTAGTGAAGGAGAATGCAATCAAAGCAATTTTTAGTTTTCAATCATTAAACAATGTAATCTAAGTTCAATGATGAATCTCAAAAAAATACTTTTCAATGCAATGTGATCTAATCCATTTTAACGAAAAGAAAACTCTAAGACGAAAACTAAATGAACGCAAATCTTCTTAATGAAGGATGAACGCCAAAGGGATGCAAACAAACATTAAGAATGCAATCATTGTTTCAAACACTTTGTAACAAAATCCTCAAAAGTTGACAAGACATATGAGGTCAAATACAAAGAGGACTTCCAAAGCATGAGATCAAAACAAGGCATTCATTCTGTTTTACATCAAGCAAATCATGGAAAGAAGACATTCCAAACAATGAGCAATGTAATCTATGCTCATACAGGGAAAAGACCGGAAGGGAAAGTGACACTAGTGAAGGATTAAGGGAAAAAGTCTCAATTTTCACACACCCTAAATTGGCATGACTTTATCATTGAAAACTAGCTCCAACTGGCGTGACTTGCTCACTGACAACTAGCGCCAATGGAAAATTGGCGCGGGTTGCTAACTGACAATAAGCGCCAATGCGTAAAAATGAAAAAACAAAGAATTTCTCCCAACCAAGACTAGACTACCCACTTCAAGCAAAATCTCCAAGACTCAAATGAACCATGTAATCTAGGCTCAAAGCGAGACAAAGCGAAATTTGAATGAAGAAGAAACCAATCACTCAAATAACGCAATGAAACGATAGACAACCACCAAACGAGTGCAGAGAAGCAATCACAACATTGACTGAACAGATATAAACCAAAAAATCCCAAGGGAGGCTCGACGCACAATAGCACCTAGATGCCCTAGGGCCAGAATGTAAAATCGATAGAAACGGGAAAACAACGAAAGGATGAAGGTCACAGTCAGTCAAAAAAGGCTCCAGAACACTCAGGTAGTCAAAAAAATGAAACCAAGATCACAGATCAAGCTCAGAAAGCTCAAAACCAAGCAAACCCTAGCACTTCACAGCACTGGCACGACTGTCAGGCTGAAACTAGTGCCATAACAGGATTGGTGCGAGTAGTGAATTAGCAACTAGCACCAATTGGCGCGACTGTCACGCTATTAAGCGCGCCAGTCAAGTTCACTATGAAAAAATAAGAAATGAGAAATCCAAGAAGCAGACCAATGATGTTTGAACTCAAACCAAAAGCCAAAGACTCGAAATGAGCCAGCCAAATGAGCTGATCAAGCAAGCAAAGTCAAGAATCGACCGAAAGTCAGGACAATACTCCAAGTGTTCAGTTTATAAACTAAACTGGAGATTGACTGAAGCAGCATTCATCTACTTTCGCTAATGCAGAGTAAGAGTGTTTCGAAGGCTATCTGGCTAACTTCAGGCTCCGTCTGTAGTTTATAAAGCAAACAACAAGCTAACTCCCCAGTGGAGACACCAATTTTTTGTGGAGGTAAATCCCCTCTGCGGACAGAGGCGATCCCTACTAGCCCAGAGCGGGTCTAGCAACAATCGTAACACGCTATGGCGCAGGCCCCTAATTGCAATAAACCAACTTGCGAAGAAGGCTTACCTCGAATCCAACGCTATTGTTTGTAGAGAAGGTAGCGCTCCCGTTCCTTTGCTCCGGCAGATCACAATCCTCATGCTCGTCACGATCGAACACCTGTACATGCAAGAAACACAACAAACACAAGCATAAAATCCAATATATACAACTATGCGTCAGTCAGAGAAGACACAACTCATGATAATAATGAAAAATACGAGTGGAATCATAACCAATAGTCGCTTAACATTAATTCATAAAAAGGAAAATACAACCTGGCTCTGACGTTGAACCTTCCTTCGGCGGGTCGTCAGCGGAATACGTCTCGGTAAAGCTTGTCGGGAATAGGGACAAGCCTCTCTCTTCGATCGTCAATCTCCTTGCTCTAGATTTGGCTCTATAAGGGCTATTACAACATTCTTTAGTCTATGAAGGCTCTTGGAGACTCTTGAAGGCTCTTGGAGATTCTTGGAGACTCTTGGAGACTAGTTTGCAAAGGAAAATGGAAAGCTTATATAGATGGTGGAAGAGGAGTTGGGATCCCTACAATCATGGGATTGGCCCTATCCTCAAGGAAGCTTCCATGAGAGGTGGAAAACTACTTCCTCTACATGGAAATCTAGAGCCAAACGTCCCAACTCAATTTAGAGACCAGTTCAGGAGTTGGTTAAAGTCAATCTTCCGCCATTTATTTTTAAAAAACACCCTTTATTAAGCCTGGCACGAGTGCGACTCTGAGACAGTGCCAATTGGCACGCCCTCTTTAGAAGATTTCCCCATTGGCACGAGTATAACATTGGCTAGTCGCGCCAAGGATGAAAAGGCTATTTTTAGGGTTTTTCACAAGGAGATGTCTTCAGGGGAATGAAAGTCCATGTCTAGGGGAGTGCCATGAAAGTGTTTTCAGGTTGTCACTGCTCACAGGTAACAGAATGAGCCCTCCAATGTGCGAGACGAGGGATTGCAGGGACAGTGACAAATTGTTGTGTAACACTTTGTATGGAGGAAATTCGCATAGAATGGGTAGTAAAGTTTCATCAGCACCCTCAAACCTTGTTGGATACTTCACATTTTATTAGAGATACCAAGCTAAGAACCAAGCTACAAACAAATTTTATGAGAGTTTGCTTCTTGGTATTGGTGGTTTTGGCAAAGTTTCTCAATGACAACTACAAGCAGATACTCAAGTGGTTTTAAATCGAGGTAATCCTAGCTTTAAGGGGGATTTTACTACTTAAATAAGGATTCCATATCTTCAATGGATGGGACAGATTTTGCTTATATATAGTGAATAATTGGATTTGAAAAATTCCTTTTATATATCATACATTATGAGTTTATGGGTATTTTACAGTTTATGAAACAGATAAAGGATTGATTAGTTACAAAAACCACCTCATCAAGGGGGGGAAGCCTGCACCCAATCTGTTAGTTCGAAGGGGGTATAATTTAATACTTATACAAAGAATTAGTAGAAATACTTCATGTTGGTCCCTAACTGGTAGGAAACCTCCATCTATTCTATATAATGACACTATTCTATATAGTGGGGGTATAACACCTTATCGTTAGAAATACTTAGCATTGTTATATTCTCCTTCCTACCGGTATATAGACCAGAGAGTAGGACCTTCTAACTGGTATATAAATTTCATACTAGTCTCCCATAGGGCCGTAGGATGACTTCATGTTGGTAGGATACCAACTAGTGTATGGATTAACAACTGGTAGGGCACATCACAGCTAGTCTAGCACCCATATATAATAGAGATAGGGCCTCTAGATGGATATATTTCCAGGGGAAAAAGGAAGGTGATTCAAGTCAGTGGGTATAGCCTTTTTATATGCACAACTATTCTCAGGGAATGCATATGCGTGATTTGGCATGCATAAAGGAGTGAAAAATTATCCCAAGGGAACCTCACAAAGATGGGAAGTAATTTCCAATTGTATTGGTACTAGGAGGACCATGGAAGAGATTTTGAAGGCTATAAAGGATGTTTTTTTTGCATTAAGTGAGTGGTGGGAGAAATCAGAGTGGTGATGGAAAAGGGTCATTTGGTGGAGGTATTGAGTCAGTTACAAATGGACGAGTTGCAGGAAATGACCAAGATTTCAGGTTTGCATATTAAATACATCACAAATACACAAAAAATAAATATACAACAAATATACAGTGGTGTAGAGTTTATAAATACACAAAAAATGTATAGTGATGCGGAGCTTATAAATACACAACAAATATACAATGATGCAAAGCTTATAAATAAACAACAAATATACAGTGATTGAAAGCTTATAAATACACAATAAATATCTAGTGATGCAGAGCTTATAAATACACAACATATAAATACACAAAAAATATACAATGATTCAGAGCTTACCTAGTCTAGGTGACAAGGAGGATGACAAGAGGAAGAGGACGAGGCGACTGACAAGAGGAAGATGGCACTGTGGAATTCCTCTAGCGATAAAGACTCCAACGACAATGACGAATGGAAAATATTTCCTAAAAATAACAATTACAAAATTAACAATAACTCAAAAACATGTAGTAAGACAAAAAAATATCACAAATTACTGGCTTCCAACACATACGCGCTGTCGACGAATTCCTCCAACGATGAAAATGCAGACAAATATTCCACCGACAACAAATAACCATAAAATAATAGGAAAAATATTTTTGTGGCTTGAGGGCCACCATATTTATAAACATTAATTGGGATGAAATAATATTTTAATCAAATTATTATTTTAGTTGAATTATTATTTAAGTCGGACTGAAAAAAATTAATGTCTGTTTTTCCACTTCCGACCAAAAATCTAATCAATGGTTGTCATTAATGTAAATGGCAGTAATAGTTCGACAAAATCAATTTTAATAATTCGACCGAAAAAAAAAGAACATTGTTCGGCCGAAAAAGAGCGATTGTGAATTTTTTGGGTGCATTTCTCACAAAAGTGTGACCCCACTTCACATGTTTACCCTTAACCAAAAGAAAATATTAAAGGAGATTAAGCCAAAATTTATGAAAATTCTCCCGATTATTATGAAACAATAAGTTAAAAATGGGGGTGTTGTGATTTCACCACAACAATGACGCACACGGGGAAGAACCTGTTATCTCTGGTTAAATATGATGAAATTGAATTTACCCAAAGGTTAAAAGTGAAGAATTATATTATTTTCATTAAATGATAAAACATTTCTCATGGGTCCCACATTACTGATTTAAGAAATACAGGTTCAAAAAGGATTAGTACTCAAAGCAGACTGAGTCTAAGGTCATGAATCTGAATTTTGGGGAATATTTTATTTTAATATTAACTTGAATGAGAAATAGAAGAAGGTACACATAGTAGTTTTTTGATAAATCATATATCAATCCATATGAATGGCCTCTGTCATTGTTTCACTCCCAGCGAGTCTGGTCAGTACCTTGACAGAATTGTCCTTAATGCCATACAAGCATGGCCCAGCTGCCAGCAAGCGTCCATAGCCTCGACAAGTTTACTCATATTTCCCATGCTTCCCCTTTTAACCACCCTTTTGATAATAAAACTTGTGAGCTAAGTTTATGATGTACGTGAGTGAATCAAGTGGTATGGTAATAGAGACTTAAGCGAATGGATATAATACTTTCATAATGTTGAATCCATAATATTTCCCCTTGAATATTCATTCAGAGGCTTTTATAAAGTGGAAGGATAGGAGGGATCTATTGAGTTAAATTTATGTCAGTACTTTCCTTGAAAATGTGAAATATATTAGTTAGAAAGGATGCATGTTCCTTAAACGAGAAAAGGAGAACTGAAAGAAAATCTCAAATTAAAATAAAACCTCAACAAGACTAACTATAAAAATATATCAACAAAAGAGTAAAATAAAACAAGCATGCATGTTCATCTTATGTTGAGATTTTAATGAATTCTATCTTGTAAAGTTATGATAAAATAGACTCTCAAAACACAAAATGAATAAAATTCACAAGGTAAAATAAAGCGAGATGAGAGAATTTTTTATCCTTTTGTGAATTTTAGTTTCATAACAAAGTCTACATGAGCACATATTAAAAATTTATGATAAAATCAATGTTGGTGAAACAATTTGAAGTTCAGGGGCTCCCCAATTCAGTTGACTTAATGAACATCATTACTGCTCTTCCAATAACTCGAAAGCAAGAAACAAGGAGAATGAGTGCCAAATTTGAACAAGCAAGTTTACGAAAAACAGTTCTTGGAGACTGAAAAAACAAAGAAAAAACTAAAATAAAGCTGAAAAAAAATGCAAAGAAATAGAAAAGGATGAAAATGGGCATATGAAACTTACCATTTCAAGAATCTCATTAAAATTTTACCTGAGTGATACTGATTTTCTCCATCAAAGGATAACATATTCTCTTGATTGGAATTAAAAGAATGAAGAAATTTTATTCTTTGAATATTTCATTGCCCCAAAATTTTATGAGAAATCTTTATATCGAGAATTCTGATATCGTAAGTGATATTCCCGATATAAATATTTCTCGTAAATTTTTTAATAAGGTTACGAAAAAAAGGAAGCCTGAGATTACTATTGGATAGAAACATAAGATTAGAAACTCACGTACGCTAATAATTTAATATAAATTTACGAGATTTCAAGGTCAAGGAATTCTAGTGGATAAATAAAGTAGGTCACATGGATCTCATGGAGGCAAATTTTGGAATTTTTTTTAAAATGCTTCCGATACAACATAAACCTAAGAGTTTGATAAGCCAAAAGGTCTGAAATTATGAAATTTTAAAGTAAGAGGCTCTGAATCATTTCAGAAGAAGGAAATGTGACTATAGTGGATGTAAGATGAATGAGTGGAATAAATAATATTAAATTATCTTGATAAGTGTAAGCTTCAGAATGGGTAGAGGTCATATTTTGGATACGAAAATTTTTGCAACTCGTTGCAAGATTTTTTGTGTGATTTTCATTTACTTATGGGCCTTCTTTTAATTTATTGCAGACCCATGGAAAATATGAACAAGAAGGATATAAGAATTTTATTTCAATTGTGTAAAAGAGAGGCATAATATGATTATTGACT
This sequence comes from Pinus albicaulis, assembly GCA_034641835.2. Classification (NCBI taxonomy): domain Eukaryota; kingdom Viridiplantae; phylum Streptophyta; class Pinopsida; order Pinales; family Pinaceae; genus Pinus; species Pinus albicaulis. The sequence goes on from CM076584.1 coordinate 1,429,142,726, forward strand.
CATCTCTCAAGTTTGCAAATAAAGGAAAAATGAGGAGAAGCACCAATGCAAAATACAAAAATTCTAATGAGAAAGTAAATACTTCCATGAACATGTTTGTGACTTCAAGTATGCTAGCTGCTTGCTTTATTCTTCTACCTGTATTATTAAAGGATAAATAAGCAAAAAACAACAAACTAACTAAACTGTAACTACTCCTAACTGAATGGAAGGAAACATGACTAAGTACAGTCATACTTCCAATGTAACCATTTAAGCATTTTATTTCCTACATGTATGTATAGGTCACACATTAGTAAAAAAAATAGAATTTATAAAAAATAACTAAGTTATTTACAATCACCTTCCCTTGAAAAGTTTCCTCCAACCAAATATCTACGGGATCATAAAAATAAGGATGAATAGTTAATAGAGAATGGAAGAGATTACAACAGAAGATATGATGAAAAAACATGAAACAAGTCATTAGACAAACTATTAGCAATATTTTGTGAAAATGAAGCTTCCAAATAACTTTGAAATGGATCAATTAAGTGTGGATAGAGGCTTAGTGCATATGTCAGAAGATTTTCAATTGGGTTAGATAGCTAGTCATATTGGATCAATGAACTCACACGTGTTGCTTCATGTTGATGATGTAATCTAGAAGGAAAATTAAGCTGGTAAAATATGACTATCAAATGGAATTAGAATATTAACAACTCTTGATGGACAAAATCTAAATTTCGAGATTATTCTTCACATTTTGGTAATGCACATTGTGATTGTTCGACACTTAATTTGTCAATATGCTAGTGAAGGACATCTAAAAATTTAAAAATTCAAGAAGAAAACAAATATGGAATCAAACAAAATAAATGAACGAAAAACAATAAAATCAAATAATTATTCACACTATTGTTTAAATTAATGTTACAACGTAATTGGGACTTATTTGAAACAATTTCTTTCTCACAATCACTAGCCAAAATAATACAATTATAATGATCATCGACATGAACTTGTGAAACAGGGAAAGATTCAGGACTATGAATAGGAGTTAAAACTTTATCACCATAAGAACCATAACTTGGGATGAATTCTTGAATTCTAAAATCAAATAAATGATTAGATGTCTGAATATGGGAATTTATTGAAACAATTTATGAATTAGAGTTTTCTTCATTCTCAAATATGATTTGACTTTGATCATGAGGATTTAGTGGGTAGTAAGATAAATTAACATCCACAATGTCAAATTAATCATCATAAATGACTTCACGACATTCACCAGAGTCCTATTCATTCCCATATGATGCAGCAAAAGAAGAAGGAATTCCAAAAACATAAAATTTCTATATTTGTTCCTCCTCTTCCTCTTGATGAGGCCTTCATTATATTGATGGAGGATGGTGTATTTTCGGATGGATGAGCTTGAGTGAACTGGAAAATGATAGATTCAGAGGGCCAATTCAGGGTGATGTGACACAACATAAGTTGCTTAAAACCCACACTATGCATATAAAAATGCAATAGTATACCTTCCCGCAAAATCACACTTTCTTATCTGAAACTGGTAACCAGTAATCGAATTATTTATTTTCTTATAAAAGAAATAATTACTCACCCTATGTCTTTTCATTTTTACAATTCGACTTTGGTTAAAAACTAAAAATGTCAACACACATTATTATTGGGACACAACTATAATCATTTACAATTTGATCAATCTTCACCTATTTGGAGGCTCTTTTCATACGCAGAAACCAAAACAATATAGTGTAATCACTTTTCATTTTATGTGAAGCTATTTAATTAAAAAATAGACAATGTGTCAACTCCGTTGACCGTTCTAATCCGTACTTCACCCAAATTTGCATCAAACTTCATAAATCAGACGATCATCACATTTTGTCTTCCTCTAATTCCCCAATCCAACAATCATCACAAATACAACTAACCTGATGGTTAATGTCTCAAATATGTGTGATATAAGTGGTTTTTGCAGTGCCACGTGTCACTGCCTGAGGCTAATCTCATGATCCCATACAAATACCATTTCCCATTTCAGATCACGTGAAAACTACTTACCAGTTTTCAAAAACCACTCCGCCATTCAGTTGACCAGAGAAACACGATTGTGGCTTCTTCTTTCTTATCCATTGAGTCATGGGTTCTACTTTGTTCAACGCAGAGCCTTCTTCCTTTTTCTCTGAATCGAGTATTGGAATTTCGTATACCAAATCTGCTTCACAGATTCCATGAAAATTTTATATATGAAACTCACCACGTCTTCATGAGATGAATTTTTATTTCAAAAACTCAAGTCCCATTCCACCCTATTCTTCACACTTTTACATAGTCAATTATGACATCAATTTGAGGGGCAAGTTCTATGTAATGGCATCGATCCAAGAGTAATCGAGCCATGGATCTGCATCCAATCTGAATTGATGACTAATATTTCAATATGATATTCATGTAGAATTACAACATGAATGTTGACCTCACAATCTCCTGAATTCATTTTCTGTCATTCTGTCCATAATTTCAGTAATCAATTGGATTTTTAAACCCAATATCCATACCTTTCTGCATGTTGTTCCATTGTCACCATCGATCCATTTTGTGATCGATGGTTTCTGGTCTATCCTCTGATTTGATTCTTCATTTTTCTGTCTCTTGCATATATAAATAAAATACCAGTTCTCTGATTCACATAATTCTATCAATCAATGAATACTCAACCAAGTTCAGAATTGAATTCCTCCATACATATATATATATATATATATATATATATAATCAAATAAATAAAAAATATTTCTTCTCTCTGGCTTGATATTCTACTAAGTGGCCTTTTCACACAATTTTTGGCATGTAGACTTTCAATCCAAACTCTATGTGTCTAAAACTTACTCTCCACTATCTTTTAAGAATTTACAATTGATACAGATGGTTCTGAAACAAACTTTGGTTTCAAATCCTTCATCTTTTCAACAAAATCCTGAATATCCTATAAGTCCTCATTTGACTCAACTAATCCCTAAGGATCCTCTCTCATCCTAAAATCGTGACCAATTCCTAATCTAAGATTTACAAATAATTTCCAAATCTGTCATTCTCCTAATTCTCTCATGTTCTCCAACATTCGGGAACATTAACAAAATGACTCACAAATAATTAATAAATTCATATTTTAAATGTATCACTTAATTCACTCAAGATATTTAAAATTACATCAATTTAATACATAAGAAACCAATCTTCTTTGATACAGAAGACCCCTATGTCTATCAAAATACAAATAATTTTTTGAGCCTAATGCTCCTGCATCAGATTCCCAAGGTTAAAATAATCATGATCTCTCGATCATGTGATTTTAATCTTTGTATTCATGGATCCCATACTTTGTTCTGTTGTTTTCCATAAGCTGCATTATCTTCATCATTCTTCAGCTGCATTTTTCCAGCCTTCCATACTTTATTCTACCTCTTCCAACTAGCTATACTTTCACAGTCTGTTCTTGTCTTCCTCTTGCTGCTGTTTCTTTTCTTTCCTGCTAATGTATTCTTCTGAGACACTTTCACCATTAGCCTTATTATCAATTCAATTAATTTGTCTAATATATCTTCTGACTGCTGATTACTTCCACCTCTTGATTGTTGAACTTTTACTCTTATTGTTGCCCTTTCATTCTTATCCTCTTGTTTACTCCAATTAATAGCTTCTTCCTAATTGTCATTTATGACAATTTCTTTGTCTTCTTTCCTCAACAATTTCTTAGACTGGTACATAACCTGCCATTTACTGCTATCTCTTTCTCTTTGCTTTAGTTTGCTGCTATTGTCCTCTAACTCTTGTATCTTCACATTTTGTATTTCTTCAAGCTTTTTCTCTTCCATAGTTACCTCTCCTTGCTTAAAATCCTAACTTTCCAGCATTATTTTTAGCACTCTAATATCTTTGTTCCATGGATTAGATATTCCCATAGATTCTTCTTCTTCCTTCTTTACTTGACTGTTCACTTGTATCAAATTTTCTCTAGCATCTGCAAAAAAACCTATAATCATAAAACAATCATTAAAATCAAAATCATAAGACCTTTGTTTCTATTCTTCCTCTAGCAACATTTCAATTTTTTGCTTCAAATTCTTCAAAGAACTCTTGAGACTATCAGTTAGTCTCAATTCCACATCATCCATTTCAAGGATGTCTCTTTTCTCTGGTTCATAAAAAATGAACTTTTTCATTCTCATTCAGCTCTAAATTTACAACCTAAACACTTATTCTTCATTTTTCTAGCCTCTTCTCCAAAATACTTAACTCATGCCAAAAATCTGTCATCTCATTTGAAAAAATCTTTGTACAATCCTCACTATCTTCTTCTTTGTCATTTCAAGTTTCCTGGTGACACTATCTCTTCATTCTTCATCAGAATAGAATTTTGATCCTCCATCTCTATGATAGTTTTAGTTGTCTGTCCATCACCCTTCTTTTGGTCATTTAAGAAAATCAATTTATCTTTGTCATTACCAATAAGAAATTCCTCATCATAAGACATAACTGTCTCACCTCCACTTAAACAATTTCTTTCACAAAACAAGGAATTTATGAATTCCTTTTGTTGCAATAACTCAACTTAATATTCATCTAAAAGATATTCATCATCATATTTTTCTTGGAAACTTTCAGCCTCACTCAATACAGTTTCATAAAATGGTTTGTCTTTTGCAATATCTGCATTCACACACAACTTGTTAGTTTTAAAACCATAAGGACATATGGCCTCATTTGATGATTTAATCACCAAGTCCTCCTGATGTTCCAAATCCTCTATATGATTTAGAAATTCTTCAATGGTCTACTCTTCAATCCCCTTAAGCCTTTTAATTGGTTGCTTGATTTCCAGCTTTTGGCCATCACCGTGAGTTAAAATTCCTCTTCTTTGAATATGTTGAAAAGTAAAACTTTTCCCCAACTGTGTATGGACATTTACATGATATCTCGTTCTCCCATCTTCTTCTTTTATGACAATATCAGTAGTTTGTCCTTCTTTACATGCTCTACCTATAAACATACACAAATTATCAAATTTAAAATCATGTGACCTATTGGTCTCACTTGAAGTTTCAGTCTTGAAGTCTTTCCCAAAATACTCATCTATTCTGAGTAATTTTTCCCTCAGCTGAGCATTTATCATTTTCTCTTTCTTCATCTGTAGCTTATGCCACCTTATCTTTTTTCTTACAAGAAAACCACACTTCTGGTCTTCCTCATTCCTTTGTAACAAATCCAACAACACTTCAAGTTGGACTGCTATCTTAGCTTTCTCTCTCTCATGCTTTTCCTTACTTAAGTGTCTCTGTATGCCATTTTCCTTAGCATCTTCTTTCTTCACTTTTATTCTGTTGTGGTCTCTCTCAAAACCTCCGCCAATTCTGCTATGACTATCAGTAGTCATTTTCTTCTCCATTTCTATCTTCATGAGCTATTTACTCATTCATCATGAGCTGTACTAAAGCCTCTGCAACAACAAGTCTATAGGTTTTAACCCTGTACAGAAATTATTTGCAAAAGAATCTTAAAAAACGGAAAATAAAAAATAGCGATAGCATAAAACATAAAATAGATATACACAAATATTTTCTCCTAGATCCCAAATCGGGATGACCAACTTGATTTTTCATTATATTCCTTTTAGTGTTACAACACATATATATACATGCCGAAGCATACATAAAACCCAATCCATTAACCCTGGATTAGTACATAATTGTAGTTCCCTTAACCGGATCTACAAAATACCAGGGGTTGAAAACCATCATACCCCAAAACCATGTGCAAAACCATGCACAAAACCATGGGCGTGTCCGCCCACCAGAAAATAAGGCTCAAAATTTTTTCCCCAGGGCATTGCCTTGAACCCCAACAAGGGGGTGGGCTGAAGCCCCCCTATGACCCCCCTGCTGAGCTGGACACAACATACAGGAGGGTCTGTCGTCCCCCGACGCATGACTAATCATGGAAAGAATATAACACATACCCAACAAAGTCCTCCCTACTGCCACTTACCTTACCAAGCTTTCCTCTATACTTGGTATTTTGGCAAGCATTGGTTCTCTATTCTATGGAACCTCTTGAGCATTCCTTTATGCTCTTTCTAGGCTTCAACTCATCTTCACCTTTTAAGAACACAACTGTCGTTTTTATCGAACATCTGTTGGAATTCTTCAAGGTTCTGCCACATTCTTCTTTCACTTAGAAACCTTTACTAGCTTCCTTCATCACTGCTCTTAAAGATGTGATCTTCTTTCATTAATATTTTCTTCAACTGTCTACAACCTAAATTCTGCAAACATAATCTTCAAACAAAATTAAAATACCTCACCTTCAAGATTTGTTTCAACACTCATTTGTACTTGCTTCTGTAAATTCTTTCGATATTCTGCTACACGGCATGATGTCTATCAGATTCAAATCTGGTCTCCTTTTCCTTTTTGTCATAACCATTGTAGCTGTATACACATCTTACAAAACATAGCTTTGTAAATCTTCAAAACACATTTTCTTTTAAACCCAGATTTTGCAGATTTGAATTTCCTCATAATTTTAGATTATCATGCTTTCATTGCATACCTTTTCCAATCTACAACTTCTCTCAATCAGATTTAAAACCCGAGCTTCCCTTATTTCCTTCATCAGACGTGCATTCTATATAATCTAAAAAACTTTAACCTTCAAAAGAGCTTTTCCAGCTCTGATACCAAAATGACGCAGCATAAGCTGCTTAAAACCCACACTATGCATATAAAAATGCAATAGTATACCTTTCCCCAAAATCAAACTTTATTATTTGAAACTGGTAACCAATAATAAAATTATTTATTTTCTTATAAAATAAATAATTATTCACCTTATGCCATTTCATCTTTACAATCCGACTTTGGTTAAAAACTAAAAATTCCAACAGACATAATTATTGGGCCACAACTATACTCATTTACAATTTGATCAATATTCACCTATTTTGAGGCACTTTTCATACACACAAACCAAAATAATATAGTGTAATCACTTTTAATTTTATGTGAAGCTATTTAAAAGACAATGTGTCAACTCCTTTCACCCTTCTAATCCGTCCTTCACCCAAATCCGCATCAACCTTCGTAAATCGGATGGTCATCGCATTCCATCTTCCTCTAATTCCCCAATCCAAAATTCATTGCAAATAAAACTAACCTGGTGGTTAATGTCTCAAAGTTGTTCGATATAAGTTGTTTTTGCAGTGCCATGTGTCACTACATAAGGCTAATTGCACGATCCCATACAAATATCATTTCCCATTTCAGATCACACAAAAACTACTTACCATTTTTCAAAAAATGTTTCGTCATTCAATTGGCCAGAGAAACACAATTGTGACTTCTTCTTGCTTATCCACTAAGTCACGGGTTCTACTTTGTTCAACGCAGAGCCTTCTTCCTTTTTCTTTGAATCGAGTATTGGAATTTCGTAGATCAAATCTGCTTCACGGATTCCATGAAAATTTTATATATGAAACTCGCCACGTCTTCATGAGATGAATTTTTATTTTAAAAAATCAAGTCCCATTCCACCCTATTCTTCACACTTTTACGCAGTCACTTATGACATCAATTTGAGGGGAAAGTTCTGTGTAATGGCATCAATCCAAGAATAATCGAGCCATGGATCTGCGTCCAATGTAAATTGATGACTAATATTTGAATACGGTATTCATGTAGAATTACAACATTAATGTTGACTTCATAATCTCATGAATTCATTTTCTGTCATTCTGTCCATAATTTCAGTATTCAATTGCATATTTAAACCCAATATCCATATTTTTCCGCACGCTATTCCATTGTCACCATCGATCCATTTTGTGATCGATGGTTGTTGGTCTATCCTCTGACTTGATTCTTTATTTTTTTGTTTCTTGCATATATAAATATAATACCAATTCTCATTATTCACATAATTCCATCAATCAATGCATACTCAACCAAGTTCAAAATAAAATTCCTCCATATATATATATATATATATATATATATATATATATATATATATATATATATATATATATATATATATATATATATATATATATATATATATATATATATATATATAGATAATGATATAATGAAATAAATACAAAATATTTCTTCTCTCTGGCTTGATATTCTAATTAGTGGCCTTTTCACACAATTTCTGGCTCGTAGGCTTTCAATCCAAACTCTATCTTTCTAAAAATTACCGTCCACTATCTTTTGAGACTTTACAATTTATACAAATAGTTCTAAAACCAATTTTGGTTTCAGATCCTTTATCTTCTCAACAAAATCCTGAATATCCTCTAAGTCCTCATTTGACTCAACTAATCCCTAAGGATACTCTCTCATCCTAAAATCATGAACCAATTCCTAATCTAAGATTTACAAATAATTACCAAATATCTCATTCCCCTAATTCTCTCATGTACAAAATTCGGGAACATTTACAAAATGACTAACAAATAATTAATAAATTCCTATTTTAAATGTCTCACTTAATTCACTCAAGATATTTAAAATAACATCAATTTAAAACATAAGAAACCAATCTTCTCTGAAACACAGGACCCCTATGTCTATCAAAATATGAAGAATTTTCTGAGCCTAATTTTCCTGCATCAGACTCCTAAGGTTAAAATAATCATGATCTCCTGATCATGTGCTTTTATTCTTTGTCTTCCTAGATCCCATACTCTGTTCTGCTACTGTTCATAAGCTGCATTATCTTCATCATTCTTCATCTGCATTTTTCCAGGCTTCATACTTTATTTTGCATCTTCCCACTAGCTATACTTTCACAGTCTCTTCTTGTCTTCATCTTGTTGTTGTTTCTTTTCTTTCATGTTGATGTCTTCTTCTGAGACAATTTCACCATTAGCCTTCTTATCAATTCAATTTATTTGTCTAATATATCTTCTGACTGCTGATTACTTCCACCTCTTTATTGTTGAACTTTTATTGTTAATGCCGCCCTTTCATCCTTACCCTCTTGTTTACTGAAATTAATAACTTCTTCATGATTGTCATTTATGACAATTTCTTTGTCTTCTTTCCTCAGCAATTTCTTAGACTGGTACATAGCCTGCCATTTACTGCTATCTCCTTCTCCTTGCTTTAGTTTGTTGCTGCTATCCTCTAACGCTTGTATCTTCACATTTTGTATTTCTTCAAGCTTTTTCTCTTGCATAGTTACCTCTTCTTGCTTAAAATCCTAACTTTCCAGCATTATTTTCAGCACTCTAATATCTTTTTTCCATGGATTAGACATTCCCATAGATTCTTCTTCCTTCTTTACTTGAATGTTCACTTGTATCAAATTTTCTCCAACATCTGCAACAAAACCTGCAATAATAAAAAAATCATTAAAATCAAAATCATAAGACCTTTGTGTCTCTTCTTCCTCTGGCAACATTTCAATTTACTGCTTCAAATTCTTCAAAGAACTCTTGATACTATCAGTTAGTCTCTCTTCCACATCATCCATTTCAAGGATGTCTCTTTGCTGTGGTTCATAAAAATGAACTTTTTCATTCTCATTCAGCTTTGACTTTACAACCTAAACACTTATTCTTTGTTTTTCTAGCCTCTTCTCCAAAATACTTAACTCATGCCACAAATCTGTCATCTCATTTGAAAAAATATTTGTACAATCCTCACTATCTTCTTCTTTGTCACAAGTCAATTTTCCTGGTGACACTATCTCTTCATTCTTCATCAGAATAGAATTTTGATCCTCCATCTCTGTGATAGTTTAGTTGTTTGTCCATCACTCTTCCTTTGGTCATTTAAGAAAATCAATTTCTCTTTGTCATTACCAATAACAAATTCCTCATCATAAGACATAACTGTCTCACCTCCACTTAAACAATTTCTTTTACAAAGCAAGGAATTTATGAATTCCTTTTGTTGTAATAACTCAACTTGATCTTCATCTGAAAGATAGTTGTCATCATATTTTTCTTGGAAACTTTCAGCCTCACTCAATACAATTTCATAAAATGGTTTGTCTTCTACAATACCTGCATTCACACACAACTTGTTAGTTTTAAAACCATAAGACCTTATGGCCCCATTTGATGATTTAATCACTAAATCCTCCTACTATTCCAAATCCTATATACGATTCAGAAATCCTTCAATGGTCTTCCCTTCAATCCTCTTAAGCCTTTTAATTGGTTTCTTGATTTCTAGCTTTTGGCCATCATCATGAGTTAAAATTCCTCTACTTTGAATATGTTGAAAAGTAAAACTTTTCCCCAACTGTGTATGGACATTTACATGAGATCTGGTTGTCCCATATTCTTCTTTTTTGACAGTCCCATCTTCTTCTTTTATGACAATATTAGCAGTTTTTCCTTCTTCACATGTTCTACCTTTAAACATACACAAATTATCAAATTTAAAATCATGTGACCTCTTGGTTTCACTTGAAGTTTCTGTCTTCAAGTCTTTCCCCAAATACTCATTTATTCTGAGTAATTTTTCCCTCATCTGAGCATTTATCATTTTCTCTTTCTTCATCTGTAGCTTATGCCACCTTACCTTTTTTCTTACAAGAAAACCACACCTCTGGTCTTCCTAATTCTTCTGTAGCAAATCCAGCAACACTTCAAGTTGGACTGCTATCTCAACTTTCTCTATTTCATACTTTTTCTTACTTAACTGTCTCTATATTCCATTTTCCTTGGCATCTTCTTTATTCACTTTTACTCTGTTGTGCTCTCTCTCAGAATCTCTGCCAATTCTACTATGACTATCAGTAGTCATTTTCTTCTCCATTTCTATCTTCATGAGTTCTTTACTCATTCATCATGAGCTGTACTAAATCCTCTGCAACAGCAAGTCTTCCCTAATGCCACTTACCTTACCAAGATTTCCTATGTACTTGGTCTTTTGGCAAGCACTAGTTCTCTATTCTTTGGAACCTCTTGAGAATTCCTCTCTGTTATTTCTAGGCTTCAACTCATCTGCACCTTCTAACAACACAACTGTCCTTTTTATCCAACCTCTGTTGGAATTCTTCAAGGTTCTACCACATTCTTCTTTCACTTAGAAACCTTTACTGGATTTCTTCATCACTGCTCTTAAAGATGTGATCTTCTTTCCTTAAGATTTTCTTCAACTGTCTACAACCTGAATTCTACAAACATCATCTTCAAACAAAATTAAAATACCTCACCTTCAAGATTTGTTTCAACACTCATTTGTACTTGCTTTTGCAAATTCTTCCAATATTCTTCTACACAACATGCTGTCTATTAGATTCAAATATGATCTCCTTTTCCTTTCTATCATCACCATTGTAACTGTATACAAATCCTTCAAAACATAACTTTGTAAATCTTCAAAGCACATTTTCTTTTAAACCCAAATTCTGCAGATCTGAATTTCCTCATAATTTTAGATTATCATGCTTTCAGTGCATATCATTTCCAATCTACACCTGTTTTCAATCAGATTTAAAACCTGAGCTTCCCTTATTTCCTTCATCACACATGCATTCTGTACAATCTAAAAAAAATTAACCTTCAAAAGAGCTTTGCTAGATATGATACCAAAATGACGCAGCATAAGATGCTTAAAACCCACACTATGCATATAAAAATGCAACAGTATACCTTTCCACAAAATCAAACTTTCTTATTTGAAACTGGTAACCAATAGTAAGATTATTTCATTTCTTATAAAATAAATAATTATTCACCTTATGTCATTTCATATTTACAATTCGACTTTGGTTAAAGACTAAAAATGCCAACACACATAATTATTGGGCCACAACTATACTCATTTACAATCTGATCAATCTTCACTTATTCAGAGGCCCTTTTCATACGCACAAACCAAAACAATATAGTGTAATCAATTTTCATTTTATGTGAAGCTATTTAATTAAAAAAAAGACAATGTGTCAACTCCTTTGACTGTTCTAATCCATCCTTCACCCAAATCCGCATCAACCTTCGTAAATCGGATGGTCATCACATTCCGTCTTCCTCTAATTCCCCAATCCAAAAATCATCGTAAATACAACTAACCTGTTGGTTAATGTATCAAATATGTGCGATATAAGTGGTTTTTGCAGTGCCACGTGTCACTTCCTACGGCTAATCGCACGATCCCATACAAGTACCATTTCCCATTTCAGATCACGTGAAAACTACTTACCAGTTTTTAAAAACCGCTCCGTCATTCAGTTGACTAGAGAAACGTGACTGTGGCTTCTTCTTGCTTATCCATTGAGTCATGGGTTCTACTTTTTTCAACGTAGAGCCTTCTTCCTTTTTCTCTGAATTGAGTATTGGAATTTCGTAGACCAAATTTTCTTCACAGATTCCATGAAAATTTTATATATGAAACTCGCAATGTCTTCATGAGATGAATTTTTATTTCAAAAACTCAAGTCCGATTCCACCCTATTCTTCATACTTTTACGCAGTCACTTATGACATCAATTTGAGGGGCAAGTTCTGTGTAATTATATCAATCCAAGACTAATCTAGCCATGGATCTACGTCCAATGTGAATTGATGACTAATCTTTGAATACGGTATTCATGTAGAATTACAACATGAATGTTGACCTCACAATCTCCTGAATTCATTTTCTATCGTTCTATCCATAATTTCAGTATTCAATTGGATTTTTAAGCCCAATATCCATACCTTTCTACACACTATTCTATTGTCACCGTCGATCCATTTTGTGATCGATGGTTGATGGTCTATCCGCTGATTTGATTCTTCATTTTTCCATATCTTGCATATATAAATATAATACCAATTCTCTTATTCACATAATTCCATCAATCAATGCATACTCAACCAATTTTTGAATCGAATTCCTCCATATATATAATGAAATAAACACAAAAGATTTCTTCTCTTTGGTCTGATATTCTATTCAGTGGCCTTTTTACACAATTTCTGGCCCATAGGCTTTCAATCCAAACTCTATCTGTCTAAAACTTACTCTCCACTATCTTTTGAGACTGTCTAAAATTTTGGTTTCAGATCCTTCGGTCTTCTCAACAAAATCTTGAATATCCTCTAAGTCCTCATTTGACTCAACTAATCCCTAAGGATCCTCTCTCATCCTAAAATCACGAACCAATTCCTAATATAAGATTTACAAATAATTTCCAAATCTCTCATTCCCCTAATTCTCTCATGTTCTCCAACATTCAAGAGCATTCACAAAATGACTCACAAATAATTAATAAATTCCTATTTTAAATGTCTCACTTAATTCACTCAAGATATTTAAAATTACATCAATTTAATACATCATGATGCATATGAGGCGTGATTTTTATGATGTGTATGTTCTCCTGGATATTATTAATTATCAAGGATGAGTGGGATTTTGTGGTCTGGAAGTGGCACAACCCATGATAATTGCATGCTATAAGTGGTGGAGACTATGACCGATCGCACTCTACTCTGAAGGATGAGAATGACTATGCTCAAAAATCAACTATTAAGGGATAATAATGTGGTGTCTTAGTGTTTGATATGGGTGAATACTCTAATGTTTATAGGAGTGGTTTTTAAGGCTATAACAATTAGCCGACAAAGTAATGGATCGGATAGTATCCATGTGTGATGATTTTAACACGAGTTTAACACCATGACACTTACACACAACCAATTTCACACACATCAAGTTATTTAGCGAAACTATTGATGAGTATGCTATTCTTCATGCAACCATGAGTAATTTGTGGGAAATTAGAAAGTTAACTTATCTACAGAACTTGTTTCAAACACTCATTAATTCAAATGAATTGGCCCAACATCCCAACTCAAAGACATCTTAACAACAACTCTAATCTAAGAAACTAAATCCCTCCATCATGTGCTCATAAAATAAATTTTAGTTTGGTTAGGGCTTTTAGGGTAGGCATCCAACTAAACCCCCCATTGTCATTCTACATTTGAAAGTTAGAAGTTATCTTATAGGGGAATTTAAATCTTCCATCGATAGTGTGCCAAAAAAGACAAGGCAAAGGGATTTTTGTGAAGATTAGATGACTAAGATATAATTGTTACTATGACACCTTCTTAAGTCACCGAACTCTTGTGAGGTTCTTCACCCATGACTGTATTAATAATACACTATAATCCCTTTATTCACACTAACGCAAGTGGCATGGTGACCAAAACATAGGGCATATACCAAAGGTAGCGATCATGTACTGCTATTACATTTGGAGGTGATCGTGAATGGATATTCGGAAACCTTGCTAGCCACTTCAGAATGTCCCCCAATACGCTCATTATAGTCCTCTTTTGAACCTTCAAGAACATTCTTTGGATGAATGTATGTCTCACTACTAAAAGCTTTATGAAGGCCCCATTAATTTTGAGTGGAAGGATGTTATGTCTAATAAGATATTGAGGTTTTGTTTGCGTAACTTTTATCACATCACTTTGAGAAAAAAAATCATATGATCAAAAAACATTCTACAATGTATACTATGTTGTCTATTATACTTCACTTGTTTTCAACCCTAGTTCTACTGCTTTGATTTAGCCAAGTATTTTTGTAGAAAGCTTTAGCCCCCTCCTTAGAAACTCATAGACTTCATTACAAATTGAGAAGAATAGGGGGGCCCTTGGCATCAAGATGCTCTTAATGTGTGCAAGGCTTCCCACCAGTATTGGGAGGCATTCCTAGTATTACTACTTCAATTGCTAGATCTAAACCTCAACATTCACCTTTGAATACCATTGTACCTGGCTCAACCATGTGGAGCAACTTTGCTTGGTATGAGACCAGCTAGCACTAAACCTTCTTTACACTAGGAGAACACTCACCAAAAAAAATGGTATGTAAAACCCTAAATTTTCCATTTGTAACATCATTAAGTCTACCAAATTTAAGGAAGCTTACAAATAATCCCATTGCACATGACACCAAATGATTAGCCATGACAACCAAACTTCCCTATAATATTCCAAAATTCGAAGAAAATCCACTAAAAATCCACTTGAAGACCCAACCAATCAGATTATGACCTTTCATTTGTGGTGCTCCTTTGTTGCATCATTAATGTCTCCATTCACTCATAAGAAAGCATGGTATGCAAACGAGAAAGCATGCATTCACATCTGGCCAATTCCTTTCTCATATTCTTCCAGTTACCAATACATCATGACATCTCACTGAGTTTAGGTAGAATTTGTCCACAGGTATGAGTAAATGACCCATGGTCGTGCAATTCCCATAAATATTGTACTCGTTGTGTGCCTGGCATTAATGTGACTATTCTTTCAACAATTATGTGTATCGACCCTGTAATAAAAATAAAGAAGTTAACGAAGATGGCCCAAAAAAAAACAAAGAAATTGGTTCCAAGCTCTATATGAGACCTTGTGGTTACATGCGACACAACTCAACTATGAAAAAACACATCCCAGACATCAAAGAGAGGTAAAACAAAAGTTATAGATCGATGGAATCACGAATCTAATTTGGTTATTTTTCCAATAAGTTGATGAAATTAACCTTGTTATTTAAGAATTGTAAAGAGAATTAATTGCTCGTTGGAAATCGTGCATAGTTTGTTGTGTGCATTGAAAATTTACTTTGATTGCATTGATCTCGACTTCGGGTGGCACCAACCTGCAATGGATTTACTCTCTCAAAAAATGTGGGTTCAACTTATGGTCACTTTCAATATTCAAGATTTCCTGCAGTGCCGAAAACTTTATAATGTCATTGCTATCGAAAAATATCTATTCCATTTTTTAACTAGTTGTAAACGACTGTTGTTGTTTCGTTGCTTCATTAGATAAGTTTTGGGGGTTGGTCTTTGTTTGTTAATTCCATTGCTTATAACGTTTTCAGGTGCATGATCTGCTACTAAACTTTTAGAAATTATAGGGGCTATTGAATGTTCGGTTTATCAATCAACTCACTTGGGACTAATTGCATTTTTTTTTTTTTTTTTAACTGAGTTGAATAAACAATACATTGGAATTTTTATAAAATTTATTTTAATTTGATATTTGAAATTTGATGGACTAGACAAATTGTTTCGAAAAAAATTCTATAATCGAATAAGAATATCCTCGTGTAAAGATCTGATCACACTTGTGGAGACTAGAGCACAATAGTAGTATTGACTAGCCGCTGGTCGACTACTATTCCAACAGCTTTGAATCACATTTCTTTATTTGGCTTTCTTTTTATACTCGAAGGCCCTCTCGACCGATTGGTTATATCGTGTTGCTTGGAAATGGGAGATCGAGGTCCTCCTTGAGCTGAAGATGTATCGCATAGTTATATACCTCTTTTGAACTGTCGGTTACATTATCATGCTCAATTATTGCAGAGAACCATTAAAATAAAAAATATGTATATAGTTGTTGCATACTTATAAGCCATGATGGTAGCATATTTTGTTGTTTGTTGCTTATATTGATGCGAAGAATATTAGGATGTACATTTTTTTATTTTTTATTTTTATTTTGTTATAGTCAGGATTTATATTCTTGTAAATTAAAGTGAATTTTAAAAAATCTTTAAAGTCTATTTAAAAATGGGTATTTTTAATGAAGATGAAGAAATGAGTTTTAAAAATAGTTTTGTGAGAAAAATGTCGTATCTTACAAGAATTTTGTGATCCATTTAAATGGGATATTAATGCTTTGAAAACTATTATCGTTGTATTATGATTATAGATAGAAGAATGAAGGATCAATAAGAGAACCCATATCGAGTTTGAATAATGAAGCTTCCTTCTTACATATTGCTCTCTTGCAAAGATATGATGAAAAATATAGAAAGATTAATATCTTGGAAAGAACATTGAAGCATGTCTTTGAACACATCATGGATGAATTTAGGGATAAAAGAGATTCACTTACTTGTTTGGAGGACTTTGAAAACCTTACTCATATAGAAATCAATGGTTTGAAGAAGAAGATTAGTTGTTGGAGATAGCCAAGGCCTAGTTGGAGAACGAGGCTCCTTTATGAGGAAGTTAATCCTATTTCATCCAATAAAGTCTTGTTATTTGATGAGCACTGATATATAAAGAAAGAATATGATCTCTTGTTCTTGCAAATCACTAAGAAATATGAGACTGTTAAAAATGATTTCAAGATTGCAAACAAAGTCTGGAAATAGAAATGCGTTAATTGTATACCAATATGAAGAAATGTGATGATGTTGAGCTTACAAATTCTCTAATTAATTTTTCTAAATTTGATGCTCTTACTTATAGCCTTGTTGGTTGTAAGAATGACGATGATGATGTTTTGGCACCTTCTCACACTTTCTTGGCTACTAGCATTGTGTTTTCTCCTAGTGTTGAAAAACATACTATAGAGATTGGGACTTAACTATTAAGCAATATAGGCTATAATAAAGGTGGATTTGGGAAAAGTGGAAATAGTAATGTCGTTCCCATTACTCTTACACTAAAATCATCTAGAAAAGACCTATGATACGATGAGAATTTATTGATAGATAGGCATGGCTTTACAAAGATTAGAAG
Organism: Pinus albicaulis; assembly: GCA_034641835.2. Classification (NCBI taxonomy): domain Eukaryota; kingdom Viridiplantae; phylum Streptophyta; class Pinopsida; order Pinales; family Pinaceae; genus Pinus; species Pinus albicaulis. Next base: position 1,429,160,294 of record CM076584.1, read on the forward strand.
GCTCTTATTTGTTGTAGGTATAATTCATTTCTCTAAGTTAAAGGAAAGGAAACCAAGTGTAATGATTATATTACTTCCACTAAATATTTGACTAATCATAAGATGCCAATATTTGAAACTATTATTGTAGATCTAACATTCTTATTGGTGTGTGATATTATCATAAAATTTTGAATATAAATAAAACTCATATTGCCCCTCTTGTTTAGTAGAAATAAAATTCCCTTCCATATCAACATCCTCATCATGAGGATCAAAGGAATTTCCTTAGGAATAAACATTCTTAAAATGGTGACAATTATTCTTTGAGATATTTGTAGAAGAGATGTGGAAGAATTGTTTCGGACAAGTTTCAATACTAAGGTGGATAGTGGTGGGATTGATTAATAGCCATGGAAACATTTGAAAAAAGTGTTTGAGGACTACATATGTGTATTATTTACTATATAGAAATATAGCTTTATTTATTGTTGTTTATCCATTGGAATGGTCAACTATGGTTTGACTATATCAATATTTCAACCAAGCTTCACTAAAGATGTTGTTGAAGCTTATACTTGATAATTGTATTGATTTGTGGACTATTGTATTGCTCCTTCAATTTTATTCAAGGGGAGGGATTTGAGGAGGGGGGGAGAGGGGGGGGGGTGGGGGTGCGGGGGAGGAGGTGCTATTGATGTTTTGATGAGTAAACCCAACATGACATGTCTAGTTGATTAATTGATTCAAACTCATTGCTTAGACCACCTAAATTGGGTTCAAGTGAGTTATTTATGGATCAATGGGATACGTAGATTGAGTACTATTGTGTGTCACAATGGGTTCCTATTTGACAATTGTTTCGATAGAGTCTGTTTATGTGACACAAATTAATTATTGTGATCCATGCATTATTATCCAATCAACTCATCCACATAGATGGCATTTCTTATTTTTCTTGTCCGTTTTGTCAACTAGGACTACTTGGATAGTAGTTTGGAAAATTTGTTTTTGATATTTTCTTATTTTCATATGCTCTCACTTACCATCATGTATTATTCATCGATTTTAGAGTACATTAGGTTAAGTACCTTAATGGTGATTATTTTTTATACTTTTATTTGGGAAATGGTATTGTACCATAGTTTGATCAATATGATAGCTACTTACAAGTTATTATTTAGAGATGACGATATTTCTTATTGTATCTAGGTAGATTTGTTTCTTTGGTGACAAACATTTATCGTTCAAAGGAAATTAAAAGGAAATGTATGTCATTTGATTTTTCCTCCAAAGATGAGTTTAAGTGGGGGTTGTTGGAACTAATAATTCATTGTGTTCTCTCACCTTGTGAGAATATGGAGCTCACCATTAGATGGAGTTAACCACCAAACCAAATGACACACGAAGTTGACTACATTCACATTAATGATTTCACTACCACCTTTTATGGATAGCTATGGGTGTGTGGTTCTATACACATTTTTTTTTTTCATCTATGAAAACCTATATATAAATGATATGAAACTTCATTAATTTTATTCTAAGTGTTAATTATATTTACTGAAATTATTACTATTAAATTATTTGTTTTCACTCATGTTATTTATTCACCTATTCCAACACATATACACACACACACATAAGTTAAATTATATTTCTTGCAAAAATCACATTAAATAGTTGTTTCGAGTCATAACCTTCCTGGTATCACTTCGTCATATTGGAAAGATGAATAAATATATATATATATATATATATATATATATAAGTCCATTAGGCTACTAAAATCCAAACCAACAACATCTATATAAGAAAAAAAATGATTAAGAAGTCCCGCACAAAAGGCCATTGCATATAAGATAGTTCAAGAATCCAAAGAATTCATTGGGGTTGGGTTATCCACCTTCGAGCCAGGGGTCTCTTGGATCTTGAGCTCACACTAGATATGATTTTCCATGTGAGCAAGGTGATATCCATTTTATCCAAATTTTTCTTTCATATGTCATTGATTCCTTTGAATTCTGTTCAAGAAGGAGATGAAATAAGTTTGGTCTTCATGTTTCTCTTGGAGGAAAAAAGCCAAGAACATCTTAAGCTGCTAATAGAGAGTGATTGACTGCATAAATTGGTTTTGAATTCTCCCAGTGTGACCAAGGGCAGGAATCTAGTGGAATACCTCATCTAGTACCTATGTATCTGAATGAGAAATATGATCCTTTGTGACTAGAGTTTCCCACTTCTGAATATCTTTTCACAGGATACGGATTTTCGACATGGAATAAAGAAAAAACCTCTTTGGCTTGCACCTCCTCTTATAGACTACATGACTAGATAAAAACACCCTCATCTCAACGCCCTTGCATTTGAAGATAGGCCATGTTTCTAGTGAATCGAAGGAGGTTGGACCAGAAGAAAAAGGAAACATATCGACGTACCCACATATGATAGAAACATAAAACCCCCTCCCCCAAAAGAGAATAAACGTAGAAAAATTGAAAGACACCAAATTATTTACCGCCAACCCACCCCAACACTATCCAACTGACCGGACAATCTAGAAATCATAGACAAATTTTCCAGGAAGAAAAAATTCTACTTGAAAGGTGAGTCCCTCCATGATATAGAGATAACTCAAGTCCTAACCAAGTTCCAATACCTATAGACCCAATAAATACGAAACTACAAGAGGGAAAACAAGGCTCTTACCTTGCACAACTAGAATTTCAAAATGTAGGAGGACTAGAATAAAAATCAACATGGGAAAAAGTAAGAAATGAAGCTGAGGAGAGTTAATTACCCGAAAGGAGGATAACATGCATAGAATAAATCCGCTAGACAGAGACTGATAGTCAATCCTCTCTGCCACTGAGTCTCAATGATTACTCTAGAGGAGATGAATGAATCCCAAGAAAAATTTCCAAGCCCCAAAATGTTTAATATCTTCCTTAGTACAAAAGAGACATCTCGTTAAGCACATAGCTAAAAATACACAAGAAATTTGTAGAGAATAAGGGAGGAAATGTTTTTTTCTCCCTATAAATAATAATCCAAGGCTATCCCATATAGAATTTTTTCATACCATCCACCAAAAATAGACAAATATTATCGACAATATATGGATTCCTCCCCACAACTTCCTCAACTCAATGAAATCTCAAAGAGTGAAATGGAAATTTTGTTCCTTAACCACCGCAGACAAGGGGATGTTATTGCAACAGACGAAATATGTGTGAAAATGTAGCTGATAAATATAATTGTCTTGGGGAATGCATGTTATGTCACCCCATCCATTAATACCCTTAGGAGGTGACGCGGTGGTGAACAGCACTCCCTGTATGTCATCTTGTAAGGTAGACCACTCCGATCAGGGAGTATTGTCTCACTCCACAATGGCTAAGATATCAATTTCCTTATTACTTTATCATCGAGAATGAGAGGAAAATATATATGGGATGGAGCATAGTAAGGAACTAATACATCCAATGATAGATTGATCCTCCATATCTTGGAGATATTTCCAGCTGGTGCTGCATTTATCAACTTTTTAATAGAGGTAATCACTAATTGAGAATCCCCATCAATTTGAAGTTTGGGAGTAGCCATCTCAATCACCACCAACAGATCTCTCTCCAATCCCAGGAGTTTTTCCATATGGTTACTAGAATGAAAATAATGAGCAAAATATACCCTTAGGACTCGCCCATCACCATCACAAAATATGCCCTTGTACTAAGCTAGGCTGAGGTTTCCTTTATAGGCCCGATACAAATTTAATTTCATAAAACCTTAAGGGAGGAAAAATAAAATAGGGGAAAACCTTATGGGGGGCGCTAAAATACCAAGAATATATCATCACTGGAGATAACTCTAACATAGATAGAATTTTTTCCTCCTAGGGTTTTTCATTCCAATCATCTTGTAACCATGATTCATAGAGGACAATTTCCTTTATATCTTGTTTTGTCTGAAGCCAAAGCACATCTCCTTAAGAATACACCTATGAGAAATTATACTATTTCTTTCTTTCCATAAGACCCATAGGAGGAAGCTTGGGTCTAGGTTCCATGCATGATTGACCACTAGATTTGAACCCATCCCCTTTCACCATTTCTCTAGAGTTTCCCCTATATTATCTCCTATGTGGTCTAAGGAGCCAAAGGTATGCTATAAATTTCCACATACTCTGCATAATGACAATATTTCAGTATATGATCCATTTTATCCTCATTATTCCAACATAACTAGAAAAGATATGAACCTTCATACCCTTTACTCCTAAGATGGTACCATGTCGGAAAATTTCATTAAATAACAAGCCACTTTATGCCATAGGTGATTAGTCCATGTTTTCCTCCATTTATCATTGTGTGTAAGATCATATAATATTGCAAAAAGAGTATATCCTTCTTGGATGACAAACATTCCACATGAGTGGTACCCCTAGTGAAGTTTGTCAGGGTCTAGAGAGAAAGATATTTTATGATCTTGGAGATATGATAACAAGGTATCCTAAGAAATCAAGGATGTGTGGTGAGCCCAATCCTCCTTATTCTTCCAAATGTGCCACAAAGAAGTTGGTTGGTGCTATTTCTAGAAATATTCCAATGTCACACATTGTTTCTCCTTGGTGTAACTTTTAAAGTGTGTAAGGTCCTCGTAGTCGCTTAACTATGGAATTTTCTACTAGATTTTCTGCTAGAATAAATCATTTTTACCTTTCTTTACTTCCCAAAAGGTATGACGTTGAATTAGAGGTGATTGTTCCATGAAAGATTCCAGATTCAAGACTCTAGGGGGAGATAATTTCTCTACAATTTCTTGATTTTTGATGAGGAGTTTATATATTTACGATCCCAATTTTTTTTCCATAATTGTATTTCCCCCTTTAACCATCATTACCACAACTTATCACCTAACACATTGTTGGGAATCTACAGATCCGTAATACCTAAACCACCTTCGAGTTTTTGCAGGCTTAACTTATCCCATGCCCCCAATGACCACTTCTTCTCCTTCTTCGATCCCCACTAGATAAAGTATTTGAAAATGGAGATCGTAGATTTTAGAATCATTTTTAGGGCCACGAGCACTGATAGTTGATACACTAGAAGAGCCATCGAGGATAATTTAATGAAAAAAACATGACCAACTAGGTTCTGAGTACGAAAGACCCAATTTCCCAACTTAGAATTCATCCTCTCAATAATATTCTTCCACCAAGCTGAACAAAGAGAATGGGCCACCAAGGGAGCTCCCAAATAAGCTAAAGGTAATGAGCCTATATTGAAATTTAGAAGTCGAGATAGATACACTAAATTGCCTCATTTTCATTGAAGGATAGAATATTTGACTTGTCCATATTGATTACATTACCTGATGCTTCCATAAATAAATTCAATATGGGTTTAAAATGAAGCGCCTCTTTTTTCATAGGTAAGGAAAATAGAAAAATATCATCCACAAATTGCTGGTGGATGATGGGAAGGTCATTTCCCTACAAACTTAGGCCCTGCAGATTTGAGTGATGAATAACCTATTTAATATATCTCCCAAGGCCCTAACCAACAATAATTAATAGGGAAGGGGAAAGCATGAAAAAATGTACATAAGGCAATGGTGAGAGATGGAATCAGTGCTTAGGCTATCCCTGCCTTGGTAGTGTTCAAAATAAACCAAGTTTGGGGATGACTCAAAGGAGGAAACAAACCCCTTAAGAGTGTCATCCAGTGTTGTAATACAAAATATTCAGTGGCCCATATAAAAAAAAAAGAGCTGTAGTATATCCTGAGGTGACAAAAAAAAAATTAACCTTGCTACCGAACAATCATGGAATTCATTCATCTTCATCCGTCGCCTGGTCCTCTTCCTTTATCAAGCACCTGTATTCTCTAGCAATGGCTTCCTCCTTAGCTGTGGTCATTCGAGGAGGCTTCAGAGGGGTTGCATGGAAAATGGGAGCAACTGGGTACTCCGCATCGTAATCTCTGGTCCAGACATCATCCAAGTCCGTAACCCAAACGCCTATCTCCTCCATTGTGGGCTCATAAATTGGAAGCGGGTTGGTTTTCCTGGGTAACGGTTGCACAGATTGCAGAATAGTGGATTTCTTGCAGCCTATTCTACCTTTAGCCTTCTATGGAGGGAAAATTGTCTCCCCATGAATGTTATCAAACGCTTGAGGAGCCAACACCTCATGGCTATCCAATGCAGAGCCCTCGGTGGATTCCAATCGCTGGTCATGGCCATGATGAGAGTGGCCTGAAAATGCACCCTTGTAGCTGCCTCTATTGGGCTTGTGACGCTAGCGCGAGGCCATGGTATGGCTTCTGACCTGTACATTTTATGTTTTTTTTAGATATATACATTGATATGTATTGTACTAAATCATCTTTCCATATATTCAAACATGTACTTCAATCATTTCTATGTCAATATATTCATGTGAACTTAAATATGTATTTAACCATATATGATTTTTTTAAATGACATGTATGATCATGAAAATTACATACTTAAATATCACCTAAATAATATATGTACATCTTAAAATTATATAACATTCACACACATGTTCAAATGCATAACATGTACCAATGTATGTGTTAAATGTAATTGAAATTTCCATCTAGATTCATTTTATATTTAACAAATAAAGTTACAACTTGAGTTATAAGAACAAAACATTATATCACAACATGTGAGTAATTCCAAATGTAGTTCAACTATCCAAAATATACACATGTATGTGTAAATCATAATTTGAAATTTCCATCTAGATTCATTTTATATTTAAAAAATATAATAACAACTTCATTTTATATTTAACAAATATAGTGATAACTTGAGTTTTAAAAACAAAACATTATATCACAACATGTGAGCACATGCCAAATGTAGTTCAACTATCCAAAATATAAACATGTATACATGGTTTGTAATTCGAAAATTCCATCTAGAGAAATTCATTTTATATTTAACATTTATAAAATGACAACTTGAGTTTTAAAAACAAAACATTATATCAGAACATGTGATCACATGCCAAATGTAGTTCAACCATCCAAAATATACACATTGTGAAAATGTAATTTGAAATTTCCATCTAGAGATTCATTTTATATTTAACAAATAAAATGACAACTTGAATTTTAAAAACAAAACATTATATCACAACATGTGATCACATGCCAAATGTAGTTCAACTATCCAAAATATACACATGTATACATGGATTGTAATTCGAAATTTCCATATGGAGAGATTCATTTTATATTTAACATTTATAAAATGACAACTTGAGTTTTAAAAACAAAACATTATATCACAACATGTGATTACATGCCAAATGTAGTTCAACCATCCAAAATATACACATTGTGAAAATGTACTTAGAAATTTCCATCTAGAGATTCTTTTTATATTTAACAAATAGAATGACAACTTGAATTTTAAAAACAAAACATTATATCACAACATGTGATCACATGCCAAATGTAGTTCAACTATCCAAAATGTACACATGTATACATGGTTTGTAATTTGAAATTTCCATCTAGAGAGATTCATTTTATATTTAACATTTATAAAATGACAACTTGAGTTTTAAAAACAAAACATTATTCACAACATGTGACCACCTGCCAAATATAGTTCAATTTTCCAAAATATGTACACATGTATACATGTTTTGTAATTTTAAATTTCCATCTAGAGATTCATTTTATTTTTAACATATAAAATGACAACTTGAGTTTTAAAAACAAAACATTATAACGCAACATGTGATCACATGCCAAATGTAGTTAACCTATCCAAAGTATACACATTGTGAAAATTTCATTTGAAATTTCCACTTAGAGATTCATTTTATATTTAACAAATAAAAATACAACTTGAGTTTTAAAAACAAAACGTTATATCACAACATGTGATCACATGCCAAATGTAGTTGAACTATCCAAAATATACACATGTTTTGTAATTTGAAATTTATATCTAGATTTTAATTTTATATTTAACAAATAAAATGACAACTTGAGTTTTAAAAACAAAACAACTTGATTTTTAAAAGCAAAACATTATATATCACAACATGTGATCACATGCCAAATGTAACTATCCAAAAATTAAAATCATTCTTGATAAAAGTAAATGTAGTTTCAAACTATATCCAAACAGTAAAATATGTCCAAAATTTGTATCACATGAACAATAAAAGTAAATATATATAGTTCAATGTATAGTGTTACAAGTATCAAGTTATATAGAAAAGTAAATATGACTGCATAGATAAGACTATATATAGAAAAGTAAATTTAAGACTAGATCTATCAAATAGAATGTTGCACACATGTGCATCATCAATCAAATATAGATGGATCTAGTGTCTTTGCCAACAGTCTCCCGAGCCTCGTGCTATCCTCTGAAGAATGGGGAACATGTACACAACGTGTACAAACATTAAAATTTAATGTTTTAAAATTGAATGAGAATGTAAAATTTCATTTAAAAAAAATGAAAAACAAAATTTGTGCAATACCTCATGTAGTTCCCTCTCCATTGTATTTTGTTGCTCGTTCATTAAAACATCCATCACGGTAAAATGTACTATATATATGAAAAAAATTCAAATGAAAATGCATATAAACTAATTTTCAATAATATTAAAAAAAAGTTAGACAATTTTTTCAAATGGTGTGGATGTTCCTATCTCCATCATACACTCCATCGCTTGAGTCCTTGGAGAATGGAAATCATCTCCAAAAACCTAAAATTCAAAAATTTTAAAACTATAAAATAACTCAAGATCTAGATTTCATTTTATAATAAAACTTTTGAACTTCAATTTATAACTTAAACATATAAGTGAGAAATTGAATACTCGTGATGGTGGATTGGGCACATCTCCTAAAGGTGGCTCCGAAAGAAAATCATCTCCAGAAACCTAAAATTCAAAATTTTTAAAACTGTAAAATAACTCAAAATCTAGATCTCATTTTTTAACTTCAATATATAACTTAAAAAATATTTAAGTGAAAAATTGTTCATACTTGTGATGGTGGATTTGGCACATATCATAAGGAAGAAGAAGGTACCTCCATCGCAAAAACAAAGGACATAATTGGAATCTGTTAACATTTAATTATATACATGTACATGTGTACACAATTATTTATTTTAAAAATATGTCATCATGTTCCGATATATAATAATAGATTAAAATAATTTTACATCATCATGTTCACTTAAAAGACACTAACATATGCCAACATATCATCTTGATGGTGAGAACCATCTCGATTGTGCGATTGATGGTGAAAACCATTATGATTGTGTGAACTTGAAGCTTCAACCCTGATTTTAACCCTTCATTCATCAAGCCTGAGAACTGCAAATGGTCTTCACATATATGATACATTTTTGTTAGATTAACATATACAAATAAATGTATGTATATGTATTTATTACAAATTGTACATGTGATAAAATAATCACCCTAACCATTAACTCATGTTGATCCCATGCCCTATTCCTCATGAATAATTAAATCCTGCCAACCATTGCGACAATTCTTTGCATATGTTCTGAGATCTTCAACACTCATGTTGTCTATCTCATCATCTGTATGATACAAAAAAAATTCACGTGCATTCTCTTGTGCTCTTTGTCGATTCAGACAAACATCAATTCCACCAAGTCCACTTTCAACATTGTCAATGATGACATCCCTTGTTTCTCGTCTAATTTGAGAAGTGGCATCCATCTCTGACCAAAAAGTTTCCACATGAAGAGGTAGACTAACCAATGGTGGCTCGGGGCAAGGAAACTCAACATCATGCTTAGTGCCCCTACAGTAACATAATCGACCTTTTCTAGGACCAAAAAATTCAGAGGGAAGGCCGTTATAATTGGGAATCATTCCCACAAAGAATTCTGCAAAAAATAATTTTGCAAAATAAATAATAACCTCGTCATTCCATGGTAGCCTTCCATAGATCAGAGGGTGTCTATCATACAAATGGCCAGCTATATCAGGGTGCTTGAAATATTTCACCTTTAGCATCTTTATTTTCTGCCGTTTTTTTTAAATTAAACATAAACTTGGCCATTTTTGTTGTAACTCTTTGTTTAACAACCTCCCATGTATCGGGACCCATCACTGTTTCATTTATTTTTCTCATCACTTCTACAAAATTATCAGTGGTTGGCCCAAGCGTTTTATACACATCTACAAGTCTGCTTAAAGAGTGAGTAACTATTTTTAATATTTCTCGAATCTCAGCAGGGAGTTTCAAAGACACAAGATCTTTCTTCAATTTTGAATGAAGATGTTGACACCTTTGTAATGTGCATTCATGGATGTCTGTTTCCCAAGATATATCGGAAATGTTAGACAGATAAGTCGTGGTTGGTGTACAACCTTCTTTTTTAATAACACGTTCTGTCCTACCTCTTTATGGAGCAACATTTTCACCCTCTACATCAATATATAAAATTTTGTATAAATAAAAAAACATGTGAAAAAAATTATACAAACTGAATGAAAATAATATTTAGATTGATGGCCACCTCGCTATGGTTGGTCAGCATCATGCCCACCCTGAGAATGTTGAGAACCAGAATGACCACCTATTGGTTGAGAACCAACACGACCACCCATTGATTTTCCTCAGGGGGAATTCATATCACCACCCTCACGTAATTGGCCACCACCTATTGATGGGCCACCAGGGAATGTGTACCACCACCAACCTCACGCGACGAGAGGGAAGCTTCATAAAAAATATGAATTTATAATCAATTTAAAAATACATTCATACATATAAATAGATGTACATATGATTTATTAAATTTCGTGAACCATGGCAATGCTCCATTGATGGAGTAGATACTCTTGTCCTCTTAACTCCTAAAAAATAAAAAATGAAATTTACTAAAAACTAATTTAACTCACGAAATTGATAAAAAATCAATTCCATATGTACATAGGGATAAAATTATATTTATATTCAATAAAAAAATAAATTCCACATGTATACATGTATGTATGGAGATAAGATTTTATATTCAAATTTCATTTAAAAAATTTCACATTTAACATAAATACCATGAACATCCCTCTATCCATGACTCCCCTCTCTCGTAGAGGTATGAGATTCTATTGATCTTCACCTTTCATCCTCCATGATATATATTTGGATATCTACAGTGGACATTTACAATTATTTTTTAATTACTATTTAAAGTAAATTAAAAATATTTCAAAAAATTAATGTAGTTTAATACACAAATTATGTAAAACACAAATTTCAAAGCACAAATTGATGTGTGAAAGTCAATGTAAACAAAAATTTGTTGAAGTCCTCACATTTTAATTTTATAAAAATGTCAAGTTCACCAAGTTGCGCATACATGGTGGGGGCACACTTGATATATAATTGAAAAATACACATGGTCATTAAAAATGACGTATTTATAAGTAAAAAACACACATATATCTAAGATATGTTAAAATGTACATCCATAAATTTTTAAGGAGAACATCTCAACACTAATTCGTCTTTGAGAGATGAATCTTGAATTGGCATTTCCCTATATAACACTAATTCATATTTGATAGATGAATCTTGAATTGGCATTTCCCCACACAATAGATCACCAGACATCTTATTAACATTAGCACAATGTATTATACTAAAAAATTGAAATTGTCTAACAATATTGTTTGCTTTTCCATGTAGTTGTTTTAGCCTCTCATTATTAACTTGGTATACGCCTTTCATCTGGTTGTACACAAGTTCAAAATTGGTGAAACTACAATTCCATTTGATCCATACTCCTTAGCTATTCCCAAGCCTTCTATCAAAGCAATATAATATGCCTCGTTGTTTGTTGTTCTTCTTGGTATACTTAGTTTCCTCTGTAGAACCCTATTATTTGTAATATTACAAAGCACATATTTAATCACTTCTTTCCCTGGATTGGGATAACAAGAAAAATCTATGCACAATGTCCATTTTTCAACCATGTTTAGTGGGTTTTCTGATCTCTGAAAAAAATTCAATAAAATATATTAGATTAACATTTATTGCAAATGCATGGGAGAAATGACATGTACATGGTTTTCCTTAAAGTTTATGGGTGAAATTACATGTACGTGGTTCCCAAAAGCACTAGCAAATGCCTTAAATTCTATGGGAGAAATGACATGTACATGGTTTCCAAAAACACTAGCATTTTCCTTGTTGCAAATGCCTTAAATTGTAATGGAGAAATGACATGTACATAGTTGGGAGAAATGACATGTACACGGATCCCAAAAACACTAGAAAATTACAACTTTATGGGAGAAATGACATGTACATGGTCTCCAAAAACACTAGCATTTCCTCAAAAATATATTAAATGAACATTTATTGAAAATGACTTAAATTTTATTACAAATGCATGGGAGAAATAACATGTACATGGTTTCCAAAAACACTAGCATTTTCATTATTGCAAATGCCTTAAATTTTATTGCAATTGCATGGCAGAAATGACATGTACATGGTTTCCAAAAACACTAGCATTTTCCTTATTGCAAATGCCTTCAATTTTATTGCAAATGCACAGAAGAAATATCATGTACATGGTTCCCAAAAACACTAGCAAATGCTAGCTTTATCAGAGAAATGACATGTACATGGTTTCCAAAAACATTAGCATTTTCCTTAAAAATATATTAAATGAACATTAATTGCAAATGACTTCAATTTTATTACAAATGCATTGGAGAAATGGCATTCACATGGTTTGCCTAAAAACACTAGCGTTTTCGTTAAAAATATATTAAATTAAAGTTTATGGGAGAATGACATGTACATGGTTTTCCTTAAAGCTTATGGGAGAAATGACATGTACATGGTTTGCCTTAAAGTTTTCATTAAGTTTAAAAAATATATTAAATTAAAGTTTATGGGAGAATGACATGTACATGGTTTGCCTTAAAGTTTATGGGATAATGACTTTTACATGGTTTTCCTTAAAGTTTTCCTTAAGTTTATGGGAGAAATGACATGTACATGGTTTGCCTTAAAGTTTGCTTTAAATTTTATGGGAGAAAATACATAGAAATGGGAGAAATGACATGTACATGGTTTGCCTTAAAGTTTGCTTTAAGTTTATGGGAGAAATGGCATGTACATGGTTTTCCGTAAAGTTTGTTTTAAATTTTATGAGATAAATTACATAGAAATGACATGTGCATAATTCCCAAAACACTAGAAAATGTCTTAAAGTTTATGGAAAAATTACATACAAATGACATGTACATGGTTCCCAAAACACTAGAAAATGCCTTAAAGTTTATGGGAGAAATGACATGTACATGATTTGCCTTAAATTATGCCTTGAGTTTATGGGAGAAATGACATGTACATGGTTTGCGTTAAAGTTTGCCTTAAAGTTTATGGGAGAAATCACATCTAGAAATGACATGCCTTAAAGTTTGCCTTACCTAGAGTTTAAGGGAGAAATGACATGTACATGGATTGCCTTAAAGTTTTCCTTATATTTTATGGGATAAATGACATATTTATGGGAGAAATGACATAGAAATGACATGCCTTAAAGTTTTCCTTGAGTTTATGGGAGAAATGACACATGTACATAGTTTTCCTTAAAGTTTATGGGAGAAATGTGATATAAATGAAATGTACATGGCTCTCAAAACACTAGCAAATGCCTTAATGTTTATGAGAGAAATGACATGTACATGGTTACCTTAAAGATTTTCTTGAGTTTATGGAATAAATGACATGTACATGATTATCCTTAAAGTTTCCTGAAATTTTATGGGAGAAGTGACATAGAAATGACATGTACATGGTTCCAAAAACATTAGCAAATGCCTTAAAGTAAAGTTTGCCTTAAATTTTATGGGAGAAATGACATAGAAATGACATGTACATGGTTATCCTTAAAGTTTTCCTTGAGTTTATGGGGGAAATGGGAGAAATGACATGTACATGTATGAGTTTATGTATGCATGTATGTCTAGTGGAACTGTTGTGTGCATGTGAAATCTATGTGAAGACAATTATCCTGCACATTAGTATTATTCATGATAGGTTCTACAATATGTATGTAAATTACTACTTAATATATGCATGTATGCATGTATTTCTGGTGGAGCTTTTGTGTGCATAAGTACGTTACCACAAGTGACACTATTAAGTTCTTCAGAGAAGAAATTAATGTGGCTCAAATGCAATTGGTAATTTTGGCATGAAATTAGTGTGTAGCTAAAATTGAATTATTTTTCATTATAAATCATAAATTAATTCTCAACATCTCATAAGTTGAGATCTAACATCGAAATTTTTAACTTCACATCGAGACATAGTAATTTAGCCAACAACAACAGATCATCCTATTATTGATCTTTATCCTCACGACAAGCTCAGACTATATGCATGGAAATTTAAATGTTGATAATGTGCAATTTTTCTGACACACAATACAAAGCAACACCAAAGGAAGATCACAGGTTAGGCAGACATACAAGCTGATATGTTTCGGGATGGTCGCGATGCTGCTCATATGGACTCTTTGTTACCCAAACATTTTTTTTGGGGAGTGAGTGAAGTTCAAGTCAAGAACAGGTAATCAATATAAATCTATATCTCAATAAATATCATATCAATATTAATCTCAATGCATATCCTAGTCTGCTAAAAAGAAAAAGGCATGAGAAATTTTTACATAATCTAAGTACTTCAATTTTTTTTTCAAAATGTTAAATCTATTTCTAAAAAAATATTTCAATGAATTAACCAAAAATAAAATAATTACATTATACCTTATCTAAATTGTTAACCAATTTATTATGATAAAAATTAATTTTAACCTCGTTACTATTAGATGAGGGTGGTGATGGTGAGATTTAGAGGATCAATATTTCTCATATTTGGGGCGTTGGCTTTGGTGTTGCTTCAATGTTATGGCCATGTTAGCTCAAATTCAAAAACTGTAGATAAGATTGATAATAACACTGGAAATATAAGGAAGCCTCATGGAGAAGTGTTGAGTAATTTTTTTATGAAATTCAATGATGATTAGAGGGTTTGCAACTCCTGCAATGCCTTCCACTCCCCTCAAATGCAGAATTGAATATAGGTAAGTATCATAGGTTATGTTATTCCAATAATCTAATATAGGTAAACATTACTTAGTGTAAAAAAAACAGGGAATCAAAGCCCATTGAATATGAGGTTGCAATGACTCTATAGCTTATATAAAGAGGTTGAACAAGTAACAATAATTATGACAACTTCTATGATAAGATTAGTTGTAAACACAATAATCTAATATAGGTAGACATTACTTAGTGTAAAATAGATAGGGAATCAAAGCCCATTGAATAAGATGTTACAATGACTCTATAGATTATATAAAGAGGTTGAACAAGTAACAATAGTTATGACAACTTCTATGATTAGACTAGTTGTAAACACAATAATCTAATATAGGTAAACATTACTTAGTGTAAAACAGAAAGGGGATCAAAGCCCATTGAATATGAGGTTACAATGAATCTATAGCTTATATAAAGAGGTTAAACAAGTAACAACAATTATGACAACTTCTATGATCAGACTAGTTGTAAACACAATAATATAATATAGGTAAACATTACTTAGTGTAAAACAGATAGGGATTCAAAGCTCATTGAATATGAGGTTACAATGGCTCTATAGCTTATATAAAGAGGTTGAACAAGTAACAACAATTATGTCAACTTCTATGATCAGATTAGCTGTAAACACAATAATTTGATATAGGTAAACATTACTTAGTGTAAAACAAACATAGAATCAAAGCCCATTCAATATGAGATTACAATGACTCTATAACTCATATAAAGAGGTTGAACAAGTAACAATAGTTATGACAACTTTTATGATCAGACTAGATGTAAACAAAATAATCTAATGTATGTAAACATTACTTGGTTTAAAACAGACAGGGAATCAAAGCCCATTGAATATGAGGTTATAATGACTCTATAACTTATATAAAGAGGTTGAAAAAGTAACAATAGTTATGATAACTTCCTTGATCAGACTAGCTGTAAACACAATAATCTAATACAGGTAAACATTACTTAGTGTAAAAAAAACAGGGAATCAAAGCCCATTGAATATGATGTTACAATGACTCTATAGCTTATCTAAAGAGGTTGAACACGTAACAACATTTATGACAACTTCTATGATCAGACTAGTTGTAAACAAAATAATCTAATATAGGTAAACATTACTTAGTGTAAAGCAGAGAGGGAATCAAAGCCCATTGAATATGTAGTTACAATGACTCTATAGCTTATATAAAGAGGTTGAACAAGTAACAACAATTATGAGAGCTTCTAAGATTAGAATAGCTATAGACACAATAATATAATATAGGTAAACATTACTTAGTGTAAAACACACAAGGAATCAAATCCCATTGAATATGAGGTTACAATGCCTCTATAGCTTATATAAAGAGGTTGAACAAGTAACAACAGTTATGACAACTTCTATGATCAGGCTAACTGTAAACACAATAATCTAATGTAGGTAAACATTACTTAGTGTAAAAAAGACAGGGAATCAAAGCCCATTGAATATGAGGTTACAATGACTCTATAGCTTATATAAAGAGGTTGAACAAGTAACAACAGGTACGAAAACTTCTATGATCAGACTAGTTGTAAATATAATAATCTAATATAGGTAAACATTACTTAGTTTAAATATGTGTATCATACTCATTGTCATAGTAATATACATAATTAAGCTTATAATACTGTGTGAAACTTGCTAGTGCACACATAACCTTGTATAATAAAGGTCATACTCCATGAAGACAAGAAAAGCCAATCCCATGGAAGCTTAGGTAGAATGTCACACCACACAAGAAAAGACATCACCATTCGTCCATGAAGCAAATGAATAAAAAATAAGGGTAACGACTGCTTGTTCATGTCTTCCTTAGTTCTATCAATAAGCTTCTTGTCACTCTGTGATAATAAAGTCATCTACATAGACAATTATAAACAAGATTTCACCATTTGAAGTAAATCCTAAACTTAGTATGTATTATAATGAATCAAAGGATGTTGATAACACATTATACAGGAGCCTTGTTATAAGTGTCATCTACTTAACTTCCATAAGACTCGACATCAATTTCTCAGTTGGTTTTGTATCCAGATTCATGAGTTCACCTAAAGAAGTCCATTGGAAAGTTGCTAAGAGAATTATGAGGTACACCAAAGGAACCTTATAGTATAAAAAAACCTATTGTATTATAGTCCGCTAAGGTCCTGAAAAGGGAAGGGCCAGAGAGCATGTAAATGGTGAAGATGGGGGTGCTTTCTGTCAGGCCTGTGGGGAGGGGAATACTTCATGACAACCCAGTCACTCAATGGGCAGGATACTTCGTGGAAAGAAGGAAATAAGTCATTACAGAAAAGAAAGAAAATACACGGGCTTGATACCTTTATTCGAAGCTAGAGAGCGGAGATAGAATGCAAAGAAAGAGAAAAAGGAGAGCCGCAGAGGCTACTGGTGTGGCTCTTGCTAGAGGTTTTTCTAACTATTGTATGCAAGAATTTGTATGCTGGAGCTTTGTTTTTTTTTCGTCCTGTTGTATGCAGTAATTTGATACAAGCTAGTGGTTGAATAATCTTCTATTTTTTAAAGGTGGTTGTCTTAGTTTGTTATATGTTTGTTAAGGTTTATTGTATTTTTTTTTGTTTAATTTGTTTGGAATATGGCTATGATTTGTTATAGTAGTGATTCTATATAGCTATCTTAACTACAGTGAATTATGCAGGGAATTCTCAGGGTTTTTTCTTCTACCTGCAAATTCGGAGACAACAAGACAATGAGGCGATGAGGTCGCATCGAGCAGACAATGAGACGATGAGGCCGCAACAAGAAGACATCGAGATGACAAGGCTGCAATGAGTATACATCGAGACAACGAGGTTGCAGATCGCCGAGGACGTCGCCCATGACGTAGATTAGAAATAACCTATGAACACAGAAAATAAAATTTAAGAAAGAAAAAACAATAAACAAAAAAAATAAAAGAGCATAAACCATAAACAGAGCATAACCTTCTCATCTACACTTTCTCCCCTCCTCACCCCTGCAACAACAAACAGAAACAAAGCGAGATAGACAACAACAGAGAAACATACCGAGACAGAGAACAACAGAGAAATAGAGCGAGATAGATAGCAACAGAGAAAGATAACTAACCGAATGGTAACAAACTTGAAACTTGTTGTGGTCTGGGGTTGGTATAATTATCATAAAAAGTTCACCCAAATTATTTTCAAAAGTTCGGCCAGACTATTAGTTCGGCTGAACTTTTGTTTCCAGTTTTTCCATCTCTAGTGAAAAATCTGTTTACCTACACCGTCAATACGACATCAATGTAAACGACAGAATTAGTTCGGCCGAATTAATTTCAAAATTTCGGCCGGACTTTCCAATAGTGCGGCTGAACTTTTATAAAAGTTTGGCCGATCTATTGGTAAAATGAAATTTCCGACCGCGTTTCTCACAAACCTGTAACCCACCTTCGCATTTTTACCCCTTCATTTTTTAGTTTTTAGTAAATATAAAAAAGTTTATAGAGTAAATATAAAAACATGGTTTATTTATTTACCACACTTATAGTCTATTTATATTTTTATTTATTTACAATACCTCTAGTATAAGAGAGGTTTTATTTATTTACCATATCTCCAATTTATTTATATTTTTATTTATTTACCATACCTCTAGAGTAAGTATAAAAAATGGTTTTATTTATATTTTTATTTATTTATCATACATAGTTTTTGAGTGTTCTTAGATATATTCCTAACATTTCAAATATTTACTTACATTACATTTCTTACCTTACATCTATACATATACCTTATACTCAGACACATTATATTTACATTACATTTTTCACATTACATCCACATATATAACCTATACCCTATATCAAAGAAAATTGCATCATTGCATCAAACGAGATGATCCATACAACAACAAATATAATATTTTTTACCTATATTTTAATCAAACTCGGCCAGAACTTATCATAGAAATTTATTTTGGAGAAGTGGAACGTTTAATTAATCTACTTTTATTTATTTAAATTAGTTTAGTTAGCGTCAATTTCAATAGTGAGTAAAGAAATATCTTGCTTAATTACAAAATACTGTCATTAAAATTATGCAAAACAGGATACGGAATCTGCCCGACATTAAAAAGCATTTCCCTGGTCTGAAACCCAAGAAAAAAAAACATTAACGGGTAAGCAGTATACAAGGAAATGAACATCACCTATGAGGACATTCATGGAACCCTATGAAGGTGAGTTGCCTTTAAATTCTATGCAAGCTATGCAGCAGTCATACACGGCAAAATCATGAATGGTAGCTTGCTTAAATATTGTTGGGAATTCTTGAATTTACATGGATGGTAGATTTTAAAAATATAGAAACCTAAATTTGATTATCATGAAATTTAAATTTATATAGAGATTTTAGAAAT
This sequence comes from Pinus albicaulis, assembly GCA_034641835.2. Lineage (NCBI taxonomy): Eukaryota > Viridiplantae > Streptophyta > Pinopsida > Pinales > Pinaceae > Pinus > Pinus albicaulis. The sequence continues at coordinate 1,429,179,865 of CM076584.1, forward strand.
ATTTCAGAATTCGATTATGGTTATCTAAAAAATCGAACAATTAACCCTTCTCCTCACCATGGGAAAGGCCATCAGAATTCCTTGTATTTGGTTCATACTGGCTTATCATGTGGTTGAAATATGGTTAAAAAGTTGAAACAACACTGGGCTCTGGATCAGGCAAAACCCTATGACGGCAGCCTACATGTCTAAAAGATAGACTGCATTAAAAAAAAATAGGCTAGGATGCGGAAAGACAACTGTGTGGCTACACCGAAATACGAGAATGCATTACTTGGTGACAGACACCCTGGTCAAAGGGTAACCAACTGCTAGGTCTGTATATGCAATCGTACAAGTGTCCTACAATTGGATGATCATTCCATTCTTACCATGCCAACTACAACACACGGATTTGCATTCTCATTTGAAAGTTTGCATTGCAAGCAACAAGCACATGGAAGCATACGGAACAGTGGCAGGCTTAGGGTGAAAGAAGTTGTCTACTTAGCCTACATAATAGTTTAGGCTGTAGTTTTTTGTCTTAATTTGGTAAAATAAAATTCAAAAAATTAGGTAGTTGGAGTGTTTGAATTGCATTTTTGATAATGAAAATGGATTTAGCATTATCAAAAACCCTTAGGGCACCAAAAATATTGAAGTTTAACAACTGTAAATAAGATTCTTTCAAAATCTTTGCCAGATTGTGAGTCATTTTGTTACTTTTTTAGACTAAGGCTTTATAGAAATCTTCTAAATGCTATACATAGAATATTCTATATTCCTACTTTTATATTGATTGTAGAATTTATATATTCAAAGTGTTTGAATGAAAGTTAATTGCAATATTTTGTAGTTTTTTTTTTATTGGAATTGGGTAAAATAAACTTTATTAGATTTTTTTGTTATTTGAATTTTTTTAATGTATAAATAAATTTAGTGTAATGAAAATGTTATAGGGAATAGGATTGTGGAGTTTATTGATCAAATTTGTGATAGACTAGAAAATATAATAAAAAATCCTTCCAGATCATAGAATAGTTAGATTAACACTATTAATTAGAATAAAATTATTTATGGCATGCTAAAATTTACCATCAACATAATCTCATAAATTACATATATTATTTTTTGTAAATTTGGTATGATCACATCTTTATCATATATAATATATCATCCCAATCAAAATAGGAAGAATTGACAAAGTAACTTAACATCAAGAAGTGCCTTAACAACTACTCAAAATAGGAAGAATTGACAAAGTAACTTAACATCAAGAAGTGCCTTAACAACTACTCATAAACATAAATTACATATATTGATATTTCAGTTCATTATAATTAAAAACATGTTACGATACTCACAAAAAGTATTTAAAATATTTACAAAAGCCAAATGAATGTTAAAAAAATCATTTCACAGCAATAATCAGTAACAGCATCAGCAATACAAAACCAAAATGAATGTTAAAAAATCTTCACTACAATAATCAGCAACAGCATATGTAAAAATTGACCTTCACTAAAAACAGTGGAAGATATTGTAGCCTAGAGAGTAGTAGATGAAAATATGGCCCTTAAATATTCAATAAGCTAAATATTACATACATGTTGAATAAAACTATGACAGTTTTATCAAAATAACAAGACATCTTTAATAGAACTATGACAACGTTAGATACCATTCAAGTTGGTTACCACTGGGTCGACGATTTTTGGGCTTCAATCAAAAGCTGTAACCATTTATTATTTTAAAAGTTGTCTTCATGTTGTTAACATTTTTGCATTTCAGCTTCCTCCTAAAGTGCTCGCTCAAGCATGTAGTTTATTTAACCAGCTCCAGCTATGTTACTATTTTCCGTGCGGCCTAGGAATAAACAGGAAACGAACTACAGTGAAACTGCTCCAAATTTGGCAGGAAGTAATTTTTTTCTTTTGGCTAATAAATTAGATGTAGTCGTTATTTTCTATTCTTTCTTTATTGGGTTTGTTCACTTCTTCGTGCACATTTTTTAGTAGAGAATAAGTTCTTTGTATCCGGTAGCAAATGAAGCCAAGCAGTAGATATTGCTGCTATGACTGCCATCATTGGCTCTGTTCATATCACCTATTTTTCTTTTCTTTTTTAACATTTTTCTAATGGCAATGGAACCTTTTATTTTTTCGTTTTTATAATGATAATGGAATCAATGAGCGTGGTGAAGTTCAATGGTCGGCGAAATCATTAACAAAACACAAGAATCCAACGTATATCTATTTCCTCAAGGTCTGTTTCATCACCTAATCACCTAGTTATATGAACGCATAAATTACATATATTGATATTCGAAATTCACTATAACTGAAAACATGCTACCATGCTCACAGAAAGTACTCACACACAATACTGAGCGTATTTACAAAACCCAAATGAAAAGCATGTTACCATACTCACACAAAGCATTAAGGGTATTTACAAAACCGTGGAAGATATTGTAGCCTAGCGAATAGTTATTGAAAATGTGAGCCATATGATATTGTAGCCTAGCAAATAGTTGTTGAAAATGTGAGCCATAGAGATTCAATAAGCTAAATATTACATATAAAAATAAAAATACAAGTTGAATAAAACCATGACAGCTTTATCAAAATAACAAGACATTTTTAATATAACTATGACAGCGTTAGATACCATTCACGTTCCTCCTAAAGTGCTGGTCAAACATGTAGTTTATTTTATGAGCTCCAGCTATGTTACTATTTTCCATGCGGCCTAGGAATAAACAGCAAACGAACTACGGTGAAACTGCTCCAAATTTGGCTCTGCTGCCTCTCACAGCAGGAAGTAATTTTTTTCTTTGAGCTAATAAATTAGATGTAGTCGTTATTTTCTATTCTTTCTTTATTGGTTTTGTTGACTTCTTCGTGCACATTTTTTTAGTAGAGAATAAGCTCTTTGTATCTGGTAGCAAATGAAGCCAAGCAGTAGAGATTGCTGCTATGACTGCCATCATCGGTTCTGTCCATATCACCTAGTGTTTTTTTTTTAACATTTTTTTCTATTCTTTCTTTATTGGTTTTGTTGACTTCTTCGTGCACATTTTTTTTTATAGAGAATAAGCTCTTTGTATCCGGTAGCAAATGAAGCCAACCAGTAGAGATTGCTGCTATGAATGCCATCATCGGCTCTGTTCATATTACCTAGTTTTCTTTTTTTTTAACATTTTTCTAATGGAAATGGAACCTTTTATTTTTCTATTTTTTTATGATAATGGAATCAATGAGCGTGGTGAAGTTCAATTGTCGTCGGAATCATGAACAAAACACAAGAATCCAACGTATATCTATTTCTTCAAGGTCTATTTCATCACCTAATCACCTAGTTATATGAATTCATTAATTACATATATTGATATTCCAAATTCACTATAACTAAAAACATGCTACCATGCTCACAGAAAATACTTACATAAAGTACAGAGGGTATTTACAAAATCCAAATGAAAAACATGTTACTATACAAAATCCAAATGAGAAACATGTTACCTTACCATAGTATTAAAAATGGGAATTGGTGAATTGGTGGACTTAATGAACGGACCTATCACTTCATTAGGTGCATTACATGGTTTTACTTGGCCTCTTATCCCATCCAAGTGTTGTTTCAATCTAAGAATACTCCACCTCCAATACATTTTTCATAAAATTTGCATATTATCTTTACATCAACTACATCACAATGGGCCCATGCATTGTCCACTTCATTAGGTGCATCACATGGTTTTACTTGGCCTCTTATCCCATCCAAGTGTTGTTTCAACCTAAGAATACCCCACCTCCAATACATTTTTCACAAAATTTACATATCATCTTTACATCAACTACATCACAATGGGCCCATGCATTGTCCTTGGTTTTTGGAGCCATCTTGACTTAAAATAATTGAAATTTGGAAATGGACAACCAAGACTAAATTTACGAAACAAAATGCACATTCAAACACACAAAATTTGATAGCACAGGACTAGAGATTTGATAGCAATAGCATAGCTAAACACATGAGAGAATAAATACATGAACAATAATGAAATGATGTATTTTTCAAGTAAAAATCCTTACGTGACAATGCAAACTAGCTTCCTTAGCGTCATCTTGAAGATGTCAACTCTACTGACAGCTCCAAACTATCTCCAAGATAAATCCAGCTCCAACTCCAAGCCTCCAAGATCACTGCTCCACTCTCCAAGCTCTCAATCAAACTCACAAACTGCAAATGAGATGGTGTGAGACAAAGGAGAGGTCGCCCCTACATATAAAGGATTGGGGAGGGTGTTTTTGGAGGGAAACAACCCTCCCCTTCCCTCCAAATCAGCCCTAAACATCCTTGCTGGCCGTCCGTGGGTCCCTACAACAAGTTAGGTTGACTGGTCGGTTAAGGACGGAACCGGTTGGTTTATGGATAAACCGGAAGGTTACATCCTTAACCAGCTGACCAACCAGTTGAGGATGGAACCAGCTGGTTTATGGATAAACCAGTCGGTTCCGTCCTTAACTGGCAGGTCAGCTGGTTAAGGATGGAACCGGCCGGTTTATCCATAAACCAGCCGGTTCCATCCTTAACCGGCCAGTCAACACTGGTTAACCGGATTTTCAGGCAAAATGCAGAGATTTCGACCGGGGTTTTTCAACCGATTTTGACCGGCCAAAGGTCTGACTAGCCGGTTTAACCCAACAAGTTTTTAATACTATGTACTATACTCACACAAAATATTAAGGGTATTTACAAAACCCAAATGAATGTTAAAAAATCATTTCACAACAATAATCAGCAACAACATAGGTAGAAATTAGCATTCACTGAAACAGTGGAAGATATTGTAGCCTAGCCAGTAGTTGTTGAAAATGTGATAGACATTCGATAAGCTAAATATTACCTATGAAAATAAAAATACATGTTCATTAAAAATATGACAGATTTATCAAAATGACAAGACATCTTTAATAGAACTATGACAGCGTTAGATACCATTCAAGTTGGTTACCTCTGGGTCGACGTTTTCTGGTCTTCAATCAAAAGCTGCAAACGCTTATTATTTTAAAAGGTGTCTTCATGTTAAATTTTTTTGCATTGCAGCTTCCTCCTAAAAGTGTTGGCTATGTTTATTTTATTAGCTCTAGCTATGTTACTATTTTCCAAATAGCCTAAGTATAAACAGGAAACGAACTAGAGTGAAACTGCTCCAAATTTGGCTCTGCTGCCTTCATAGCCGGAAGCAATTTTTTTCTTTGGGCTAATAAATTAGATGTAGTGGTTATTTTCTATTCTTTCTTTATTGGTTTTGTTGACTTCTTCATGCACATTTTTAGTAGAGAATAAGCTCTTTGTATCAGGTAGCAAATGAAGCCAAGCAGTAGATATTGCTGCTATGACTGCCATCATTGGCTCTGTTCATATCACCTATTTTTCTTTTTCTTTTTAACATTTTTCTAATGGCAATGGAACCTTTTATTTTTCCGTGTTTTTAATGATAATGGAATCAATGAGCGTGGAGAAATTCAATGGTCATCGGAATCATTAACAAAACACAATAACCCAAAGTATATATATTTCCCCACGGTCTATTTCATCACCTAATCACAGGCTATATATATATTTATAGCGAGACCTAGGCACATAGATGGGCCAACACTCTCCGATATATAGTAAATATTTGATCCTATGATTCAGTTCCAGTTAGATGGCAGTGATGGTTTATTAGGTGTTTTACTTTATAGATCTTTCAATATGGTGAATGGTGCAGACCATAAATGATTTGATGTAGACATAGGATTTTGGGACCATTTAGGTCAAAGATTCTTACTTTGATATGGCATATCTAATGACATGCATGCCATATTGCATGGAAGAAACCATATATGGCTACTTTGATATCATTTGTAATCATCAAGGGTATATATTATTTTTGAAAATATTTGGAAGTGGCTATTTTCATATCACTAACCATTAAAGTCAAAGTTATATATATATCTATATATATATATATATATATATATATATATATAAAAGAGAAAAGAAATTAGTCTTTTTCTTAGCTCCACAATTAAATAAGGAGATATTACTAAATAATGAGGTTATTGGTATCAAGCCACCCTATATGTATACTAATTTAAAAGTTAACAAGGCTCAATATAACAATATTCATAGATACTAAGTGGTCACAACAATATTTATCAAAGAATTTTAGCTCATCATGTTTCTAGCTAAGACTTGGAATCTCAATGCTTATATATTATGTTCAAAGGTATATAGTGAGAAAAAATTAATATGATTAGATTCATATTTTCATTTCCTGATTATTTTTCATATTTTATTATTATTATTATTATTAAGAAGAAAATACATGTAATTCTATAATAAAATTACATTTTGTATGTGTTTATCTTAGCGAGAGTAACCTAGCTACTTGTACTCGCAAAAATTACCCAAAGCAGAATTACATTTACCTAGATAAACTCAATTTCTCTTTTTTACTTTTCCTATTTGCAACTTTTTTCCAACCCCCAAAATTTGGATTGGAAATTACAATTGTCATTTATTCTCCTTGTAATTTTAATGGAGCTTCTTTATCTGAGTCATAACTCTTGTTCCTTCTGCTTGTTTTCCTAGAGCTTGGATCAACACTAAATCATTTCTAATTTTAATGGTGCTTCTTTATCTGAGTCATAACTCTTGTTCCTTCTACATATTTCCTCATGTTTTTTTCCTAGAGCTTGAATCACCACTAAATCATTTCTAATTTTAATGGAGCTTTTTTATTTGAGTCATAACTCTTATTCCTTTTGCATATTTACTCATGTTGTTTTCCTAGAGCTTGGATCACCACTAAATCATTGGCTTTCTCAATGTGAATTACAAGATCATTATGCTTATTTTCACCCTCCTCCACTTGGGATCCTTGTTGAGTCTATTCTTTTGCTTGTTGATGTTTTGAATCCATTTTTCCATTTTCGTGAAGAAAGAAGATCTAAAAATTTCTACCCCTTTAGATTTTGCAATATTTTCTTTGACCTTTTTTTGGTTGAGGGTATGTATTTTGCAAGTGCTCTATCTGATGACAAATCCAACACCTGAAGGCGGTATTTTTGAAATATAAAAATTAGGTCCACTTAAAGTCTTTATGAACCAGTTGGGTGTGATATAAGAGGCCTTTAATAAGGTCTATCTCATTGCACATCTTGGCAAAAATAAAAATATCTCTTTCCATTATTTCTTTATCGATCTTCATAAATCTCTCCAATGTGTCTCCAAAACCTTCTAAAACTTGGTGGTGCTAGAAGGGGAGATGGAGGTTATGTAGTCTCACCCATATCAACATCTTTGTAACCACCATTGTTTTTTCATCAAAAGCTATAAACCATGGAGTTGAAAAAAGAATCTCTCTTCCTAAAACCATGATCCCTATTTAAAAACAAATTCCAGATATTCTTGATTATTGCATCGAACCACTAAAAACCCCTTCGAACATAGGTAAATATCATATTTATTGGTCCAATTCGTAAAGACCCACTGATGCAGATCTTTGGACATGGTCTAGAAACCATTAAATTGGCATATAAGAGCTATGTATTGGAGAAAATGCCACTTACTTCTAGCAAGTTTACTAACATATTTTGTGCCTTTTTCCATTTTTTCAACTAGGTAAGGACTTGGGATTGACAAATTTGGGATTTTTTCATCTTGCTTAACATCTTTCCCTCGCACAACATCCTTGAAAGAGGCTAAACCTTTTGTGTTTCTAGCAGATAAAGTTAATCCATGTGGGTTATGTTGAGTCTCAAAAATGTTCTCCATATTCATACATATTTCCATTATGTCATAACCATTTAGCTCTTATTTCATAGCCATTTGACCTAAAACCCTACATCAAATAACCATTTACATAAATATATGGGTTAGGATCCTTGTTTTCCAAAGTTATTTATTTTATGTATTTTAAGTGAATTTATGATTAGAAACTAGAAAATTAACATAGTTTCATATATCTATATATGTGTTATGAGTTTTGTGACATGTGTAGGTCAAAAGGAGACTTCTAGAAGACCCCTATGTGGCACTCTAAAGCCAAATTCGAATTTGGTTGGAGAAGATTATGGGATCAAGAGGATATGTGTCTCACTTCCTTGTTGTATTGAAACTCTAAGAGGATATGTGTTTCATTCCTCAAGTTGTGTTAAAACTCTAGAAAGACATGTGTCTTATCATTTCCTATTTTGATTGTAACTCTAGAGATGGAGGGAGAGATTCATGGACTCCCATTAATGAGATGACTCCTCATATTTTGTATAAATAGGAGAAGCTTTCCCCTATCATAGGTAATGAGGAAGTAATGAAAAAGTAGTAGAGAAGTCTTTTGTAACAAAGTTCAAGATGGAATGGGATGTAGATTTGTGAGTTCTTTTTAATAGAGAAATTCAGTTCTTTGATGCCGTTTTGATTACAACTTTAAGGAGCTGAAGGACTTCACCAAATTGGTAGCATAGGGCCCCTGCTATCCAAGGAGGCTTTTACATGTTTTCTAGATAAGTCAGTTTCAATTTTCGTTTTGTCATATTTTCATTTAGATTTCTTCTCGAAATCATAGCTTTTAGCATATTCTTCATGGCAAAATGTATTTGCATATCTTTCGACTAATGACATGGAATCAATATTGTTCGTCGTTAATTTATTTTTTTGCTTAGTTTTCGTTTATTCCGTATTGCTCGTTTATTTCTACTTTGCACATTTGCTTCGTAGTTAGATTTAGACATATTAAATTGCTCATGTCATTTTCAGCTACTCTCCGAAAAGCCACAATGGGATCGATGGTGAGGGATTGTATTATGAAATGTGTAGTTTGATATTAGTTTCCTTTCTACAAATTTAGATATATTAAACTGCTCATAACATCTTCAGTTGCCTCCGAAAGCCACAGCTGGACTGATGGTGAGGGATTGTATTATGAAACGTGTAGTTTGATATTAGTTTCCTTTCTGCAAGTTAGATATATTAAATTGCTCATAACATCTTCAGTTGCCTCCGAAAGCCACAGCTGGACTGATGGTGAGGGATTGAATTATGGATGTGTAGTTTAATATTAGTTTCCTTTCTGTAAGTTAGAAATATTAAATTGTGCATGACATCTTCGCTATTTCTCCGAAAGCTACGTCTGACCGATGGTGAGGGATTGTACCATGAAATGTGTGGTTTTGATATTAGTTTACTTTCTACAAGTTAGACACGTTTACTCAAGTCATTTTATGGTTACTCAAAATCATAGCCGGACTAATGATGAGGGATCGTAAGACAAGTTAATGTAATTTGATTTAGATTTACTTTATCAGTAACTTAATGATTTCTTTCAAAGATAGTTTCTTTTGTGTTTAGACACCAAGAAGAATAGTTTGGTTTCATGCTCACTAGTTCACACTGTGCCTGATTTATTAGATTAGCGTACCTTTTTCATTTCAAGAAAGACATTTTCATTTTCAAGTTTTGTCATTGTATGTTTCAAATTCCTTTTTCAGTTTCAAGTTGGTAACTCATTATAAAGGACATCATTGCCTTGAATATCCATAACCATACTTGTCTTTTAGAATTTCATAAAAATCCAAAAACGACAAAAAGTAAGAGATAGGTTATCTTGTACATATAGTGCGCCACACTTCGTCAGCTTACGAATCCCTGGTTGATAATTTATGTTAGCAATTTAGGACACACTAAATTGACCAAACATTTTGGCGCCGTTGCCGGGGAAGTGTAACTAGGTAGCCTTATTTCTTACATCTAAAAAAAATTAATAATTCTTAAGTATGCTCTCCTCCTGCACTTTGTGTGATCTGGAAGATCAGAAAAGGAATTGTTATGTAAAAAAAAAAAAATTAATAATTCTTAAGTATGCTCTCCTCCTGCACTTTGTGTGATCTGGAGGATTAGAAAAAGAATTGTTATGTGAAAAAGAAAAAAAAGAGGAGACAATAAAACTTCATCATTTCAATTAATTCAATAATTTAAAAAAAAATTTGTTTTCATGAAAAACTTTGATTTCAATAAATTGTTTTGTTTAATGAATATATATGTGTATTTTTAAATTTTTGAAAATATAACATATATAATTTTATTAAACAAATCAATTAAAAAAAAAATGAAAAAAAAAAATTTAAATTGTTTTGTTACTAAGATATATATGTATATTTTTATTTTTGAAAATATATATATAATTTTAATAACAAATCATTTAAAAAAAAAAAAAAAAATCAATAAATTGTTTTTGTTTAGTAAATTACATATGTATATTTTTAATTTTCTAAAATTTAACATGTGTAATTTTATTAACAAAACAATTTAAAAAAAATAAATAATAATAATAATAATAATAATCATTTTGTTTAGTAAAACATATATGTATATTTTTAATTCTTGAAATATAACATATATAGTTTTATTAACAAAACAAATAAAAAAAAAACAACAAAAACAAAACAACAACAAATCAAATCAATAAACAAAAATCCATGAAATAGCCATGGCATTTTTTTTTCAATAAAACAAAACACCAAAGTTTCTCCACGTTGAGAACCTTTGCACAGGCTTGTAACTCCATCTATTCAAAAAGGCAAATCAGATATGACAATTCAAATGCATGCAAAACAATTCAATTCAAACCTAGCGCCCCATTTCAAAACAATTCAAATGCATGCACAGTCCAGTTTTATGAGAATAACAAGTTTTGCAGAAATCGTGCTCTTGTGAGTTCTGTAGTCACAATCATTCAGAGATGAGCAATTTGATGCTTGCTGCTTATGGCACTGCTGTAAATTTTGAACCAGCAATCCAGGTGAATATTTTGATTCTGATCATAGCAGCAGACTTGCGATTGTACAAATGAAAGAGCGGCCTTCTTGGTATACTGTTCACTGTAATACGCTGTCAAATAGCAATGACAGAGCATTTTTCTGTCCATTCCTGTAGATGAAAAGGGAGATTGTGATTCTGAACAGTCCAAGGATGAAAACAAGATGCACATGAAACGCAATTTTGAACCACGTTCTGAAGAAAACGATTTTTGTTGCTGAGGCAGAACCCAGAAAAACGCAAACTGTTATTGACACGTCATTTTCAAACACGTTTTCTGATCGATTGGAGATTAATTTAGAAAAAATAAAACATGGGTTTTTTCGCCAACATGGTCAATTAGATAAATCAGAAACCGTTTTAAGAAATTCGTGGCGATCTGGGAGAAATGTTCGGTTCTTTGAAGGCCATTTTTGCCTGCCGCGTGAGGAAAAACGATTTTTTCTGAGTGAAGAATTTGAAAACGACACTCTGCATTGATAATTCGGTTTCCTGATTTCTAGGAAGAGGAATTCTAATCAAAATCAAACTCTTATCATGGCATTCAATGCACATTCCACTCATTTTTGAATTTAATTCAATTTCGTTTTCTGAATGTTGGATTTCACATCTCCTTTATCATCTACCCAGCAATTTTTGGTGCTTCAATGACATTATTAAACACCAACCATTATGATGTTTATTTCAAAGCGATGCCACATCACTATGGAAAGACATTAAGAGGGCATGGGGATGAATTGAGCAAACTACAGGAGGATATTATCAAGCACATGGTCGTGCAGATGGCACAATGAACCTTAGTAGCATAAAGGTAAGCTCAATTGAGATTGAACGTGTCTGTAATGGCAACTGCTGCAATTGGAATTCCAACTGAGGGGGTGGTCCTGAATTGTTACTGATTGTGATAGTCCTCAAGGATCAAACAGATACAAAAATAAATTTTGAAGAGATGAAAGATTACATTTTGAAATAGCAATCATGCATTTTATGTTCTTCAATGCTTACCAATATATTATTTTTCATCTTATGTGATCTTCACTTACCATTCTATGGTCATTGCAAGGTCACGATTGGTCAATGTATCTAAGTTTGCTTTATTTAGCATCATTTTTTTGAAATTTAAAAAATTGCATTTCTCTTTTGTTGTTAAAAAAAAAAAAAAAAAAAAAATCAGTAATTTTGAATCAATGAAATGAATAAGTTATTTGCTCACTTTTTCTGAAGGTATTGATTAAATTTGAACTGATGATGAATGATGAATGGCTAACTTTTTATTCAAGATTTTTAGCTACAGAAACTGTCAACATTCTGCAGCTGAAGTCCAATTCCGCAGCTGTTCTTCAATTCCGCAGCTAAAGTCTAATTCTGCAGCTGTTCTCCAATTCCGCAGCTGAAGTCCAATTCCGCAGCTGTTCTGCAATTCCGCAGCTGAAAAACCTCATTGTTCAAATCAGCCTAACTTTCTCATACAAAATCAGATTTTGATGATTTAAGTATCGTTGGAAAGGTCTCAAAAAGATCTATACAATAAGAAATTCATCATTAGAGTTTGAAATGGCAAATAATGAAATAAATTGCTGAAAAGAAGCTACATTCAACTTGAGGCACTAATTCCAAAACAGGTATAAATTATTTTGATTTTTCCTTTGAGAACTTGTTTCAGTAATACAAATTCTTAGTTTTGTGTGTAAATATCATAACTAGAGAGATTGATCACCTCTCTCCCTTTGATAATCTTACATTCCATTGCAGAAGAAGTATTAGTTTTTTTTGCAGGTTCCACGAGGAAGGACAAATGACTACAAGAGAATGGTGTCTCTTTAAGAGACCAATTTGTTTCATAAGAGGATGATCAACAACAAAGAGGAGGAAATATGCTGATGTAAAATCAGATCCAAACATTTGAAAAACTTTCAGATACTATTGTCTCCATCACATCCATACCTCATAATAAACCATTCACCTCATTTCACTTCATGTTTTCCATTTACATTCACATCCACTTTCCATTTCTTTTTGTCCATTCATAACCCACAAATAAAAGCAAGAGGCTCATTCATATGCTTATTGCCCATTTCCATTTCCATCTTCCATTTCTTGTCATTTTCATTCCGCAAATAAGCCCTGCTTCAATGCAAACTATTGAGTCTATAGTCCTTTGAGTCTAAGTTCTTTGTAAAACACCTTGAGGCTTGCATGCCTTAATGGCAAGTTCTCATGTTGACAAACAATGGGAATACATTAATGTCTCTTGTTCTTCAGATCTTCTAGGTGATTCGACATCAGCAAAATCATTCGTACCTAGCAAGATGTGTTTGGGGCATCTTGACTCTCATTGTCATCAATGGTGAGAGTTCTCGTGTAAGTCAACAATTTCCTACTATGTTCGACATTAGAACATCTTTTCACATAGTAGGAATTATGCCAATGAGTTTTGAAGACATGAAGACTATTATTTTTAACATTTTGGAGCAGATTCAGCAAGTTTTAGTAGAAGCAATAAAAAGTCATCTCATCTCTTTATCCATGACTCCTCTTGTTCAGCCACTTGAAGAAGAATATGATCAGAATTTTGCAGCGACCACACATTCACAACTCATCCACATTTAGGGTAAGTGAAGGTATGTTGTTTTTTAATTTTTAGTCATGTAATTCATTAGAACGCTAAAATTGTAACTTTGGAAAAATTCCTCACTCCCTTTTCCACATTGTCATATCTTTAGTTGGGGGGAAGGGACATCATTTCATATCCACATGTCATACACTATCACACATTTTCATTTCATTTCCACCCACATATACTTCCCAACCAACTATTGTTGCAACATGATCCAAAAGATTATATGCCTTGCAAATGATCAATTCAATGATGAAGTAATTGATTCTAAATGTTTTCATGAACTTTGATGCAACAAAGAAAATAAAGCATTGTTACACAAGAACCAATGCTTAAAAAAAAAAATGGTTGTTACACAAGAACCAACCATTGAAAAAAAATGGTTGTTACACAAGAACCAACCATTGAAAAAAAAAAAAAAATGTTGCAATCAAATGTATTATACTTTGCCAAAAAGGAAAAATCAAGAAGCAATGTTTGGAATGAATCTATATGAGTCAAAACTCATAAAAGATCAACTCATGGACAAATGAATCATTGCAATGGTTGCATGAGGACATGAAACAACTTCAGTTGGGGGGTATGTTGAGTCTCAAAAATGTTCTCCATATTCATACATATTTCCATTATGTCATAACCATTTATCTCTTATTTCATAGCCATTTGACCTAAAACCCTACATCAAATAACCATTTACATAAATATATGGGTTAGGATCCTTGTTTTCCAAAGTTATTTATTTTATGTATTTTAAGTGAATTTATGATTAGAAACTAGAAAATTAACATAGTTTCATATATCTATATATGTGTTATGAGTTTTGTGACATGTATAGGTCAAAAGGAGACTTCTAGAAGACCCTTATGTGGCACTCTAAAGCCAAATTCGAATTTGGTTGGAGAAGATTATGGGATCAAGAGGATATGTGTCTCACTTCCTTGTTGTATTGAAACTTTAAGAGGATATGTGTCTCATTCCTCAAGTTGTGTTAAAAATCTAGAAAGACATGTGTCTTATCATTTCCTATTTTGATTGTAACTCTAGAGATGGAGGGAGAGATTCATGGACTCCCATTAATGAGATGTCTCCTCATATTTTGTATAAATAGGAGAAGGTTTCTCCTATCATAGGTAATGAGGAAGTAATGAGAAAGTAATGAAAAAGTAGTAGAGAAGTCTTTTGTAACAAAGTTCAAGATGGAATGGGATGTAGATTTGTGAGTTCTTTTTAATAGAGAAATTCAGTTCTTTGATGCTATTTTGATTACAACTTTAAGGAGTTGAAGGACTTCACCAAATTGGTAGCAGAGGGCCCCTGCTATCCAAGGAGGCTTTTACATGTTTTCTAGATAAGTTGCTTTCAATTCTGTTTTGTCATATTTCCTTACTTAGATTGCTTTTTGAAATCATAGCGTTTAGCATAATTTTTCATGGCAGCCCGGGCATTTGCATATCTTTTGACTAATGACATGGAATCAATATTGTTCTGCTGTTAATTTATTTTTTTTCTTAGTTTTTGTTTAATTCCGGTATTGCTTTGTTTATTTCAGTCTTGCACATTTGCTTCAGTAGTTAGATTTAGATATATTAAATTGCTCATGTCATTTTCAGTTACCTCCGAAAGCCACAGCTGGACCGATGGTGAGGGATTGTATTATGAAATGTGTAGTTTGATATTAGTTTCCTTTCTGCAAATTTAGATATATTAAACTGCTCATAACATCTTCAGTTGCCTCCGAAAGCCACAGCTGGACTGATGGTGAGGGATTGTATTATGAAATATGTAGTTTGATATTAGTTTCCTTTCTGCAAGTTAGATATATTAAATTGCTCATAACATCTTCAGTTGCCTCCGAAAGCCACAGCTGGACTGATGGTGAGGGATTGAATTATGGATGTGTAGTTTGATATTATTTTCCTTTCTGCAAGTTAGATATATTAAATTGCTCATAACATCTTCAGTTGCCTCCGAAAGCCATAGCTGGACTGATGGTGAGGGATTGAATTATGAATGTGTGGTTTGATATTAGTTTACTTTCTGCAAGTTAGATATCAGTTACTCAAGTTGTTTATGGTTACTTCCGAAAATCATAGCCGGACTAATGATGAGGGATCAGAAGACAAGTTGATGTAATTTGATTTAGATTTACTTTATTGCAACTTTTGGATTTCTTTCAGCATAGTTTCTTTTGTGTTTAGACAGCAGCAAGAATAGTTTGGTTTTATGCTCACTAGTTCACTGTTTTGATTTATTAGATTAGCAACACCTTTTTCATTTCAGTAGCACATTTTCATTTCCTTTCAAGTTTTGTCATTGTATGTTTCAAATTCCTTTTTCAGTTTCAAGTTGGTAAATCATTATAAAGGACATCATTGCCTTGAATATCCATAACCATACTTGTCTTTAGAATTTCATAAAAATCCAAAAACGACAAAAAGTAAGAGATAGGTTATCTTGCACATATAGTGCGCCGCACTTCGTCAGCTTACGAATCCCTGGTTGATAATTTATGTTAGCAATTTAGGACACACTAAATTGACCAAACAGGTTAATGATTCCGAGAGCTCCACCCCAAGCCTCAACTTTATGATCATTGTCGAATTATGATCCCTGACATAGTCTTTCAATTTGATGGCATCCTGTAATGATTTTCATTCAGGAATAAAAGAACCGTAGACTTGTTGGTATACCCAACTTATACCAAACCTTATTTTTCAAATCTATCACCAGAATCTGAGGGTTGAACCCTAAAAGGTGTGACTTCCCTTTAAGGTTTTCATAAAGATGTGAAAAGACTCCTCTAGATCCATATTTGGTTTATGAAAAAGAATGTCTTTGCATAGAAAAAGGGATATGAGATATAGGTCGAAACTAGACTAGAAAACCACTACTAAGACCATCATACAATTGCAGTTTGAGATGATCTAGATCTAGGTACTTAGAGGCAAATAGAAAAATTTCGACGAAATATAATTTTTTTATGCATAATAAAATTACGGTTTTTAGTAAGGGAAAAAAAAAACTAACTCAACCTTTAAATATAAATATCTCTTAAATATTTGATAAAGAATAAAAATTATTTTAAAATACTCACTTTGGAGAATCACTTTCAATATATTTTTGACTTAAATATGCCACTCAGAGTCTTACAAAAAAAACTCTATATTATCTTGTTTATCACTTAACTAACAAGGGTAATCATTGCGATGTAGCATAGTCTCTACCTCTATTGCATTTTAATTGATTTTGTTTGCATGATCTTTTCTTGGTAATGACGTATTCGTTTTCCAATAATAAAATAAGATAAATAGCTCCGCACAATAGGCTATAATCTATGAATAATGAGCTAAGTTCTGCACAATAGGCTATAAGCTCCGCACAATGAGCTAAATTCCACACAATAGGTTACAAGTTCTGCACAATGAGCTAAGTTTTGCACAATAGGCTAAGTTTCTTGCTTCCATACAATAGCCTAAGTTTCTCGCACAAAATTTATTAGTTGTTTTCTTGATAATGATGTATTCATTTTTCAATAATAAAGGTACTGATGTATTTTTTCCAATAATAAAATAAAATGAATAGCTACGCACATCACATAATGAGCTAAGTTCTGCAAAATAGGCTGTAATATTTGGACAATGAACTAAGTTACAACGAATATGCTATAAGCTCTGCACAATGAGCTAAGTTCTGTGCAATGATCTAAGTTTTACATAATAATGAACTAAGTTTTGCACAATAGGCTAGAAGATCTGCAAAATAGGCTATAAGCTCTACACAATAGGTTATAATCTCCACACAATGAGCTAATTTTTGCACAAAAGGCTATAAGCTCCACATAATGAGCTAAGTTCCACATAATAATGAACTAATTTATGCACAATAGGTTATAAGCTCCACACAATAAGCTAAGTTTCACATAATAGGCTATAAGATCTGTACAATGAGCTAAGTTCTGCACAATAGTCTATAAGCTCTGCATAATGAGTTAAGTTCCGCATAATGGGATAATTTTTTCAATAAGAAAATAAATTAATAGCTACACACAATGAGCTAAGTTCCGCACAATAGGTTATAAGCTCTAGACAATGAACTAAGTTCTACACAATATGAGCTAAGTTATGCACAATATACTATAATATCTACACAATGAGTTAAGTTTCGACACAATAATGAACTAATTTCCACACAATCGGCTATAAGCTCCACACAATGAGCTAAGTTCCGCACGAGAGGCTATAAGCTTCCCACAATGGGCTAAGTTTTTCTCTTCTGCACAATGGGCTAATTTTCTCACACAAAAGTTATTAGATGTTTTCTCAATAATTATGTATTCGTTTCGAATAATAAAGATAATGAAATATTCATTTTTAAATAATAAAATAAAATAAATAGCTCATCACAATGAGCTAAGTTCCACACCATAGGAAAAGTTTCTTGCTTCCGCAAAATAGTCTAAGCTTCTTGATCACAAGTTATTAGTTATTTTCTGAGTAATAATGCATTTGTTTTCCAATAATAAAATAAAATTTTAAAAAATGATTTTTTTTGGATAGATTTTTCTCGGTAATGACATATTCATTTTCCAATAATAAAATAATGTAAAGAGCTCTGCACAATTATTGATAATATTTCAATTCTAAATAATTAATCATATGTGCAGAAATGTGAATGAGTTGTATTTTGCAGAGGACGCTTTCAATGTGTTTCTGGATCTAATCTTTCTTAGCACATCTAGTTGTTTTCTCGTATATAGGTTACTAAATCCTTATTCGAGGGTGTTTTTCACACTTGCATTTTTTCATTTTTTTGCCTCTGTTTTCTCATATATATGTTATTAAATCATCATTCAAGAGTATTTTTCACACTTGCATTTTATCTTTATTATCGCCTACACACATCCTCCTTCAGATAATTGGTTACCATTCGTATTTTGTTCAAATAATTAAATCATAACATTGGAACAATACCATATTGACCACCACGCACAATGGAAACTAACAAAATTAATCATTCTGCAAAGATACATAGCTCTAAAATCAAAATCTCTACGCAACTTCTCTTCCACAAAAACTTAGTAATCCACAGAGTAAAATTTCCACATAATGAAACATGATGATATTCCTTGTTCTCCCACACATATCCCATTCTGCATAAAAATTCATACAATATACGATCTATAAATTTGTAAAGTATCTCTGCACAATGACTTATGTAGCATGTCGCTGCACCTCCCCCTATCTTATTAATAATATTGTAATTTGTGTAGAAGTGTGAAGAAAGCTCATTGTGCAGACAAAGCTTTCAATGTATGATAAATAATGTGTATCTATTTGTATCTACAAATAATTAGGTGGGGTTCGCTTTTCATCCACATTTATGACTCAGTGCATGGCTAGACTATACTAGAGCAAGTAGCTATTTTAGTAAACTATTGATGTATACAAATTGTTTCTAATAGTTAATTGTAAATATTTCAAATATTTCAAATATTTATTTCTTTAAGTTTTAGTGCGAGCAGATATATCCACTTTGTACTATTTGCTAATATTTTTTCCCATATTTTAGTTATAACCACTGATATTTAGATTATTATGTACAAAAGTTGCATTAATATCGAATGTGGGTGTGGTTGTGAGTGCATATTTCTCCTACATTTATGTGTTAGACTATGCATGTTCCACTCTGCTTGCTTCGCATAACGATGTCTACAAAGCTTCGTTCGCAAATGCTATATCTTTATGCTTATGCTCGTACCTCCAAGTACGTTTCAAATAAGGAATTTTTCTAAAGGTGCATAACAAGTCTATTGTGGGGAGGAAATTTTAATGTGCAGAACGTTGCACTTCACACTAAAGGTTTTTATTGCTAATATTTTAATATTAAATAATGCATATTTATTGCTAGCAATAAAAATAAGAACAATGCTAGACTTATCAATAGTGTTAGTAATATTTTAGCGATAAATAGTACATGCCCCCTTGTCTCTACAACTAATTAAGACGGGCTTGTATTCGTCACATTTCAGACTATCAGAACAACAATAAAAACCACACTCAATAACACTCTTTGATCAGTAATTGAAATTTTATTTTACACAAAATACTGATAATAATTTTACTAAAATAATAAATATACTGAGGAGTTACGATGCAACATAGACCCCACATCTACCAATTATTAATTGATTCTCCTCGTTATCCGCGTGCACTTCCTCTACATAGCCACTTCTTCACAACTTCCTTTGCACACACTTCCTTCACACAACAGAAGCTAACTTTGGAATATATAATGTAAAATAAACCTAGAAAATAATGGAAAAAAGGAGAAGCATCCAGTTGGCATGTGGAATTGTTTTGTTGTATTACTAGCTTTTATTGTTTAGCAAAACGAAGCATATCATAATGCACACTTATATTTTAGTGTTGAGGTGGGTTTTTTTCTAGGAAGTTAAATTTAGTTTTGCATTTGGTAAATAGAATTTATACAGATGTCGAACCCAGAAAGGATATTTTAATGGTGACTCCGTCAATTAATGTGTCTTCTTTAATTAACATGTAAGTGGTTCGTGTTGTTCAAGTTTCATTGTGTCGAATTTTACATTGTGCGGAAGTGTCGAATTGTCTTAGCCCATGCTTGTTCCACAATAGTTGCTCCGCCCAATGATGTATTCACAACTTCCTCCAAACACACTATATCTGGAGATGTATGCGAATTTATTGCTAATAATTTTAAGTGTAAATAATGTTTATTTTTGAATATTTCGAGTACAAGTTTATTTAGGCTCTTGCAGAAATGTTATTTATACATATTTCCACATTTTTCACTTATTTCTATTACTATACCTCGTATTTTAGTTAAAAATAATGCATATCAGCACTCAATTCAGTAAAACATAGGTCATCTGGTAACTTCATAACAAAAAAGACACTTTCGTATAACTTTGACTACACAAAATTTGTATAAAATACTTTTATTACGAGTATTATTGCTAATAATCTATTTATAGATAATACATATTAGTAGTCAATTGAGTAAAAGTAATGCAAAATGCACAAAAGGTTTTGTACAAAACTGCATTTTATTGAAGAAAGGCTTTGTTTGTATGGAAGATGTTCAATGTACGTACAAAGTCTTTTTGTCTGAAACTCTTCATTTCACACATAAGCTTTTACTACTAATATTATTGGCAATATTTTAGATTGAAAAATTCAATTTCGCATCATTTTACACATTCACAATTCGTGCTTAAATGATTTAATAAAATCTTAACTCAGATGAATTGCAATTAGTAATAATATTAATTTGTATTTTAATCAATAATGTAATATGTAATATCCCATTTCGGGATATCTCTAAAACACGAAAAACTCCAACCAGAGATAGACTGGGAGGGCATTTACGGGATATTTCGCCTTTAAAAAGAGGACGAGATTCGGAGGCTACCTGGCCCTTTCTAGACTCTGTCTAAGAGTGAAAGATAAACGCACCAAGTGGCATAGAACTAGAACGCTCAAAAACAATAATAGACATATAATATCATAGAAAGAGAATACGGAAACTATGGCAACTACGACAACTAAGGCAACTCATCCAGAAAACATAGAGAGGAAATGCTGAGCCATTTTATTAATCTGAGAAATGAAATGAAGTACAATAGGCGATCTTGCTCAAAGCAAGTGAAGAAACACTCTCAGAAAATACAAGAAATGGCGACTCTATGAACTGCATCCTAGCTGCTGGGAAACTGCCATGTAGCTACTATTGCTGGAATGGACTGAAGATTAGGGGTTGATCCCCTTGCCGGAATGAGCTGAAAATCGACAAACCTCCTCTCCTCGACAACCCAGATAAAATCCAAAAACCATTCCAATAATGGCCAACCCCGGAAATCACCAGGAACTGCCTCCCTAGTGAATTACGCTGGCCTCCAAGGCTCAGCGTAGTGGCTAGATGGAAACAGCTGAAATACTGTCTCAAACTCAGCCAAAAGTCTCCTAGGGGCAAAGGCTGACCCTCTGCTCAAACAACTGGTGAAATCAACTGTAGAAACCCCAATCCGAAGCTCCTCCACAGTGGACTGCGTCCTCTCTCCTAGTGACTGCGTAGTCTCTATAAGCTCCAGCTCCGCAAAAAACCCAAACAACAAAACTACTCACAAAAAACTGAAGAACTAACCTTGCCCGAGTAGGCACTCGAAGTCCCCTGGGGCTAAGGGCGAGATCTTCGACCGGAGACACTCAATGCACTAAACAGTGTTGTAGATAGGCTAAATAGCCAGCGTGCTCAAGAAGACAAACGTCTCACTCAAAAATCATCAACTCAAGAATGAATGAAATGAGGAGGCTCCTCCATCTTTTATAGCATTGGTTTCCCTCCAAAACCCAACGTAGCCTCTCTCTCCTCCACATCCTCATCCTTATATGTGCAGAAGATGGTAGAAACTTCTAGAGTGTACGTAGGCCCTCCTCCTCTACGTGGTGTTAGGCCCCCCTTGACTCCCACTTAAGTCGCAAAGTTGTGCTACTAGGTGGATATCTTATTTCACCTAAGTGAGTTAGACCCTCTTCACTCACTTTTTTTATTTATTTACAAACTATAGATGGAAAACTAACAAAATTGAATATTCCAATTCGCTGTCACTAATTAGGAATATTACAATCTCCCCTAGAAAAATGTTGCTTGTCCTCTAGCAACTGAAGTGATGGATGCTGCAAAATCTTCTCGCTCTCCCAAGTGGCATCCTCATCCATAAAATTCTTCCACCTCACCAAGAATTCCTGGACCGTCCTGCTTCGTAACCGCCTCTCCCTGGTATCAATAATGGCCTTTGGCTGCAACACCAAGTGCCCCTCATCATCCATGGGTGGTAGCTCCTCTGTCACTGTCACCTGTTGCCCCAGTGCCTTCTTCAGGCATGATACATGGAAAATGTTGTGGATCTTGCTGCCTTGGGGCAGCTCCAACTCATATGCAACCTGCCCAATCCTACGTATCACCCTATATGGCCCGTGAAAGTGAGGCTTGAGCTTCTTAGCCCCCTTCTGCTTCAGCGATGACTGTCGGTATGGCTGTAACCATAGGTAGACCAAGTCCCCTATCTCAAACTGTCTCTCCACCCGACCTGTGTCGGAATACAACTTCTGTTGGTTTTGTGCTATAGCCATATTGTCCTTGAGAGCTCGGAGGATGTCCTGACTCTCTTGGATCCAAATCTTGGCTCTAGGAGCCTTACTGGCACCGAACATCACATCAGCAAAAGATAAAGGATGGTACCCATACAAAGCATAAAATGGTGACATACCAATAGACATGTGATGTGTCGTGTTATAGCAGTACTCCCCCAAATGCAACCATCTCAACCACGCTCATTGCTACCCACTGACATAGTTACACAAGTAGCCCTTCAGCCACCTGTTAACTATCTCCATCTGTCCATCCGTCTGTGGGTGGTAACTGGTACTCGGTGCCAATTGTGTCCCCACGAGTCGGAAAAGCTCCTGCCAAAATCTGCCCATGAAACGGTTGTCCATGTCACTGAAGATGGTCTTAGGAAGACCATGCAACTTGAAAACCTCTCTGAATAATAGCTCGGCCACCTGTGCTGCTATGTAATGCGCGGATATGGTGAAAAAGTGCGCATACTTTCTCAGTCGATCAACGACGACAAAGATACAATCCTTGCCCTGCACCATGGGCAAGCCTTTGATTAAGTCCATCGAAATGCTCTCCTATTTCCCCTCCGGAATGGGAAGAGGCTACATCAGTCCTACAGGATGGCTCATCTCCCCCTGATTCCTCTGACAAACATCGCACTCCCTGAAGTGCTGGAGTACGTCCTCCTTGAGGCCCTTCCATGAGAACCTCTCCCTAATGGCTCTGTAGGTTTTGGTAAATCACTGATGGCCTGCCAATGGAGAATCATGTGATGCTTGGAGTATCTTCTTCTTAAGCTGAGACCCCTCAGTCAAGAAGATCTTGTCCCGGTAATAGATGATCTCATCAATCACCCTGTACTTGTCATCCGCCACCTGTCCATCCAACACCTCTCACGCAAATCTGTCCTTGGAGTACTCAACCAAAATTCAAGCCCTCCAATCCACATCCAAGATCATAAGAGATAAAGTGGCTGGTCTACGTGAAAGGTCATCTGCTACCACGTTATTCTTACCGTTGACATACTCAATGTCAAATTCGTATGCTTGGATCTTACTGATCCACTTCTGCTGCCTCTCTTGTAGCTGCTTCTGCTCCAAAAAGAACTTGAGGCTGTTGTGATCAGTCCTCACCCTGAACCAGTTCCCTACCAAGTACTGCCGAAATTTGGCCAAAGCATACATGATGGCCAAAATCTCCTTGTCGTATATGGAATACAACCTCTCATGTGGAAGGAGCTTCCAGCTCTCAAAAGCTATAGGGTGTCCCCCCTGCATCCATTCTGCGCTGATCCCCTCTCTCGACGCATCACACTCCAAGACAAATGGTTGCATAGAATCTAGCAATGCAAGCACTGGGCAGCTACTCATCACCTCCTTGAGCCTATCAAAGGCTCGCTGTGTTGTATCTGACCAACTGAATGCCGCCTTCTTCGTCAAATCTGTAAGGGGTGCAGCAAGCTGTGAGAATCCTATGATGAACTTCCTGTAATAGGTACATATCCCAATGAACCCTTGAAGTTCTATCACATTCTTCGGCTCTGGCCAATCTCTGATGGCTCTAATCTTTTCCTCATGGACCCTCACTCCGTCCACTCCAATAATGTGGCCCAAATATAACATCTCTGTCATCCCAAACTCACACTTGGAGAGCTTAGCATAGAACTGTTACTCTTCCAAGATGCGTAGCACTGCCTCTATATGCTAGAGATGCTCCTCCCAAGTCCTGCTATATATGATTATGTCATCGAAGAAAACCAATACAAACTTCCTCAGATGACTGCGGAAGATATGGTTCATGCAAGACTGAAAGGTGGCTGGTGCATTGGTCCACCCAAAAGGCATAACCAAAAACTCAAAGTGCCCATAATGACACCTGAAGATGGTCTTGGGAATATCCTATTCCCTCATGCGAATCTGGTGGTACCTTGATCTCAAATCAATCTTTGAGAAGAACGTAGCTCCTCTCAGCTCATCCATCAGCTCATCGATCCTGGGTATAGGGTACCTGTTCTTCAGAGTCTTCTTGTTCAGGGCCCTGTAGTCAATGCACATCCTCATGGTGCCATCCTTCTTCTTCACCAGCACTACAGAAGAAGCAAATGGACTCGTGCTCGGTCTGATGTGTCCAAGAGCCAACAACTCCTGGATGGCCCTCTCAATCTCATCTCGATAGGCTTTGGGATGCCTATAGGGTGTAGTGATCATCGCCTGGATACCCTGCTCAAGCTCAATGGTATGCTCAAACCCTTTATCTAGTGGCCGTCCTGGTGGTATATCCCCAAACACTACCTCATGCCTTTCAATGATGGCCTATATATCTGGATGAACTACTCAACCGATGGTCTCTGCCTCTGATGCCCGCAACTCAACTGCCCACTCTATGTCTCCCTTCCGAAAGTCTGCCTCCATCCGGTGTGCCAAAACTATCTGAGGTGGGTAAGTATGCATCCCACGGATCTTCTCATGCTTTCCAATTTTCCTGTCATCCCACTCCATCTCTAAGGCCTCCTAATCCGTGGTGACCTTCCCCAGAGTAATCAGCCACTGAACACCCAATACCACATTGGTATCTGGTATGTTGACCATGAAAAAGTGATCAGTCATGGTGTAAGTACCCATCGTCACTGCTAACTCTAGAACATACCTTGCACACTACATCGTCTGGGCTCCTGGGACCAAGACTGAAAACTCGTCAAAACTCTCGGTCGGTATACCTGTCCGCTTGACCATCTGTGCATCAATGAAGTTGTGGGTTGCCCCACTGTCAACCAATACTGATACTTTCTTGCCACGTACTGTCCCTCATACGCGCAGCATCAAATACTTAGGAACTCCTCACAAAGTTGCAAGGGCTCCTCCTGTGGGTGCAAAAGCTACACCTCCTGTCCCTGGAGGTGGAGGCGTCAACTGATCCTGGGCCGTCTGACTATCTCCTGCCTCCTCCTCATCATCCTCCTCATCCTATTCCCCACTATCGTCGGAGAAGACCTCAATGAAGTGTGCTTTGCCAGCAACACACCTATGCCCTGGTGCCCACGGATCCTGACATGTGAAGCACAGCCGCTTCTTCCTCAACTCCCTCCTGGCATCATCATCTACCTGTGCCCGACCCGGATTCCCCTTTGGAGGAGGAACCCTCACATCCTTCCCCTTGGGCTGGAAGCCCTGTCTCTAGTGGTAAGGTGTCTGCATCCTGGGTAGTGCATCCTGTAAGTCCCTGGGCCTGCTGATAGCATCCTGGAGTGTAGCTGGTCTAGTAAATCTAACTAGACCTCGAAGTGGCTCTATCAATCCCTCCACAAACATATAGATCATCCGTGTCACGGATAGACCTGGCACCATCACCGAGACCCTTAATAAATTTGCGATGTATGTCTCTGGGCTTCCTGTCTGCTTGAGCTTCGTCAGCTCAACAAAATTATGTTCTGGATCTCTCTGGTCAAAATGCTCCATCAATCTCCTGGTAAACTCGGCATATGTCGTTACTGTAGAGAGTCCGAGTGTAACCATCCCATGGAACCACCAGTCCTGGGCCTCACCATCCAAATGTAGTGTCGCCACCTTGATGGCCTTTGTCTTCAACATCTGGTTAAGCTAGAAATAGATATCCAGCTTCTCCACCCAAGACTTTGCCGAACTATTTGATGATCCATCAAACATAGGCAAATGAAATATACTAGAGGCATGGTGGGAATCTCCATCATGATAATGCTGGTGCCCTCTATGATGGTCGCGGGGTCTACTGTCCCGCTGGAGCTGTAAAAAATCTCTGAATGTGAGAGCATCCCTGAACTCCTGCCCCTAGGAATGATACTCTTCAAAATACTCATCTAAGTGTCCAGGCTCTACCTCCTGCTGGGCTCCTGCCCATATATCAGCTCCCAAGAAAGTGGGCATGGTAGAGCGGGTAGGTGCACAAGAAGCCGTCGGCTGAGGAATATCACGCTAAGTAGCACCCTGCTCCAGAAAATGGTGGGATGTACCTGATCCCTCTCTGACCTGGAAAACCCATGGAGTCTCATGCTGCCTAGCCTCCACAGCTATGAAACTCTGTCCCATCACCTCAATCTATCTAGCTAAATCCTGCACAGACTTGAGGAGTGCCTATCCAAACTATTTGGCCTCTGTGTCATCTACCATCGGCTCTTTCTCTCTTAAATCTACTACAAGCTTCGCCCGATCTGTGTCTGTCACAGGATCTCTCTCCTGATCTGCATCCTCTACCTAGGCACAGTCTTCCTCTTTGTAGGTGGTCTCCAACCTATGCTCACGGTATCTATACTTCCTACCTTTGTATGGTCTCTTTCCTGATGTCATAGACCACAGGCTAAGCCAGAACTATGCTCTGGTACCACTGTAATATCCCGTTTCGGGGATATCTCTAAAGCACGACAAACTCCAACCAGAGATAGACTGGGAGGGCATTTACTGGATATTTCACCTCTAAAAAGAGGACGAGATCCGGAGGCTACCTGGCCCTTTCTAGAATCTGTCTAAGAGTGAAAGATAAACGCACCAAGTGGTATAGAACTAGAATGCTCAAAAACAATAATAGACATATAATATCATAGAAAGAGAATACAGCAACTACGACAGCTACGGAAACTAAGGAAACTCATCCAGAAAACATAGAGAGGAAATGCTGAGCCATTTTATTAATCTGAGAAATGTAATGAAGTACAATAGGCGATATTTCTCAAAGCAAGTGAAGAAACACTCTCAGAAAATACAAGAAATGGCGGCTCTATGAACTGCGTCCCAGCTGCTGGGAAACTACCATGTAACTGCTACTACTAGAATGGAATAAATATTAGCGGCTGATCCCCTTGCCGGAATGAGCTAAAAATCGGCAAACCTCCTCTCCTCGACAACCCAGACAAAATTCAAAAACCATTTTAAGAATGGCCAACCCTAGAAATCACCAGAAACTGCCTTCCCAGTGAATTACGCTGGCCTCCAAGGCTCTGCGCAGTGGCTAGATGGAAACAACTGAAATACTGCCTCAAACTCCGCCAAAAGTCTCCTAGGGGAAAAGGCTGACCCTATGTTCAAACTCCTAGCGAAATCAACTGCAGTAACCCCAATCCGAAGCTCCTCCATAGTGGACTGCGTCCTCTCTCCAAGTGACTGCACAGTCTTTATAAGCTCCAGCTCCGCAACAAACCCAAACAACAAAACTACTCACAAAATACTGAAGAAATAACCTTGCCCGAGTAGGCACTAGAAGTCCCCTGGGGCTAAGGGCGAGATCTCCGACTGGCGACACTCAATGAACTAAACAGTGCTGCAGACAGGCTAAATAGCTAGCATGCTCAAGAAGACAAACGTCTCACTCAAAAAACATCAACTCAAGAATGAATGAAATGAGGAGGCTCCTCCATCTTTTATAGCGTTGGTTTCCCTCCAAAACCCAACGTAGCCTCTCTCTCCTCCACATCCTCATCCTTATCTGCATAGAAGATGGTAGAAACTTCTAGAGTGTACGTAGGCCCTCCTCCTCTACGTGGTGTTAGGCCCCCCTTGACTCCCACTTAAGTCACAACGTTGTGCTACTAGATGGATATCTTATTTCACCTAAGTGAGTTAGACCCTCTTCACTCACTTTTTTTATTTACTTACAAACTATAGACGGAAAACTAACAAGATAAAATATTCCAATTAGCTGTCGCTAATTAGGAATATTACATAATATGAGATATAAAACAAAGTTTCAAAGCATATGGTCGAATAAAAATAGAAGATTTATCTTAAAATCAATATAGTCAAATGGTTTTGAATGCAAAATAATTCTCGCAGTTCAATTTATATATAACAACTATTTCACAACATGTTTAGATTCAAGACACAGACATTAAAAACAAATGTGCTCAACAATATCATAACTAATTTAATTTAATTTATATCTATGATTTTTGGATTTATAATTTTTTTAAGGATGATATTTCTTGTCTGAATCTTTGATTGTGCAAAATAAAGTTATTACGTTGAGTGGAACTTTTCGTTGTAGTATTATATTATTAAGAGATATATGTCCATAATTCCAAATCATGCCAAATGTTCAATTTTGTTTAAATAAAAAACACAACACTAAATGTACCAAAAAAGATGAAATCATATTTTTGGAAATTTATAAAAAAAAATATGTCAGAATAAAATGTCAATGAGTGTGGCCATGACTCGGATTTATACGAGAGCATATTCAAAACATGGTCCTCAAAGACAACATTTCTAATTAGAATCCATTGATGGTAAAAAATTACCTCATCAACATGTAAGGGATACCACTTGTTCAGAGCCCCAACTAAGCTCTTATTCATTTGATGTAGTGGTTCCAACTTGTTCAATTGGGTCCAATTACCCTCTCTTCTTCTCTATTGGCTTATAACATGCCTATTACTTTTCAATAGAAAATGAGAAATCAGATCTTCCCTCTTTCAGAGCTCATGTAGGAAAGTGATCCTTAAGATGAATCTACGCCTCAACGAAACTGCGATTAAGTTCTGTCTCTACTTGAGGGGACTTTTAGACACATAAAATTAAATATAAATGCAAATCTACTGTAACATGCAAGTAAAAATAATCCTATCTCAAATTGGGAAAATGATAGCCCTCTTTCAATTCAAGGGCATATGGAATAACTAATCAAGGGAAAAAATTGTTTATATGATTGAATTCATTATATAATCTCCATTAATTAAATAAGTAGTTCATTCAATTAATGAAAGAGAAAAAAAATGGGAATGTATTTAAATAATAAATATTTACCATGCAATACATTCCTATATCCATGAATTCATATTAATTCTAATTTTGTTCTGTCCCTCAGAGATAACTACTACATAATTCAATAGCATAAAACAAATTTTAGGATTGACATTTCGAACCATCTAACAAGGTTCATTATCAATATAGAAAAGTGAGAGAAATTGATCTTAGGGGAGGTGTATAAACATGGAGGGGATGAGAGAAAAAAATTAGTCGACATGATCAATGAGTTTTTTTTTTTATTAATGTGAGATTTATTGTTATTGTATTTAAAAGTATTTTCTGATAAATTAAAATTTGAAAATTCGAGTTACAATACATTACAATAGTGTAAATGCAAAGCACGTTAATTCATAGAGTTTCCCAAACCTCAGATCTTAAGTTTTCCCTTCACCTACAACTATAATCTCCTAATACAATATTGCTTTCAAAGCCTTTAGCTTTAGAGAAGAGGAACCACCATCTTCTTCTCAAAATTTCTATTTAATAATTACAAGAACGCACAAAATAGAGAATTGTTGAGAGTAGTTGCGATATCCTAAATTAGAACTGAAAATTCTTCATTCATGTCTTGTTTGACCTCTTTCCATTTCTCTAAAATGTTTCAGATCTGAACTCTTTATACAAACAAATCCAAAAACAAAAATAAAATAAATTGCACACTAAAATCAAAACTAAAAAAACTTGAAAAACAACTATCCTGAAATTGATAAATTTAAAATAAATAAAATCCAAACAAATTCCAAGAAGAATTAATTAGTGCCAACGGTTTTCTCAAGCCAATGAAATTCTCCCAAATCAAATTTGAAAAAACTAACTGTTGTTGCAAATTCGTCACTTTTTCGTCTATTGAATTTTTGGGTCACTAAATTATTGAATCTGCTAAAATTAACCTTCCCAGATTATTCTCCACATTCTTAGATTTTCAATGAGTTATTGTGAGTTTCATTTCTCTTAGTAAATCTTGAGATATGCCTCTCCAAAATTGAAGTATCAAACTGATCATAATTTTGGAAAAAATTATGCCTAAGCCAAAATTAAGAAATTTTAATTAAAATTTTAATCTAAATTAAATTAATAATTAATAATTAAATAAATAATTAAAATTAATTAATTAAAATTATTACATTAATTAGTTAAGATGATTTAATGTACAAATTAATTAAATTAATTTAAATTATAAAATTAAACTATAATTACAAATGATTAATTTGTTTTTTGTAAGTTAGGCTAAACTTTATTGATTCTAAATAAAACATTACATATGCTATAGGCTGAGTTCGTACGCTGCGCTTAACCGATCCCAACCTTCATTTATTTCGAAGTAGCACAGGTATGGGGCTACCTCCTCGGAGGAACGAGCCTTGTAATAACATCAGACAAAAATTACAAAATGTGTCGTGGCACTTGTGAAAGTAAAATTTCTATGGTATAAGTTGAATTAATAGAAAACTAAAGAGAGCTGAGTGACATCGCAGTCATGGTGCTTCTGCACCGTCCTCAGTGTCTGGGTCCTCCTCCTCGATTCAGCAATCGTACTCCTGCGCTATGGCCTCCTCCTTAGCAGTAGGTCATTGCTGAGGGCTAGAAGTAGGTGTGCAAATAATAGGAGCGACCGGGTACTCAACATTCAGTACCCTTGTAGAAATTCCCTCTAAGTCCATGATCCATACGTTGGTGTCTTCCCCCACTACCTCCTAAAATGGAAAAGGCTCAATTTTATGGGGCATGGGGTGCTCTTGGTGCGCGACTGTGGATTTCCAGGCTCCTCTTCTTCCCCTCTACATTTCATAAATAGGGCCCTCCTCCTCCTGATCTTGCACAGGGCTCTGAGGAGCATCCCTAGCATGAATACCAGAAGAGGATCCCTAAAGGGATTCCAAATGGTTTTCGGTCGCTCGCTGGTAGCGTCCATGGAATGCGCCTCTTTGGCCACCCCTGATTGTCCTTTGGCGTAGACGCAGAGCCATCAGGTAGTGAAGCAGAGAATATGGGGGGCTAAAAGGTGTAGAAAAATAACTCTTGAGGGATTAATACAGGAGCAGATACATGAAGAGCGTAGAGGAGTGCTATTGGGAAAGGTGGTGCGCAGTTGGGGGAGCTTGATTTAGGGAGCACACGGATGGGAGAAACTAGTAAGGCAGGGGGATCCAAAGGGAGGCACGCGGTCAGGAAGGTGAGCGGCCAAGAGGCTGCCCAACAACCTGGCTCTGGGGGGGAGGCTGCGCAGCAGGTTGAGCGTACAGGTGAGCTAAAACTGAAGCATAAATGCTAAGAGGGATTTGTAGGACAAAAGGAGCAAAATGTGAATAACACTTTGTGGAGGGGCCTCCCATTTTGTAGACATGTGGCACAAGCGCAAATGTTGTGAATTATTTTGACACACTCGCAGGTGCATGCTGTGACAGTTCTCATGTGGTGGCATGTGATTCAAGTTATGGCAATGAGTCATAATCATTTGGGAGCTCATTCAAATGATTTCGGCGGAGAGGTTCCACCCAGGGTGGATGCTGGCATTGCGTGTCTTCGTGATCTCGTGCCTCCATGACCTCATGTGAATTATTGTAGAGAGGTGGTTCCACTTCAGGTGAAGGCACGCATTGCAGATATTTGTTAGCTCGTACGTGGGAGGAAATTTTTTCATGCATGTGCATAATTTCACTCGCATCTGGGGAATTACAAATAATTAAATTAATTAGTTAAGAAAAAAATATTAATTTAATTTATTACAACAAAACATGGAAACTTATGCCATTAAAATAATGGGTTTTGGGTTCATTTATGAACCATGAATAAATAAATGAGGAGGGGACTTTATAGTATAACATGGGAGGCATAAGGTGGAGCAAAGTTTAGGGATTTAGGAGATTAGATTTCAGAGATAAATTGAAAGAAGTCCCAAAAAGGACAATCATCAAGGTGGATGAGTCCAATGAGATGATTCCAATGAGATGGCTTTGTGCCATAAAGTTTTAATATTTTTGGGAGGTTTTTAAATTAAGGTTACGAAATTGAAAGAATCTCGAGGAAGAGGGAGAGGTAAAGTGAAGCAAGGCCCACGTGGAGTGGGAATCTCCTATCACAAGATACAACTACTTTTTATATTAAATGATATGAAAAGAACTACAATCACTTGATAGTTTTGGGATTTTGAATTTTGTAATTTCTAAAATTGGCATTTCAAATAGACTTCTGAGATCCAAAAACATATAATTTTAATTGTTCTATAATTTGGCTATGGCAATTTTGTAGGATCGTTAGCGAATAAAATAATAATTAATAATAATTAATTAAAAACTAATAAAAATCAATATTTACATTTAATTTACAAAAATTAAAATAGTATACATTTTGAACATTTTTAGCCCCTCGCAGTCAAAATTACCGAACTTCAGATAAGTACCATTTTCAATCCGTACATCCAAATGAGATGAGACAAGAACTGATGGAAAGATAAAGAAAATTCGAATGCAATGAAGCAATCAAAATAAAATTTCGAAGAAATTAAAAATATCGCCAGATTATCGAGCACTTAACCAAAAGTAAATATTAAAAGGTGATTAAGCCAAAAATTACGAAAACCATTATTATGAAATAATAAGCTAAAAATAGAGGTGTTGTGATTTCATCACAACAATGATGACACATGGGGAAGAACTAGTTATCTCTGGTTAAATATGATGAAATTAAATTTACCGAAAGGTTAAAAGCGAGGAATTCTATTAGTGTTGTCAAACAGTAAAGAATGTCCCACTGGTCCAACATTAGTGATTTAAGAAATATAAGTTCAGAAAGGATAAGTAATTAAATCTGATTGATTCTAAGGTCATGAATCCGAATTTTGGGGAATATTTTATTTTAATATTACCTCGTATGAGAAATAGAAGAAGGTACATATAAGAGTTTTTTTATAGATAATATATCCATCGATATCATTGGTCTCTAACATTGCTTTGCTGCCAACAATCCTGGACAATACCCAGAAAAATTTGTCCTTAATGCCACACAAGTATGGCCTCACTTCTAGCGAGCATCCATAGCATCGACGGTTTTACTCGCATTTCCCATGCTAACCCTTTTAATCAACCTTTTGATAAAGCACATTTACGAGCTAAGATTATGATGTCCCTGAGTGAAAGAGGTGGGATGGTAATAGAGACTTAAGAAAATGGATATAATACTTTCATAATGTTGACTCCATAATATTTCCCCTCAACTATTCATTCAAAGGTTTTTATAAAGAGGATGGATAAGAGGAATATATTGAGTTAAACTCAGGTCAGTCCTTTCCTTGAAAAGGTGAACTATATTACTGAGAAAGGATGTATGTTCCTCCATGAAAAATATTTTAAGAAAGAGGGCTTTAGGATTCCATAAATACATACCTTAAAGGTAAATGAAATCAATGATATGATCAGAGTTAAAATTTCTCATGTATGTCAACCAATGTTGGGTATGAAAAATTCCTTTTGAATAAATATTGGTGGAATCACCAAAACCAAACCAATAGAAAAAAGGAAAAATAAATCCAAACTAAAGTGAAAGAAGACATCATCAAACTCCAAAAATGTCGAAGAGAACTGAAAGAAAATCCCAAATTAGAAGAAAACCTTAACAATAGTAACTATAAAAATATATCAACAAAAGAGTAAAATAAAACAAGCATGTGTGTTCATCTTATGTTGAGATTTTAATGAATTCTATCTTGTATAGTTATGAGAAATTAGGCTCTCAAACCATAAAGTGAATAGTAGTCATGAGGTAAAATGAAGACATATGAGAGAAATTTATGTCATTTTATGAATTTTAGTTTCATAACAAAGCCTACTTGAGAACATCTTAACAATTTTCTGATTAAAGAAACGTTTGTGAAACAATTTGAAGTTCGGGGCATTTTCATCACCATATCTTCCAATTTAGATGACATGATGAACATCATTACTGCTCTTACAAGAACTCGAAAGTAAGCAATAAGGAGAATGATTTCCAAATCGGAAGAAGCACGGGTATGAAAAAAATTCTTAGAGACCTGCAAAACAAAGAAAAAACTAAAACAAAGCTGAAACAAAAATGTAAAGAAATAGAAAAGTATGAAAATGGGAATATGAAACTTACCATTTGAATAATCTCATTAAAAAATTACCTAAGAGATATATATTTCCTACATCAAAGGATAAACTCTTCTTTTTATTAGAATTAAAATAATGAAGAAATTTTATTATTTGAAGTTTTCATTGGCCCAAAATCAAAACTTATTAAATCTAAACTAATACTAACAATAAATTTAATAAAATAATGTTCCATGTTCAAGGAATCAGAAGCAAACAAAATCAATCAGAAGTGAGAATGAAGACATGATCCTTTATGAATTGCAATGACAATTGTTCTCTTTGTTTTCCACATTTTATGTTAACTCCAAATTTTACATAAACCCTAAAAAATCAAGACCACATTCCACCCTATGTAGCACTTATCTATATATGGAGAGGTCTTGAATATTTATATGATAAGTATGGAGTGATATATCAAAAAATAAAACATAAATTGAATTCAAACATAATAGAGTTTAAAATTGACCAAGATCCATTACCTTTTCATGTTCCAAATTTCTTTACCAATTGGCTGCATGACCATAGTGGGTGCTTGAGAATGGCTTCAAAATTAAAAGAGGATGGACACTAAAATATGATAAGTATGATGATATGATCATCCAATAGTGAGACAAAGACAAGAAGGTAAGCGAGCCAAAGGTGATGAAATAAAAAGATGCCCAACTATACATGTGAGAATGTATGTACAACGAGGCATAAGATCCAAGCATATACACCATGAAAAATGAATGTCACAAAAGTCACTTAGTTGTTACAAGGAATAATGTTTGGAATTAAACATACATCCATGATTTCTAACATTATGATAACATGGAAGTCATGATAAAGATACAAAGATAATCAAAGAGGACTCCATGTGAATACAATGATATTTTAGATCGATTAATAATGGATGAATTGACGACAGGCCTAAAAGAATAGATAATACGATATTTTGAGGTTTTGAGATTTCAAGAGAATCAAAGAAAGTTAAGTGTGAATGGTTAATCATTTCGACACTAGTGAAATATCATTTAAATCCATTAAGATAAATGATGGGAAGCCATGTGAATATTTCCACATCATATTTTGGGACATAAATATCGAAGAGTAATTTAAAATGGGCTTACGATATTTCCATCCTCCAATATGGAAATATCAGAAGCATGATGTGCTGAAGGAAAGAGCTCCGATAAACAAGGCTTCCGAAATAAAAATAATTACCTGATAGAAAAAACTTCGATAAACAAAGGCTTTGCTAGAAAAATGTTTTCAACAAAATTATTTTTGGAGGTTTAATTGAATCTCACTTATGATATAGGAACTCCCAATATAAATATTTCTCATTAAATATTTTAATAGAGATACAGTAAAAGGAAGCCCGAGATTACTATGGGATAGAAACATAATATCGTAAACTTGGGTACAATAATAATTTGATATAACTTTACAATATTTCGAGATCAAGGAATTCAGGAAGAGAAATAAAATAGGTCACATCGATATTAGGGAGGAAAATTTCATAATGTGTTTTAAAATGCTTATGATACAACATAAACCCAAGTCTGATAAGACAAAAGGTATGAAATTCTGAAATTTGTAAGAAAGAGGCTCAAAATCATCTCGGAAGAAGGAAATTTGACTAGAGTGGATGTGAGATGAATGAGTGGAATGCAAAAGCTTAACTTAACCCCGAAAATTTAAGATTCATAATGAGTAGAGGTCAAATCTTGGATAGGATCATTTTTACAACTCACTCCAAGATTGTTTGTGCAATTTTCCTTTTCTTATGGGCCTTATTTTAATTTAAAATGTGAGAATATATAGACCCATGGAAAATTTGAACAAGAAGGAGCCAAACGTTTTATTTCAGCTACGTAAATGAGAGGAAGAATATGATTATTGAATCATCTCACAAATTTGCAAAGAAAGGAAAGATTAAGATAAGCACTAATGAAAAATAGAAAAATTATAATGAGAAAGAAAATACTTCTGTGAACATATTTGTGACTTCAAATATGCTAGCTTCTTGCTTTATTCTTCTACCTGTATTACTAAAGGATAAATAAGCAGAAAACAACAAACTAACTAAACTAAAACTACTCCTAACTGAATGGAAGGAAACATGACTAAGTATACATACTTCCAATGTAGCCATTCAAGCATTTTATTTCTTGCATGTATGTACAAGTCACACATTAGTAAGAAAAATTTAATTGTAATTAAATCAACATAAATAAATATGACTATAGTATGTACACTAATGTCTAACATATTTATAAAGAATATCTTATTTACAATCACCTTCACTTGAAAATTTTCCTCCAACCAAATATTTATGGGATCATAAAAATAAGGATGGATAGTTAATAGAGAATGGAAGAGAGTACACCAAAAGAGAGGTTGAAAAAATATGAAACAAGTCATTAGACAAACTGTCAAAGCAGGAGGTAACTCCTCAAATCAAAATGTGTATTAGCTAAAGAATGCATATGTATTTATACATGGAGGTGAGGCTATTGGGATTCATCTCCCAATGAATCTTGGCCTTCCTTATTTCTTAATATTAAATAATATACAATATTACATGTGCACACCCATCGCATAGGATTAGGTGTCAACATTCCCCCCTTTAATCCGAAGGGATGTTGGTGAGTCCAAGCATCGATCTGAACTTTTCAAACTTTTCTCTTCCAAATGCTTTGGTGAAGATGTCAGCAGTTTGCTCATTTGTGGAACAATGATGTAGATGGATGGTTTTGGCCTGAACATGATGTCGAATTAGATGGTACTTTGTATTGATGTGCTTTTTTCGATCATGGAACTTTGGGTTCTTGGCCAATTTTATTGCAGAAGTGTTGTCGATCATGAGTGGTGTGGAATACATTTGTTTCATCTGCAAATCTTCGAAGATTTTCCGGAGCCACACAATTTCCTTTGTTGCTTCAGCTGCTGCCACATATTCTGCCTCGGTCGTGGAATCTGCTGGAACTGACTGTTTGCGTGATCTCCATGAGACGGCTCCTGATCCAAGACTCATGGTGTAACCTGTAGTAGACACCCCTGTTTCTTTGTCGCCATCAAAGTCTGAATCAGAATATCCGATCAAGCTGAAGTCGCCTACCTATGTATATTTGATTCCAAAGTCTTGAGTCCCCTTCAAGTACCTTAACACTCTTTTTGCAGCAGACCAATTTCCTTCACAAGTTTTTTGCATGAACCTTGAGAGGATTCCAACAGCAAATGAAATGTCAGGTATGGTGGTGGTCAGATAGATAAGACTTCCTATAAGCTGTCTATACTTAGTTGCATCCTCAAATTCCTTCCCTTCAATAGATGTAAGCTTCAAGTTTTGTTCCATTGGAGTGGTTAAGGGATTACAGTCATCCATGCTAAATTTGTTCAAGAGATCTCCAATGTACTTCTTTTGAGAAAGAAATATGAATTTAACCCAAATAGTAATGAACATGACCCAAATTAGTCATTTCAAAACCTTTCTTCAACTGTTTCTTCATGGATGCAATATAGTTCTCATTGTTTCCTGTTATCAAAAGATCATCTACATATACCACAAGATATACAACTGTTTTTCCAAATTTCTTAACAAACAAAGTTGCATCATCAAGATCAAAATGTTTGAAGTCAAGTTTCAGAAGATGCTCGGTTAACTTCTCATACCAGGCTCGTGGTGCTTACTTGAGGCCATACAAGGATTTTACAAGTTTGCAAACTTTGTGTTCTTGACCCTTTACCACAAATCCTTCTGGATGGGACATATAAACTTTCTCCTTTAGATCGCCATTCAAGAAGGCTATTTTTACATCCATCTGATGGACTTTCCATCCATTCTGAGCTGCTGAGGCAAAGAGAGTCCAGATGGTGGTCCATTTTTCTGTGGGAGCAAAAGTTTCTTCATAATCGACTCCTTATTTTTGTGCGAATCCTTTTGCCACAAGCCTAGCCTTGTGCTTGTCAAGTGAGCCGTCTGCTTTGTACTTGTTCTTGTAGACCCACTTACAGCCAATTGGTTTTGTTCCCAAAGGCGGATCAACCAGCTTCCAAGTGCCATTCTTTATCAAGGCACCATACTCCTTCTGCATCGCTTCTTTCCATTCATCATGAGAAGCGGCTTCTTTGAAGGAAGTTGGTTCATGATCTGTAGACAAACTCAATTCACAGTTATAAGCAATATCCATATCAACAGGAGAATCGGAATTATCTACATCACCTTCGATTTGTTGAGTGGAACTTCTTGTTCCTGTTTTTCCAACCTCATCAGGATGAACATTCTCCAGTGTCTTTGTCAGCCATTTGGGAGGACCTTTCTGAGATGGCCCAGGCTGGTCATTTGACTGAGTTGGGATTGATTCAAGATTCAATCTCCCAATTCTGTTAATCACATCATCCAATGTGTCATCCGTGGTTGTTTCTTCATGTGGGGGAGAGTGTGGTTCAGGAAATGATTCCACAGTTTGATTCAATATCGGAATCCCCCCTTCAAGGTGTGGAATCACATTATCAAATTCTTGGAAAGACTTTGCATGTGTGAATCTATCCAGGCGATCAAGTTGCCGCTCAACAACCTTGTCACTATTGGAAGATTCAAGAAATATGACATCTCTTGCTATCACAAACTTCTTATTTGCTTCATCATAGAGACGATATCCTTTGGAGGTATTGGAGTACCCCAAGAAGATACATTTTCTGCTTCTAGCACCAAGTTTGTTCCTTTGACCTTTGGGTATCAAGGCATAACAGGTGGACCCAAAGACCCTGAAATGCTTTACCGAAGGAATGTGGCCATGCCACATTTCAAAAGGAGTTTTGTTTCTAATTGAACTTGAAGGACACCTATTCTTTATGCAAACAGCACATAGAACTGCATCAGCGCAAAACATCAATTTCACATTCTTGAAAAATAACATGGAGCGAACCATATTTAAGATAGTTCTGTTCATTCTTTTAGCTACACCATTCTGTTGGGGATTATATGGCACCGTTGTTTGATGTTTTATTCCATGTTGATGAAGATAATTTTCAAATTCGTTTCAAGTGTATTCTTTTCCATTATCAGTACGTAGAGAGCCAATATGTGTTTGTGCATCATTTTCAATCCATGCATGAAAATTCTTGAATGTTTGAAAAGCATCAGACTTGTTCTTCAATAAGTAAATCCAACACATTTTGGTGTAGTCATCAATAAATGTCATCATATATTTATTTCCATTTGCAAAAGCAACAGGCATAGGGCCACATAAATCTGAATGAATAAGCTCGAGTTTTCTATGTGCTCTGGAGTGTGAATCATGAAATGGCTGTTTGCTATGCTTTCCTAGAATACAAGCATCACATTCCTTAGGTTTCCTAAGAATTGTAGGCGGTCCATTAACACCATTTTTCTTCAACAAATGAAGGCTTTCATAGTTTAAGTGTCCAAATCTAGCATGCCATAAAAGACTTGATGGGAATGTACCTTCATCATGATGTGAACTGAATGCAAAGTTTTGAGCATGAGCAGATGAACCTTTCAACTTCAAGAGTCTCCCTTCTTCTATTCCCTCCATGAAAAGTGAGTGATCTGATGCTTTTCTGACCTCTGCCTTGCCATCAAACAAGTGAATTGAGTGTCCTTGCTGCCGGATTTCGACCAGGGACAGCAAGTTTCTCTTCAACTCAGGGAGGTATAGAACCTCATGTAGGATATGATCAGGAAGACCAGGCAGTTTAAGCCTGACTGTGCCAAGCCCCGATGGCTTGAGTTTGGATTTATCTGCGAAATATACTGCTCCATCAACTTTGTCAGTGAATTCTTCAAAAAAATCTTTTCTAAATGTCATGTGACATGTTGCTCCTTAATCTAGCAACCAATCATCTCTCCATGAAGTAAATGAAACATCAAATAGGTTTTCAGTTACTCCATTGTTACAATGTGCTAGAACATAGTGAGCGGATTCATGTGCTTTACCTTTGTCTTTGTCATTAGTTTTACCTTTGTCTTGATTTCTGTGCTGCTCAATTTTCT
This sequence comes from Pinus albicaulis, assembly GCA_034641835.2. Classification (NCBI taxonomy): domain Eukaryota; kingdom Viridiplantae; phylum Streptophyta; class Pinopsida; order Pinales; family Pinaceae; genus Pinus; species Pinus albicaulis. Next base: position 1,429,220,365 of record CM076584.1, read on the forward strand.
CCCATGGTGTTCTGCATTTGGATGCATCATGTCCATCTCTATTGCAATGTGTGCAATGAAGATTGGATTTGTCAGCTTGTCTGCCCCCCCTTTCTGTGAAGTTTCTTCTTCCTCTTCCTTTTCTGCCACCTCTTCCTCTGGATGAATCTGGAGCATGACTCTTTTCTCTATGTGCCAAGTATGCAGCCTCTTCGGAAGATGAAGGGACTGTCATCTTCCCAAAAGCTTTCTCTCTTTCTGCAAAATTTTTCTCAAGTGTATCAAAGGTGATATGCTCAAGGTTCCCACTTGCTTGCAAAGACTCAAGATAATGTGAGTAAGTCGGATATAATGCCTTAACATATGCTATGAGAGATATGTCCATTTTTACACCAGTGCTTTCAATATCATGCATGATGGATCTAACTTCTGAAGCTAAAGCAAGGGGATCATCATTCTTCATTTCAAGACTGAACAACTTAATCATCAATTGAACATTTTCTAATTTTGAATGTGAGTCATAGAGTTCTTTTAGCTTGCTCAAGGCATCATAGGCATTTGAGAAAGATGAAATGTGGCGGCTCACCTCTTCATTTACGGAAGCTGCAATCAAGGCATAGGCCTTGCAGTTCTTGTTTTCCCAAATGGCGAGCTCTTTGTCTGAAGTGGGATTTGCTGGTGGATTTCCTTCTTGTCCTTCACAGATTCCTTTCCACAACTCATTAAAAATGAGTGTGTGTTTAATCTTCTGAGACCATTCAAGATAGTTCTCTTTGCCAGAGAGAACCACCCCAACAATAGAGATGAGAGAATGCATTAGTTTGCTCGAAAAAATTCTTCTGAAGAGGAAAAAATTCTGCTAGAAAAACTTTCAACTCTGGAAATTTGCTCAATTAAAGGGGACAGAAACTCTTTGTTGGAGAATATACTGAATTTAAAAGGAGACAAACTCTTTGCTAAAAAAAACTGAATTCTGCACCAAAAAAAATATATGTATATTTTTTTTTTGTTTGGAGAAAAAAATGTATTATGTGGTTGGGGAGGGGGCGGTACGATATGAAGGAGATAGGAGTATAATATGGTGGAGGGGCGGAAAAAAACACTGGAAAAATGCGTATTAAAAGTGGAAAGGTGGTATTGGTTGTATCAAAGAGCGTTGTTATATATATGGGCGATATTCAAAGCAGCGTGGACAGGGAGCTCCAGTTGGAGTTATGACAACGCTGTATGATATGCCAAGGGCGTGGGTGTATGCAGCGTGTTAAAAATGGAGGGCAGTGTCTATTGGACAGCGCAGAGAGGGAGCGATATATCACAGGTATATATGCACAGGAGAGGGAGCGATATATCACAGGTATATATGCGCAGGAGAGGGAGCGATATATCACAGGTATATAAATCGATAAATGGTATGACAGCGCGGAGAGGGAGCGTTGTATGTTAAATGGGAGCAGTATATGCGTTGTATAGTGAGCAGTGTATGAGAGGAGGGACGTGAGGAGGTAGAGGGTGTGCGCAGGTATGAATGGGGAGAGATAGCAGGTAGGGGAAGGGGTGAGGGCGAATGCAGGTCGTGAGGGACTGAAGGAGAAAGGGAGGCCGAGAGGCCGTTACAAAAAATTAGGAATGGGATCTTTGCAGGACTGCAGAGGGGGCTGCAATTTGCAGTGTTTTAGGAACTGTAGGATTGCAGAATCTTCAGGAGCTGCAGGAGCTGCAAATGTCAGAGCTATGCAGAGATAAAAAAAATGCAGAATAACAGTATAGCAATTAGTAGGAGCAGCAAAAACTATTAAAAAAACTGACTAAGCAAAGGAGAGGGAGTTACACCACAGGCAGAAATGCCAATAGTGGGACTGGCTCTGATACCATGTCAAACCAGGAGGTAACTCCTCAAATCCGAATGTGTATTAGCTGAAGAATGCATATGTATTTATACATGGAGGTGAGGCTATTGGGATTCATCTCCCAATGACTCTTGGCCTTCCTTATTTCCTAATATTAAATAATATACAATATTACATGTGCACACCCATCCAATAGGATTAGGTGTCAACACAAACTATTACCAATATTCTGTGAAAATGAAGCTTCCAAACAACTTTGAAATGGATTAGTGAAGTGTGGATGAAGGCTTAGTGCATATGTCATAAGATTTTCAATTATGTTAGATAGCTGGTCATATTGGATCAATGAACTCACAAGTGTTGATTCATGTTGATGATGTACTGTAGAAGGAATAATACGCTGATAAAATATGACCATCAAATGGAATAGGAAGATTAACAACCCTTGATGGACATAATCTAAAATTTGAGATTCTTCTTCACATTCTAGTAATGCACATTGCGATTGTTCAACACTCAATTTCTCAAAATGTCAGTAAATGACATATAAAAATTTAAAAATGAAACTGAAAAAAAAATATGGAATAATAAAAAATAAATGAAGGAAAAATAATTAAATCAAATCATTATTCACACCAATGTTACAACACAATTGAGACTGATTTGAAACAATTTCCTTCTCACAAGCACTAGCCAAAATAATACAATTACAATGATCATCGATATAAACTTGTGAAAGAGGGAAATATTCAAGACTATAAATAGTAGTGAGAACTTGATCATCATAAGAATCATAAATTGGTATGGATTCTTGAATGCCGAAATCATGAAAATGATTAGTTGTTAGAAAATGAGAATTTGTTGAAACAATTTATGAATTAGAGTTTTCCTTATTCTCAATTGTGATTTGAATTTGATCATGAGGATTTAATGGGTAGTAAGATAAATTAACATCCACAGTGTCAAATTAATCATTATAAATGACTTCAGGACATTCAATAGAGTTGTCTTCATTCCCATATGATGCATCAAAACAAGAAGGAATTCCAACAACATAAAATTACTATATTTGTTCCTCCTCTTCCCCTTGGTGATGCCTTCATTATATAGAGAGGATGGTTTATTTTGGGATGGATGAGCCTGAAATACTGAGTGAAACAGAAAAATATAGATTCAAAAGACCAATTCACGGTGATGCACATGAGGTGTGACTTTTATGTTGTGTAGATTCTCCCATATATTATCAATTATCAACGTTGACTGGACACTTGTAGTCTGGAAGTGGTGAAACCCATGATCGTTGCATGTTATAAGTGGTGTAGACTATGACTGATCACACTCTACTCTTGAGGATGGGAAGCACTGTGTTTAAAAATAAACTGCAAAGGGAGAACAATGTGGTTTCTTAGTGTTTGATATGACTGAACCCTCTAATGTTCATAAGAGTGGTTTTCAAGGCTATAACAATTATCCATGAAAGTAATGGATCTAATAGTATCCATGTGCGATAATTTTTTTACAGATGATTTTAAAACCATCACACTTACAGACACCCACTTTCACACACATCAAGTTATTTATTGCAACTATTGATGAGTACGCTATTCTCCATGCACCCATGAGTGATCTGAGGGAAATCGGAAGGTTAAATTAACTACAAAATTGTTTCAATCACTCATTAATTCAAATGAGTTGGACAAAAATCCCAACTAAAAGACATCTTTAAAAAAAATCTAAGAAAAGAAACTAAATCCCTCCATCACGAGCGCACAAAAGAAATTTTAGTTTGGTTAGGGATTTTATGGTAGGCATCCAAATAAACCCCCATTGTGATGCTACATTTGAAACTTAGAAGTTATCTTATAGGGTAATTTAAATCTTCCATCATCAGTGTGCCAAAAAAACCAAGGTAAAGGGATGCTTATGAAGAGTAGATGGCCAAGATATAATTTTTTATATGGCACCTTCTTAAGTAACCCAACTCTTGTGAGGTCCTTGACCCATGATTGTATTATTAATACACTATAGTCCCTCTATTTACACTCATGAAAGTGTCCTGGTGACCAAAACATAGGGAATCCACCAAAGGAAACGATCATATATTGTTATTGCATTTGGACGTGATTGTGAATGTCTATTGGGAAATCTTACTAGCCACTTCAGAATGTCCCCCAATACTCCTCATTATAGTCCTCTCTTCAACCTTCAAGAACATTCTTTGGATTAATGCATGTGTCACTATTGAATGTGTTAAGAAGGCTCCATTAATTTTGAGTGGAAGGATGTTAGGTCTAATAGGATATTGAAATTTTGTTTGCGTAACTTTTATCACATCATTTTGAGAAAGAATTTCATATGATGAAAAAATATTCTACAATGTATACTATGTGGTACATTATACTTCACTTGTTTTCAACTCTAGTTCTATTGCTTTGATTTAGCCAAGTCATTTTGTAGCAAGCTTTAGCCCCCTCCTTAGAAACTCATAGAATTCATTACAAATTGAGAAGAATCAAGGGCCCCTTAGTGTCAAGATGCTATTAATGCGTTCAAGGATTCCCACAAGTATTGGGAGGCATTCCTAGTCTTGCTGCTTCAGTTGCTAGATCTATACCTCAACATTCATCTTTGAACACAATTGCACTTGTCTCAACAGTGTGGAGCAACTTTGCTTGGTATGAGACCACCAAGCACTAACCCTCCTTTACACTAGGAGAACACTCACCAAATACAAAAACATTTAGGTAAAACCCCAAATTTCTATTTGTAGCATCATTAAATCTACCAAATTTAAGGAAGCTTACAAATGATCTCATTGCACATGACCTTACATGGTTAGCCATGGCAACCAAACTTCCCTATGATATTCCAAAATTTGAAGAGAAACCAGGTGAAGACCCAAACAATCACATCATGACCTTTCATTTGTGGTGCTCCTTTGTTGCATCATTGATACTCCATTCACTTATAACTTTTTCAAAGAATCATAACTGGACCATCGAAAAAATGGTAGACAAACGAGAAATCAAGCATTCATGTCAACTTCACATCTGTGGCCAAATCCTTTCTCATATTCTTCCAGTTACCAATACATCACGACATCTCACTGAGTTTGGGTAAAATTTGAAATGGCCCATGGTCGTGCAATTCCCATAAATAGTGTACTTTTTGTGGCAGGAGTGTTTCTATTCTTTCAACAATTATGTGTATTGACCCGGTAATAAAAATAATGAAGATACTCAAAACAAAAACAAAGAAATTGGATCGAAGCTCTATCTGAGACCTTGTGGTTACATGCAACACAACTCAACTATGAAAAAACACATCCCAACCATCAAAGTTATTGATCGATGGAGTCACGAATTTATTTTGGTTTATTTTCCAACAGGTTGGATGAAATTAACCTTGTTATTGAAGAATTGTAAAAGAGAATGAATTGCTCGTTGGAAAGCGTGCATAGTTTGTTGAGCACTGAAATTTTACTTTGACTGCAGTGATCTCGACTTCGGGTGGCACCAACCTGCAATGGATTTACTCTCTGGACAATATTCAATATTTCCTGTAGTGCCGAAAACTTTGTAATGGCAATGCCATGAAAAAATATCTATGTATTCCTATTCCAGTTTTTAACAACTTGTAAACTACTGTTGTTGCTTCATTGTTTCATTACATAAGTTTTGGGGTGGTCTTTGTTTGTTGATTCCACTGGTTATTAAGTTTTAAGGTGCATGATTTGCTACTAATTTTTTTTTTAAAGATTATAGGCGCTATTGATTGTTCAGTTTGTCAATCAATTCACTCTCGCACTAATTGCATATCATTTTTTGGGTTTCAGTGGGTTGAATAAAAATTACACTGGAATTATTTTATAAAAAATTATTTTAATTTGATTAGATTATAAATTCAGAATATTTGAAATTTGATGGACTAGACAAATTATTTCCAAAAAATTCTATAGTCGAAATAAGAATATCCTTCTGTAAATATATGACCACACTAGTGGAGACGAGCACAATAGTAGTATTGAAGTCGTTCGTCTACTACTATTCCAATAGGTTTGAATCACATTTCTTTATTTGGTTTGGTTTTTATGCTCGAAGGCCCTCTGGACCGATTGGTTATATCGTGTTGGTTGGAAATGGGAGTTTGAAGTCCCATCCCTTCATACATTACGCTTAAGCCTGAAGACATTCTTCTCAAATTGTCTTCCTTGAGCTGAATATGCATTTCGTAGTTATATACCTCTTTCGAATATTCGCTGACATTATTATGCTCAATTATTGGAGAGAACCCTTAAAATTTATATATATAGTTGTTGCATACTTATGAGACATTGTGGTAGCATATTTTGTCGTCGGTTGCTTATCTATATTTTAGAGTTAGGATTTATATTTTGTTAAATTAAAGTGAATATTTTTCAACATATTTCAAAATATATCACTAAATTATTAGAGTGAACTTTAAAAAAGTTATAAAGTATATTTAAAAGTGGGTACTTTTAATGAAGATGAAGAAATGAGTTTTTAAAAATAGTTTTGTGAGAAAAATGTTGAACCTTACTAGAATTTTATGATCCATTTAAATGGGATGTCAATGCCTTACAACTATTATCGTTGTATTGTGATCATAGAATAGAAGATAGAAGAATCAATAAGAGACAACCCATATCGAGTTTGAAGGATGAAGCTTCCCTCTTATATATTTCTCTCTTGCAAAGATATGATGAAAAATATAGAAATATTAATATTATGGAAATAACATTAAAGCATGTATTTGAAGTTATCATGGATGAGTTTATGGATAAAATATATTCACCTACTGGTTTTGAGGACTTTGAAAACCTTTCTCATATAGAAATCAAAGGTTTGAAGAAGAAAATTAGTTGTTGGAGATAACCAACACCTAGTGGGAGAATAAGGTTCCTTTGTGAGGAAGTTGTTCCTCTTTCATCCAATAATGTTTTGTTATTTGATGAGCACTGAGATTTAAAGAAATAATATAATATTTTTTTGTGGAAAATCACTAAGAAATATGAGACTATTAAAAAGGATTGCAAGATTGCAAACAATGTCTCGAAAAAAAGATGAGTTAATTGTATAGCACTATGAAGAAATGTGACGATGTTGAGCTTACAAATTCTCTAATTACTTTTTCTAAATTTGATGCTCTTACTTGTAGCCTTGTTGATTGTAAGAATGATGATGATGATGTTTTGGCACCTTCTCATACTTTGTTGGCTACTAGCACCATGTTTTCTCCTAGTGTTGAAAAACATACTATAGAGATTGGGGCCTAACTATTAAGCAAGATAGGCTATAATAAAGGTGGATTTGGGAAAAGTTAAAAGAGCAACGTCATTCACATTACTCTTACACTGAAATCATCTATAAATACCTAAGATATGATGAGAATTTATTGATAGATAGGCATGGATTTACAAATATTAGAAGGCTCTTATTTGTTGTAGGTATAAGTAATTTCTCTAAGTTAAAGGAAATGAAACCAAGTGTAATGATTATGTTAATTCCACTAAATATTTGACTAATCATAAGATGCCAATATTTGAAACTATTATTGTAGATAACATTGTTATTGGTGTGTGATATTATCATGAAATTTTGACTATAAAGGAAACTCAGATTGCACCCCTTGTTTAGTAGAAATAAAATTCCCTTCCATATCAACATCATCATCATGAGGATTAAAGGAACTGGCTTAGGAATCAACATTCAAAGAATGGTGACAATTATTCTTTGAGATCTTTGTAGAAGATATGTGGAAGAATTTGTTTGGACAAGTTCTAATACTAAGGTGGATAGTGGTGAGATTGCTTAGTAGCCATGGAAACATTTGAACAAGTGTTTGAGGACTACATATGTGTCTTATTGACTATATAGAAATATAGTTTTCTTTCTTGTTGTTTATCCACTGGAATGGTCAAACATGGTTTGACTATATCAATATTTCAACCAAGTTTTGGCTAAAGATGTTGTTGAAGCTTATATTTGATAATTATATTGATTTTTGGACTGTTGTATTTCTCCCTCAATTTTATTTAAGGGGAGGGATGGGTGGGAGAGGTGCTACTGATGTTTTGATTATTAAACCCAACTTTATATGTCTAGTTGTTTAATTGATTGAGATTCATTGCCTGGACCAACTAAATTGGGTTCAAGTGCGTTATTATGGATCGTTGGGATATGTAGATTGAGTACTATTATGTGTCACAATGGGTTCCTATTTGATAATTGTTTCGATAGTCTATTTTTGTGACACAAATTTTTGTGATACATGCATTATTATTGAATCAACTCATCCACATAGATGACATAGCCTTGTTTGTCTAGTCGATTTATCAACTAGGACTGCTTGGATATTAGTATGGAAATTTTGTTCTTGATATTTTCTTATTTGCATATGCTCTCACTTACCATCATGGATTATTTGATTTATTTTAGAGTACATTAGGTTAAGGATCTTAATGGTCATTTTTTTAGACCTTTATTTGGGTAATCATATTGCACCATAGTTTGATCAATATGATAGTTACTTGCAAGTTATTATATGGAGATGACGATATTTGTTATTGTATCTAGGTAGATTTGTTTCTTTGGTGATCAACATTTCTAGTTAAAAGAAAATTAACAGGAGAATGTATGTCATTTGATTTTTCCTCTAAAGATGAGTTTAAGTGGGGGTTGTTGGAACTGATAATTTATTGTTTTCTCTCACCTTGTGAGAACATGGAGGTCGCCATTAGATGGAGTTAACAACCCAACCAAATGACACATGAAGTTGACTATGTTGACATTGATAATTTCACTCCACCGTTTATGGATAATTATGAGTGTGTGGTTCTATACATAGAGATTTTTTTCTTCTATAAAAACCTATATATAAATGATATGAAACTTCTTTCATTGCATTTTAAGTGCTAATTATATTTATTGACATTATTACTATTAAATTATTTTTTTCACTTATGTTATTTATTCACCTATTCCAACACACACACACACACACACAAGTTAAATTATATTGCTTGAAAAAATCACATTATAGTCATAACCTTCCTAGTATAACTCCACCATATTGGAAAGACGAATAAAAAAAAAATATAAATCTACGAGGCTACTAAAATCCAAACCAACAACATCTATATAGGAAAAAAAATGATTAAGAAGTCTCGCACAAAAGGCCACAACATAGCAAATAGTTCAAGAATACAAAGAAGTCACTGGAGTTGGGTTATCCAACTTTGAACTAGGGGGATATTGGAGCTTGAGATCACACTAGATATTATTTTCCATGTGAGCAAGGTGAGCATCTATTTTATCCAAATTTTCATGCATATATCATTGATTCCTCTAAATTTTATTCAAGAAGGAGATGGTATAAGTTCGGTCTTCATGTTTTTCTTTGAGGACACAACCCAAGAACGTTTTAAGTTGCTAATGGAGAGTGAATAACTATCTAAATTGGTTTTGAATTCTCTTGGTGTGACCAGGGTCAAGAATCTAGTGGAATACCTCATCTAGCACCTCAGTATTTGAATGAGAAAGAAACTCCTTCGTGACTAGAGTTTCCCACTTCCAAATATATTTTCACATGATAGGGGGTTGGCCACATGGAATAAAGCAACAACCTCTTTGTCTTACACCTCCTCTTATAGACTAGATGGCTGGATCAAAACCCCCTCACCTCAACGCCCTCCTGTTTGAAGATAGGCCATGTTTCTAGTGAACCAAATGAAGTTGGACCAGAAGAAAAAGGAAACATACCCATGTCCCCACATATGATAGAAAAAAAACACCCCCTCCTCCACAAACAAATAAACACATACAACCCAAAAGACACCAAATTATTTACCCCCAACCCACCTGAGCACTATCCAACTCACTGCAAACTCTAGAAACCATAGAAAATTTTTCCAAGAAGACAAAATTCTACTTGAAAGGTGAGTCCTTCCATGATATAGAGACAAATCAAGACCTAACCAAGTTCCAACACATATAGACCCAAAAAAAATGAAACCACAAGAGGGAAAAAAAGTATCTTACATGGTACAACTACTATTTCAAAATATAGCAGGACCATAATAAAAGTCAACACAGGAAAAAGTAAGAAATGAAGCCGAGGAAAGGTAATTACTCAAAAGGAGGATAACATGCACATAAGATGTCCATCAAAAAAATAATTCCAGTCAATCCTCTCTGCCATTGACTCCCAATGATTACTCTAGAAGAGATCAATGAATCCCAAGAAAAACTACCAAGCCCCAAAATGTTTACTATCATCCCCAGTAGAAAAGAGACATATCGTTAAGCACATAACTGAAAATACATGGGGAAATTGTAGGGAAGAAGGGAGGAAAGGTTTTCTTCTTCGTACAAATAATAATACAAGGCTATCCAAAATAAAAATTTTCCTTACCATCCACCTGAAACAAACCATTCTGATCTACAAGAGATGGATGCCTCCCCATGCCTTCCTCAACTCCATGAAATATCAAAGACTAAAATGGAAATTTGATTAATTAGTCATCGTGAACAAGAGGATGTTATTGCAATGGAATAAAGACGTGTGGAAATCTAGCCCATAAATGAAATTGTCTTGGGGGGTGCAGGCCATGCCACCCCCTCCATTAATAACCTTGGGAGGCGATGAGGTTGTGTGTGTCACTCCATGTATGCCATCTTTTAAGGTAGATCACTCCGATCAAGGAGTGATGTCTGCCTCCAAAATGGTGTAGAGAGAACCATATCAATCAAAATTCTTAGCTTCAAGCTGGAAAAAATTATAAGAAAAGTTAACATTTTGACATCCTACGTTAGCTATGAGATCAATTTCCTTGTTACTTGATCATCGATAATGAGAGGAAAATATATAGGCGGTTGAGCAAAGTAAGGAACTAATACATGAAATCATAGATCCATCCTCCATCTCTTGGAGATATTTTTTGTTGGTGCTCCATTTATCAACTTCTTAATAGAGGAAATCACAAATTGAGAGTCGCCATCAATTTGAATTTTGGTAGTAGCCATCTCAATCACCACTAATAGAACTCTCTCCAACCCCAAGAGTTTTTCCATATTGTTACTAGAATAAAAATAATGAGTAACATATACCCTTAGGACTCACCCATCACCTTTGCGAAATATGCCCTTGTACTTAGCAAGGCTAAGGTTTCTTTTATAGGCCCCATCAAAATTTAATTTCACAATACCTTCAAGGGGCGGGGGGGAAATATAATAGAGTGGGAAAGCCTTCCCGAGGGGGCTAAAATACCAAGAATATATCATCACTAGATATAACTCTAACATAGGTATAATTTTTTCCTCCTAGGGATTTGATTTCCAATCATCCTGTAACTGTTATTCATATAATATAGTTTCGTTTATATGTTGTCTGATCTGAAGCCAAAGCACATCCCCTTCAGAATACACCTGTGAGAAAATTCTACTATTTCTTTCTTTCCATAAGACCCATAGGAGGAAGCCTGAGTCTAGGTTCCATGCACGATTGACCACTATATTTGAACCCATCCCCTTTCACCATTTCTCTAGAGTTGCCCCTATATTATCTCCTATGCATTCTGAGGAGCCTAAGGTATCCTGTAACTTTCCACAAAAATATTCCACATACTTACAATATTTCAGTATATGATCCATTGTGTCCTCATTATTCCAACATAACTAGAAAAGAGACAGACCCTCATACCCTCTACTCCTAAGCTGGTACCATGTTAGAAAATTTTAATGAATCACAAGCCAAAGGAAACAAGACGCTTTATGCCATAGGTGATTGCTCCATATTTTCCATCATTTATCGTTGCGTGGAAGATCAGATAATATATCAAGCTTAACATATCAAGCCATTTGGGAGATAAATCTTGATTAACATTCCAACTTTTATGGTTTTTTTCTAGGAATGTATTACCTCATGGGTGGCTACTATACCATCCAAAATTTTCCTACCTTTTACAAAGTCAGTTTGTTCGGGATAAATTATGTCCTTAAGGATTAGTTTAAGATGATTTCCAATCACATAGGAGATTATTTTGTATATCACATTACAAACGGAAATGGATCAGAAACCACTCAGATCATCAGATCTACCATATTTGCGGACTATGGTAATAAGAGTAAAATTGAATCCTGACCATACCTTCTTGATGTGATAGGAATCTTCCACCAAGTTATGAATTTCATGGCCAAGAAAATACTAAAAATCTTGGAATAAATTGGTGGTAAACCCATAATAAGTTGGAGACTTGCTCCAAGGCATCGTCATCACCATATCTTCCACTTCCTCATATCTTGAAAATATCATTTTTACCTTAACTATTAAGTCCATGGATATTTAAAAAATAATTATCATTGTAAAAGTTGTTTGATGGAGGAAAACACCGCTGTCAAGGTCACAACTTGTCGAACATTAACCATCCGCTCCCCAACTAGTCGAATTGCTTCTTGGTTTGTCTTTATCACTTTTCTCTTTTTATATTTTGGCACTCTCCCATTTCTCTCATTTTCTTGAGTGTGAATTCCCACATCCTGAGAAGATGCAGTTACTGCAACACCTTCCTTCCCTTTCATATTCTTTACTCTACAATAAATTTTGTTGAAATTGTTTCAGCTAGAGTTTAGGGACTTGTGAGGCATCGTTACTTCACCACTCATTCAGAAGTCTTACCAAAACCTTTTCATATTTTCTAATGCGGGAAACCTTGTCCTCGGCTTCTCTCACCTCTGGTTCCTACTCTTGTACTTCTTCTATATTTGGTTCAATTTATGGCTCCCATGTGGCTTTTCACTTGGCTCGATTCTTTTGTTGATTTTCCTTATCTGGTGGATCTAAATTCATGATATCTTTTTGAAGCACTATATCCTTAGAGGAGTATTTGAGTATTGCATAGTGATTACCTCCTATATAAGGGTTCGTCAGTGGATAATTTTTTGTATTCCTAGGGTTACGTGATTTTGTGGAGACTATTTGAAATCCACTAGGGTTAGCTTGACAATTTATCGATTGTTGTTACACTTTAGTGAGTGAGAAATCCTTGAAGAGATGTCCATACTCATGAAATAGTCGACAAGAGAATGACACATACTCATAATCTAGTGGTTTTAGGTAAACTAATTCATGACAAGAGAGTTCAATCAATGCTAGAAGATGATAGATCTGTTTATATATACAAAGATTCAAGTTTATGAGACACATCACCCCCACTTGGTACCCTAAAAAATCTTGAAAAACGATCCAATAACATTACCAATGCTTTCAAGAATATCCAACTCTGAAAATTATTTTGGTAATGAGAATAATCAGACCTAGATTGGGGCGGCGAAAAAATTATCGTTCTTCAGATTGTATTGTTTGTCCCATAAGTGAATATATAAACCTGTAGTACCAAAAAAAGAAGTACCATTCTCAAACACCCTATTTTGGTCTTTTAGGCTATGGAAATCATCGTGAAGAAAGCCTTAGCTCTTATTTTTATATATATCTATCCTTTAGGTTGCCATTGAGTTTGAATCCATTTCAGTAGGTCTATTTCTGATGACTGAACCCCCACAAATTTACATATAAAGGCATGGTTTTTCGTAAATTGAATGTGGGCCATAATTGTATCAGAATGGATCACTAACTTAGAGTTACATACTATCTTCGAAAAACACCAATTATTATTCCTAGATTACCAATAGGCACCGAAGACCGCACAATCCCCTTGATTTCCTTCACTCTTTGTAGTGTCAAATCCACTAGATGAAGTTTGGTTTTCTCCAGTAACTACCTTTTTATAGGAGGGGGTTTCACCCCTCCCTATTTGGGAACTCATAGGGAGTGTCAGTGGGATTGAAAAAATATGGTAGCCACCCAAATTTGTTGGGAACCGAGGTTGGTTCTCTACAACTTGTTAGAGGCTGCAACAAATTGTTCAAGCCACAGATCCTTATTCCAACATATATTTATAAGCTATAAATATTTCACATAAATGTAGATTTCACTATTTAGTTTATTTGAAAGTTCATAAAAATTGTTGAAGTGAATTAGTGGAAATTAGTAATAATGGAGTTATAATATTTAAATATAGAAGATATTATACTGTATTATACTACGATGTTAACAACTAATGTTAAACTATGATGTCAAGAACTAAGTTAGGCTGTCAAATTTGCATAAAATATTTTTAGGAGTGTGTTGGCTCCCCATGATTTGCAAGATTGGCAAGAACAACTCTGCAGGGAACCACATGAGACCACTTTGGAGTCCAAGGACCTAGCCTTCCTAAACTCAGAGAGGGATCTCTCTATGTTTTTGATGAAAATGATTTATCTTTACGCTTATGTTTTCTGATTTTAGGCTAGTTATGAAGTTCTAGGACTATTTCTTTTTTTTTATTGGTTGATAGATTGTTTGATTAATTGATTGATTGTTTCAGTTGAATAGATAGACTTTGAGAAGAATTAATCCATTGGGCTATGGAGTCATAAAAGGATTTAATTTTTCATCAACTCTGCAAGGGTTTTCATAGGGCAAGCTAACTATATCAAGTGAATATTTTAGATTAGATGAAATATGAAATGACAGTAAGTTGTGAAATCAGTAAAAATAAAGGGAAATTAAGAATCCTTCAAATATACTTCAACAAGAAAATCCTTTTAGGTATATGTTTAAGAAAAACCAAAGGACAGGGAAAACCATATGCTTCTTTGGCCAAACTCTACTAGGTAAACCTTAAGACAACAATCCAGCAATCTTAGAGAGCAGGACACCCCTGAATTCTCTAATCAGACCTTGCAGAAAAAAACATTAAGATGAAAGAAGCAGACATAATTAAGGTGCCAAGACAACATATCTTACTCTAAAATTTATGTTCTTTTACCAGAGAAATAATGGAAAATATAGAAAACAGAAGAGAAACAATGAAAAATAAGGATAACATCGCCATTAACATAGCTCAAGAATCCTGTGAACGTGCTTGTATTTTCGATGTCCAAAACCTTTACATTACTCCAGTGTAATAACCTTTGCAGCTCAGAGTCTGATCAAATCAAGCCTAGCAGCCAATCCTCTAATCAAGCATCTAACCAACCAACAACAATAATGAATAATACATGCAGTATTTATCTGCAGATGAGGAGGTGATCCTAAGCTAGGGTTTTAGACCATAGTTATTACAGTGTGAATGATTCTTGACCTTTGAGACCACACAAGGCCCAAGGGAAGAATATGTGTGACTGACTCACTGTAATAATAACTTCTAACTTAACTGCCAAGCTAACTTCAAGATATTTTTGAGTTTTTCGCTTTCATTAACTCTTAAAATAACCGTTGAGATGCTTTAAAATATCTCTAACTATTTTAATAATTGTAGCTGCTTTTATTGAAGTGAAATGAGGCTTGTAGGCGGCAGATGTGGTTTGAAGAAGTAATTGTTGAGTTGCTTTATCATTTGGACCCATCTTCTGTGTTAATTTTCCTTAGATTTGTCTTTAAACATATGATTTGGTCTTTAACTTGGATTTGTCTCTTTCTTACTTCTACTTCCTCATTTAATTCCTTTAATCTGCCTTTTGTATTCACTCTATCTTCTAATCTTGCTTTCAACCTTTAACCTTTGATTAAAACTTTAATCTCTTTTCCCCGTCACTGCCACAGCTTCTTTAACTGTGTTCTTTGACTGTGTTCTTCCTTTTCCTTTTATCTCTACGTTATTGAAACATCTCTTGCTACTTTGGAGTGTTTGAATGACCATCAATGGTCATGATCCATTGATGATTTTTCTTGGTCTTGCACTCCAAATCCTTTAAATGAGACAAGACACTCTGGATCATCACCAAGAAGACTTGTTTAACAATTTTTTGGTACCTTGGAATGTAATTTTTGCATTTATACATCGACTACCTGCACAATAAATTTTTTTTTTTTAATTAAAGACCTATGTCATGGATTTTTTGCGTTTGTTTGGGCTTTTGGGGCTTTTTGGAGTGCCACAGGGTTATATATGGCGGACGAGACTTTATCAAAATGACACAGGCCTTTGGAATGTTTTGAACAGAGTTGGTGGTTTTGGGTTTATGGTGGGAAGCAGGTAAGTGGTTTTCGCACGGGATGAGAGTGGTGAGGCGACTTAGATCGCGTTGATGCAATAGTATTGTGGAGGCAATGCATGGCAGACGTGATGGCAAGAATATCGCCCATATCGTAAGGTTTGGTGGTGTTTAATTGCTGAGTGGCACAGGGTGTGATATGGTGCGTGATCCGTCAAATTGAGAGGCAAAGATCCGACGGTGGTTGCGATTGGAGGGAATGAGGGTTGATTTGGACAGTGGGGCTCGGGAGTGTATGTGGTGGAGGATTTGAAAATAGCATGGAGGTTTTGTAGTGCGGGCCCGTGTTTTTTTTAAGCAGGGGTGCTTAATATAAAAGGGGGCCATGGTTATAATAACACAACAAGGTCCTGACAATACGAGCCTAGGGGTAAGATTTAAGTGGAAGTGCTCAATCCGAGGTATGCGAGGGTTATATGGAAGAGGGGAAACAAAGGTTTAGAACATGGGTTTAGTAAAGAGGAGCCTGGGTTCTATGATAGGCGGAGAATGAAAGGTATAGAGTGGGGTTTTAGTATGGTGGGGTTTATAACATATGAAGGGTCGGGTAGAATAAGCACGGCTTATTCTGAAAGAGTGAGACCTAAAACAATAATTTTTTAGTTTAAAACAATGTAAAAAGTGTTTTTTTACATTTTTTTAATGGAAATAAGGGAAAACAATGAAGGGGAGGGGGTTTTGTGGGGAAAATGGGGGTTTTAGGCAGGGGACAAGGGTAAAATGAGGGATCAAGGTCAAACATGAGATTTCAGACCATCAGGGAAATTTGGAGAAGGAGAAATGAGATACATTTTTTCTTCATTTTGGAGGTACATTTAGACTTGCAAACCTTTGACATCATTTTTATTTTGAAAGCAAAAAAATATCTATTTATACCCTTATAACTTGAAAGGGCTCAGATTAGACTGATGAGCTCTTTTATTCTCTACCTAATTTACTTATCTGTCAATATTAAACATTTTGACATATTTACATTCAATAGCTAACAACATTAAATTTAAATCATATCTAAATCAAGATTAAACAATTTGATTGTCATGAATTGTAGCATTTTGGACAAGCTGCACACAAATTTTATTTTGCAAAAAATAAAACTAGAACTTAAGGGCTTTGATCTGGAATTTTTCATTTGTCCCTTTCTTCTCTTTTTTGGTTCAGATTTAGACTTTGGAACCAACGTTTTTTCCTATCTAACCTACTGATAAGCCAAGTTTAAGCATTTTGGAAAATCTTCATTTTCTATATTATCAACAAGAATTCAGAAAATTTTCAATCACAATTAGGATGTATGATTGAATAAGACTTCCTTTTCAAAAGTAGTGGCATTTGGACTTGCACACTTTCAAAAATATTCTTTTTTGGTATGGGGCTTTACCTTTTCTTTTTATCTGTCCTCTTTTCTTATTTTCTTTCTTTCTTTTTGTAATAGTATTTTTTGAGATTTTTTTTCTAGACAATTTTATATACAATGAATAAAACTTTGAACTGAGATCTTCAACTAAAATAATGCTTGAGCATCCTGCCATTGATAAGACCTCCAAATAATTATGTTCCATCCATTTCTTTTAGAAATAATGCATTGTTACCTCTTGTAGAATGGATGATGTATGTACCTTTCCATAAGTTGTCGAATTTCCCATGCTTGCCTTTGCCCTCTCTTCTTGAATCCCACTTCAGCACTTTGTCTCCAATGATAAAATCATTTTCCTTGGTCCTTTTCTCAAAGAGATTTTTAATGTTTTCTTGTACTTGATGTGTCTTGTTGTACACCTCTTCTCTGGTTTGCTGCAGTAATGAATAAGATTCATCAATGGCACTCCCAAGCTTGTTGGGAAGACTGCATCTGCTCCATACACTAGTTGATAGGGTGAAATACCAATTGACTTCTTGTTTGTTAATATGTCTGCCCATAATGCATGTACTAATTTGTTGTGCCATGTTTTCTTGTTTTCCTCCGGCAACTTTTTTATGATGTTTACCAAGCTTTTGTTTGAGGATTCAACCAACCCATTACCTTGAGGGTAATAAGCTATTGAATTTCCCAATGTAATCTTATATTTGTGGCAAAATTCGACCATTTTCTTGGATCTAAAAGCAGCAGCATTGATAATAATGATTTTTCTTTGACAACCAAATATAGATAAAATGTGGTTTTCAAGGAATTTGATAACTACTGAGTCTATGGTAGTTCTGGAAGGAATGGATTCTATTCACTTTGTAAAATATTCAGTTGCAGTGAGGATCCATTTGTGCTGAGAAGAGGAAGAAGGATGAATTTCTCCAATGAAATCAAGACCCCATTGTTGAAAAGGAGATTCAACAGAAATTAGATGTAAAGGAAATAGAAGTAGTTTCTTTTTTCCCTCAAAGATTTGGCATTTATGGCAAGAAATTACCATTTTGTGGATGTCTTGAAAGAGGGTGGGCCAATAGTAACCAGCTCTAAGGATTTTATTGATAGTGGTTTTCCAATAGAGGTGGCCTCCACATTCTCCATCATGAACTTCATGCTTGATCCTATCTGCATCTTCTTCTCGCAAACATTTAAGCAATATACCACGAGCATTTTTCCAATATAAAGCTTTGTCTAAAATGAAGAAATTCACAACTTTTAACTTCAAGAATCTAGCCTTTGTTTTGGACAAACCACGAGGAACATTTAGATTAAAAAGAACATATAATATATCAATATACCATGGAGAGTTTATAAATTCTTCTTCAATAGGTGGAGTCACCAACTCTACTTGTTCATCCAATGAGTGAATCATATTGATATCTAGTTATTGAAAATTTGTTTCAGCCATGAGTTTAGTCAGTCCTTTCCCTTTGATTAGCTTGGTGGGCTTGATCTCCAGATCATATTCTAAGATGACAACAATGCACTTACCTCTCTTGCCAATGGGATCTTGTGTCAAGATGTCTTTGACCACTGTGTGAGGCACAAATGCAATGATGTGTGAATGCAGGACATAGAATCTGAAATCCTTCAATGCCTTGATTAAGGCAAAATCATGTTTTTCCATTATATTATATTTCAGAGGTGCATCTCTAAGTGCCTTGTTGAAAAATTCTATGGGCTTCTCTTGTCCTTTTATATTTTTTTGCAGTAAGACAGCAACAACTGTGTGTTCTGATGCAAAGGAGAAAATGAAGAAATCCTTGGTGAAGTAAGGGTGGATAAGAACTGGTGTTTGAGTAAGAGCCTGCTTTACCAAATCAAAATATTTCTTTTCTTCTATGGTCCATTTAACTCATGTTTCTCTTTTCAGTATATTAGTGATGTTTCTTAGGATTTTTGCAAGGTTTGGTATGAACCTTCTGTTGGATGGATAAGTCATTCTTGCGGACAAGACAAAACTCCCAAGTATCCTATGGAGAGCTAGCAACAAACAGAAAAATAAAAACCATTTTCTCTAGACATTGTTTGATTTGGAATTAACTATAACAGGGTTTTAGAAACCTACTTGTAGTCCAGTGCTGATCTTCTTTCCAGTGGCTTGAAGAAAGTCGTCGTCAAGGATCTGCAATCACAAACACAAAAAGAGATCAAAATCACTTGTATAATAAATCAATTCATGAATCAAACATCTATCAAGATGATCAAGGAGTTCAAGAAATGAGATAATTAATTAAATAAACCATTGAGAAAACAATATTCATTCATATTAACTTAAATAAAGAATAGCCTTACAACCATGTCCGCATTGATGTCATATAGGCCTTCTTGGGGTCTGGAATAGGCGTTTCCTTTACTCTGAGAAGCCTTGCACTCTCTCAGCTAAAAGCACATGGGTGTGTAATCATTCCCATATAATGATCGGATATGAGAGTATGAGTCTCTACAACATTTCTCCTCAAAAATTCTCCAAGTCTAACTTACTAACTCCAATTCTCAAAGTCTCCATCCCTTGAAACTGAACCAAAGCTTCAATTTATAAGAGAAGGAAAGTGGTTAAAGCTCCGAAATGGAAGGGATAGAGTACTCTTTTGAAGCGATTGAGCTCCATAAACCAAGGGGTAGGCTCCCATAATGGAGGAATGAACATACATGATAGGAGCGAACCTTCGACCGGATAATTGCTTCTAGAAGCTTTCATATTTGACTACTGGGCTTCTAAATGTTACTTTCTGCCTTTGTTTTACCTTTTACAAGGGTCCACACCTTTAATGAATGAAAATTTCATTTAGCTCTGCATGATTTAGAGCAAAAAAATGCGGCACCGTAGGCAATGTTAAGAGAAAGTGCGATACAAGTGTTTTTAAGATTTTTATGAGCTTTTCTCTCAATTTCAAGGCTTGATTTTAGAAAATTTGATGTTGTAGACTTCTAACGCAGTAATATATGAGTAATGATGAACCCATATAGACACTAAAACATCATGGTGACAAATTTCAGTGCAACACCTTCTTAAGAAATTTATTTTTCCAATTAAAGATTGCAGCTCTTTGATGTTTCTTGGATGGATGATTTGCAATATTCCCTCAATCCTTTTTGGGTCAATCTTGATCCCTTATTCAGATATGATGTGGCCTAAAAGCTTCCCTTCTTGAAGGCCAAACAAATTTTTATTTTTATTTAAAGACATGCCATACTTTCTACACTTTTCAAAGGCTTTTCTTAAGTGAGCTAGGTGTTCTTCATCAGTTTTGGAGTATACTGTGATTCCATCAAGATTTATCACAATGAATTAACCTATTTATTTATAAAACGCAATGTCCATGGCTCTTTTAAAAGTGGCCCCAACATTCATTAAACCAAAATGCATTTTAACATACATGAAGGTGCCCTAGGGTGTGGTGAAAGTTGTCTTGTGTTGATCATCTGGATGTATCAGCACCTGATTGTACCCTGAAAATTTTTCAAGCAAAGATATTATTTTGGATCCTACTACCTTTTGCAATATGTGATCCATTTTTGGTAAAGGGTAGTTGTCCTTCAGGGAGGCTTTGTTTAAATTTTTGAAGTCTATACATAGCCTAATTTCCCTTGTCTTTTTCCTCACTGAGACAAGATTTGAGACCCATTCTGAGTATCTAAGAGGGACTATTGGTACAAAATCATCCATTTCCTTTATTTATTTCTCAACCACTCACAATTGTATAGGATTTATTCTGCATAATCTCTGTGTAAAGGGCTTCTGGTTCTCTTTCATAGGGATCTTGTGCTGGATGATCTCAGTATGATATGACTTTAAATCTTCATAGATCCAAGAAAACACATCACTAAATTCTTTGAATAAATCAATATATTTCTATTTCATATGAGTTGGTAGTGTCTTGGAAAATTTTATCATTTTGGGTTCTAGCTCACTACCTATATTGTGCATTCTTCTACCTATGCCATGGTAGATTCCATATTTGGCTTCTTAGCAACATCATTAAAGTCAAAAAGTTCTTCTAGAGGAACCAGTCCCTTTGGCGAGGTATTATCTCTAGACTGCAGCACTTCAAAGTCTTCTTTTTTTGGGTCTGCACACAGTTCTGTCTCATGTGGGTATTCTTCTTCTAATAGATTCACATTAGCCTGACCAGGAGGCTATTCTTTGTAAGTTTGTTCCTCAGCAGAGCAGTCTTCTTCATGATCTGAATCTGAATTTGGCATTTCAAACTCATTTATGGACTACATGAAGTCTTCAATCTGTTTTTCATCTTCAAAAACTTTCCAATATTTTATATTATCAAGGACTGCTGGCCTATATTTCACTTGTACTGTCTACTATTGGTTATGATAAGGTTTTTGACAAGTACTGGCTGCAAAGGCTAGAACGTTGGCAAGGATGTTTTTATTTCTTGGGACAAAGGTAAGATCATATTCTTTGAATGTTTTTAAGAGATTAAGGGCATCATTCCTATATGACATTAATCTAGGATGCTTAGCTGAATATTCTCCCTTAACCTACCAAATGACTAGCTCAGAATCCCCATTGAAAGAAATCCTTTTGGATCCTAGTTTCTTGAGTAATTTTAGCCCTAGAAGGAGTGCCTCATATTCTGCTATGTTATTTGTACATTGAAAGTTCAGCTTATATGAGTGGCCTTTTGCATGGTTATTCTTAGTGTTTTTCACCCAAACACCTGCTCCTAAACCATTTTTACCACAAGAACTGTCAAAGCTCATGCTCCAAAGAGGTCCAATTTCAGATTTATCATTATGTTAGTCATTGTGGCTGCCACTATGTTTTCCATTATGTTGTTCATTCTCTATTTGGGCTAACTGTTCTGATTGTTCCTCCTCTTTTTCCTCTTCTTTTCGAGTTGTTTTCTCATTTTCTGCTACTTTTTCGTTAATGTTTTCATCATTGTAAAGGATAAATGAATCAAGGTCTGTGTGGAAAGAATAAAGAGGGGATTTATCTGGCTTTTCTTGACTACTGACCATGTATTTCATATGATTCTCCCTATATTTTCCTCTTTGTTGACTAAAGACGGGTATAATAGCATAGGGCATGTCCATTTGGAGGGTGCCTTGTAGTTTAGCTCCCCATGAGCTTGAAAGGAGCATGCCATATTTCGGGGGAATTTTAGCCACTACAATATCCATTACTAGGCTCTTGGATAGTATTTTTGTTAGCTTAACACAAAGATCTTTGATTATGCCTAGACATTTAACTCTACTGGAACCAAAAGAGTATAAATCTTTGTATGGTCTAGTTATCTCAAGGCCTAGTCTTTCCATTATTACCTTTGGCATGAGGTTATGTCAAGCTCCTGAGTCTAACATGGCATTGTGAAGGATTTTTTCATGGATGTTCAAATTGACATAAAAAGGAGGTACACCACCCTCTTGAAATTCTCCCTCTACTTCTGGTCCAAACAAAAGTTTAGGTCTGTCATCATCTAAATTTACAGAATCAACATTTTCTCCTATGTTTAAAGCTTTCAAAACTTGGGATATATATACATCTTGAGTAACTAATTCAGTAAGAGGTATGGAGATTTTTTATCTTGGAAATTTCATTCTCAATACTAAAAGGTGTCTATGACTTTAGCAGATTTGAATCAGTTTTATCAGACACTGTTTTGACAACAATTTCAGCTTGCTTATTTTTATTTGGAGTCTCAGTTAAAATAGTTTTGTTGGTGCTACTAGTTGGGTTACTAGTGCTACTTTGGTCACCACTATGTTGGTTGTTTTTGTCTCTATTTTTATCAGAACTTTTAAACAAACCTTTTGAAGTTTCTGCTGTCTTTTTAGGATTAGTTTTAAGGGTCTTCCTAGTAGAAATTTTTGGGTTGTTTCTCTTGGGAGTGTCTTGGGTTTTCTTGAACTTGAGGTCATATTTCCTCTGTAATTTCATGATGGGATTTTCGAAGCCTTGCTTATAGTCCTCGGATTCTAGGCTTTCTTTTTCATTTGGGGCAAATATGTTGTGTTCCTCCTCAGTCAGGAAAGAAGTATCCTCATTATTGACTCCCATTAGATTGATATGACTTTGCTATGATGATTCAACCACCCCCTCATCCTCATCAACATAGTTTTATTGGAAAGGAGGTCTAATTTACCGATCAGGACCTCTCTGTCTTATTTGAGGGGGATTTCTCCTAAAGTTTTGGTTTTGGTTCTGGTTTTGATTTCTGTTTTGAGGATTTGTTTGGTTTTCTCTAGGGGAAGCTCTCTCATTTATGTTTATTCTCTGCATCATCCTTTCCATGGTTCTAACTAGGTTATCGATCTTGTTATTAGATGTAGAGGACATAGGTTCTTCCTTGTATGTGAACCTTTTTTCAGTTCTCATTCTAGCCCTTTTCGCAATGAGATTGGCCTCTACAGTTACTGCTCCCCTTTGCATGTCTTCTAATGTAAGGGGTTCTCTTTCTCTTAATTGATAAGCCATCTCTAGATCAAAACCATATGGAAATTTCATTAGGGCTAAACCTTGTGGGAGTTTCATGTGATGGGGAAGTGAATTATATACAATGTTGAACCTAGTGCAGTAATCTTGAACACTTTCTCCTGCATTCCTTTTGAGGTTCTCATACTCTGACAGGATTTGAAGAGGATTTTTCTTTATTTCCCACTTATTTATGAATGCTTGATGAAGAGTAGGGAGGTCATGGATGTTATTAGGGTCTAATGTTTTGAACCATTTCTTGGCTTCTCCTCCTAAAATTTGGGAAAACATTCTCATTTTGATGGTCTCGTCTTCTATTTCTTGGTAATCAAAAGCATCATTCATCTTATCTACATGTTGTTGAGCAGTTGTGGGATGAGTTTCATCGAAGCGTGGGATCTTAGATTGGTAGTCCTGTGGTATAGGCAATAAAGGTTGTGGTAACACCAGTGGGGCATACCAGGATGCCATGATTTGTGGTTGGGGAAACAAAGGAGGGTTAACAAGTGGAGGATTGACAAAAGGAGGTAAAGGGTTAAATGGAGGAAGGTAGACAGTGGGTGTATGAATGGGGGTTGAGGTTAGTACAACAAGATTCTGCTGTAAGGTGGATGGGTCTAAAACTATCTGGGTTATCCAACTCTGAGATCTAGTCGTAGACAAGATTTGTTATAGGGGTGAGTGAGAGAGGATATTCTGCAAGTTTTCAAGGTTTTTAGATAGGGAACTTGCTTTGTGAATTGGTCTGCTAACAGTTGGATTTTCAGATCTAGGATATTTCCTTAGGATTATCTCAGGGTTGTCAACTATTGCAGGAGTGTTTCAGTTAGGATGAGATCTGTTACATATTCTTCTACAAGCCATAACTTAGGCCCAGAAACCAGAGAGGTTGGAAGTTTATAAAAGTTAAAAAAAAAAACAATCTGTGAAAGAAATCCTTAGGGAATTTTGAGGTCTAAAATGGGCCTCTTAAGAAAAATGTACAACCAAAATAAAATTTATAAGAACCAATAGGATTCAAGATGATGATGTCAACCATGGGGGATGATTCACCATTTTTTAAGTAAAAGGGTAAAAATATTAAAAATTAATAAAATAATAAAACTACTTTTTCAACTCGTATTTTCAACTTATCTCCCAAAGTTTTTACTCAAATTTCGAGCGGAAGAACTCGTTGGATGAAAAATTTAATTCCTCATCCAAGGAGTACCCATGTTGCATAATTTTGATGGACCCTTCTATACGAAAAATGAGAAATACATGAAAAAACGTGATTGCAATCACGTTTTTCATGTATTTCTCATTTTTCATGTAGTATGATCCATCGAAAGTATGAAATATGGGTACTCCTTGGATGAGGAATTAAATTTTTCATCCAATGAGTACTCCCGCTCGAAAATTGAGTAAAAAATTTGGTAGATAAGTTGAAAATACGAGTTGAAAAGGTAGCTTTTTCTTTTTTCCCTCCAAAATTTGATGATGTAATCAAATCTTATTTTATTATTTCCACTATTATTTTATAATTTCCTTATGAGGCCCATTTTAGACCTCAAAATTCCCCTAATGACTCAATCCACAAAGTATTCTTGACTGGGTTCTTCTGAGTTTTAATGATATCAGGATTTATCAATAATTTTCCCAGTGTAGTCTATAGAAAACTAGTGGAGTCAGCAAGCCTACTAAAAACTAGTGGAGTCACTAGGTGGATGATTTTTAACTGTCTTTAGGCTGGCTGTTGTCCACCATTAGTAGCCATGTACCATTTCTGGCTAATACTTTATTCATCTAATTTTGAATGACGTTTTATGAGTTCTTGAGGTAATATTAAGCTGTTTAATAACCCATATTCCCCAGTATGGTCGCCACTATGTTGGCTCCCCATGATTTGCAATATTGGCAAGAAAAATTCTGCAGCGAACCACATCTGACCACTTTGGAGTCCAAGGACCTAGCCTTCCTGGAATCAGAGAGGGCTCTCTCTATGTTTTTGATGAAAATGATTTATCTTTATGCTTATGTTTTCTGAGTTTAGGTTAGTGATGAAGTTATAGGACTTTTTTTTTGGTTTTGATTGGTTGGTAGGTTGTTTGATTAATCAATTGATTTTTTTAGTTGAATAGATAGACTGTGAGAAGCATTAATACATTGGGCTATGGAGTCATAAAAGGATTTAATTGTTCATCAACTCTGCAAGGGTTTTCATAGTGCAAGCTAACTATATCAAGTGGATCTTTTAGATTAGATGAAATATGAAATGATAGTAAGTTGTGAAATTAATAAAACTAAAGGGAAATTAAGAATCCTTTAACTATACTTCAACAAGAAAAACCTTTTAGGTAACTGTTTAAAACAACCAAAGGATAGGGAAAACCATAGAATTCTTTGGCCAAAATCTACTAGGTAAACCTTAAGGCAACAATCCAACAATCCTAGAGAGAAGGACACCCCTGAATTCTCTAGTTATTACTTTCAGACAAAGAAAACATTTAAGATAACAATCAGTGAAATTAAAGAGCACGATACCCCTGAATTCTTTAATCAAACTTCAAAGAAGGCCTTTAAAGCAACAGTTTAAGAAAAACCAAAGGACATGGAAAACCATAAACTTCTTTGGCTGGACTCTACTAAGTAAAATTCAAAGAAGTCCTTGAAAATAACATGTCAAGCAAAACCAAAGGACAAGGCAAACCATAAACTTCTTTGTCTTTACTCTACTGAGTAAAATTCAAGGCAACAAGCTAGGTGGAACTAAAGAGCAGGGCGACCCTGAATTATCTAATCGGACCTTGCAGAATAAAACATTAAGATGAAAGAATCAGATATAATTAAGGTGCCAAGACAACATATCTTAATCTAAAATTTCATTTCTTTTATCAGAGAAATGATGGAAAATATGGAAAACAGAAAAGAAACAATGATAAAGAAGGATAACATCACCATTAAAATAGCTCAAGAATCCTGTGAACGTGCTTGTATTTTTTAAGTCCAAAATAGTTACATTACTCCAATGTAATAACCTTTGCAACTCAGAGTCTGATCAAATCAAGCCTAACAGCCAATCCTCTAATCAAGCATCTAACCAACCAACAAGAATAATGAACAATACATGCAATATTTATCTGTAGATGAGGAGGTGATCCTAAGCTAGGGTTTCAGACCATAGTTATTACAGAGTAAATGATTCTTGACCTTTGAGACCACACAAGGCCCAAGGAAAGAATATCTGTGACTGACTCAATGTAATAATAACTTCTAACTTAACTGCCAAGCTAACTTTAGGATCTTTTGGAATTTTTTGGATTTCATTATCTTTTATAATAATTGTTGAGCTACCTTAAAATATCTCTGACTATTATTTTAATAACTGTAGCTGCTTTTATTGAACTAAAATGAGGCTTGTAGGTGGGAGATGTGGTTTGAAGAAGTAAGTGTTGATTTTCTTTATCATTTGGATCCGTCTTATCTACTAATTTGCCTTATATTTGTCTTTAAACATTTTATCTGGTCTTTAACTTGGATTTTTCTCTTTCTTACTTCTGCTTTCTCATTTAATTCTTTAATTTTCCTTTTTCCTTCACTCTGTTTTCTAATATTTCATTCAGCCTTTAACCTTTGATTAAACCTTTAATATCTTTTTCCCTTCACTGCTATGCCTTCTTTAATTGTGTTCTTCCTTTTCCTTTTATCTCTGCATTATTGAAACATTTTTTTATTCTTTGGAGTGTTTGAATGACCATCAATGGTCATGATCCATTAATGATTTCTCTTGGTCTTGCACTCCAAATCCTTTAAATGAAACAAAGACACATTGGATCATCACCCAAAAGACTTGCTTAACAATTTTTTGGGACCTTCGAATGCAATTTTTGCATTTATACATTGGCTACCTGCACAATAAAACAAATTGGTTAATTAAAAACTTATGCCATGGGTTTTCTGCATTTGTTTGGGTTTTTTAGGCTTTTTGGAGTGTCATAGGGGCGTATATGACAGACGGGGTTTTATCTCAGAGACACATGCCTTTGGAATGTTTTGAACGGAGTTGGTGGTTTTGGGTTTATGGCGGGAAGCGGGTAAGTGGTTTTCACAGAGGATGAGAGTGGTGAGGCAGTTTACATCATGGGGATGTGATAGTATTGCGGGGACGACGCTTGGCAGACGTGACAGAGGGAATACCACCCGTGTCACAAGGTTTGGTGGTGTTTAAAATCTGGGTGGATGAGGGTTCGATATGGAGCGTGAACCGTCAGATAGAGAGGTGAAGATCCGATAGTGGTTATGATTGGAGGAAACGTGGGTTGATTTTGATAGTGGGGCCTGGGAGTGTACGTGGGAGAGGGTTTGAAAATAGCGTGGAGGTTATGTGGTGTGGGGCTCGTGGTTTATTTTAAGTGGGGGTGCTTAATATAAAAGGGGGCCATGGTTATAATAACACAACGAGGTGTTGATAATGCGGGCCCAGGGGTAAGATTTAAGTGGAAGTGCTTAATGTGAGGTGGGCCAAGGTTACATGGAAGAGGGGAAACAAAGGTTTACAAAGGGGTTTAGTAAAGAGGAGCCCGGGTTTTATGATAGTCAGAGAATGAAATGTCTAGAGCGAGGTTTTAGTATGGTGGGGTTTACAACATATGAAGGGTCAAGTAGAATAGCCAAGGCTTATTCTTAAAGAGTGGGACTCGAAACAATAATTTTTTAGTTTATAATAATGTAAAAAGGGTTTTTTTAAATTGTTTTAATGGAAATAAGGGAAAATGATGAAGGGGAGGTGGTTTTGTGGGGAAAATGGGGGTTTTAGGCAGGGGACAAGGGTAAAATGAGGGATCAAGGTCAAACATGAGATTTCAGACCATCAGGGAAATTTCGATAAGGAGAAATGAGATATAGTAAAATAGGTTAAAAGAAGATAATGAAGGGAGTGAGATTTCTGAAAGTAGATGATAGTCAAGGAATGCTATTTTCAGCAGATTGTAGAAAATCCATAGTCACCTAGTGACATTGTGAGTACAGGAGACTAACAGAGCGTTGAAATTCATTTTAAATAATGGAAAATTACATTTTCAATTATAAATGTTATTTTGATTTAAATGGTAATCCCCAAATAAAAAAATTAACTACTCCAATTAAAATTTCATCTATTTAATTTGTTATTGGTTTAATAAAAAATATCTTTAAACAATATATATATATATATATATATATATATATATATATATATATCCTGTACAAAAATCACAGCTTTCTATTAAAGAAAAAAGTTACATACAATATGTGCATCCATGTGCATTATTGATCTGTCCCAAGTAAATGGACCAAATGCAAAAATACCAGTCTCAAATATCTAGCTCTAAGATTAGAAGAAAAATAATAAAACACCTAAAGGAGAGACCATGTCATATACATATCAAAATATATAACAACTTGAACTATGAAATATGATGGCACAAAGTTGAAGACATAAATAAAAATCGTTGTTGTCATATAAGATGCTCGTCAAAATGCCATCTGATATAATAACTTAGTATGTAAAAAAAGGATGACATTAGAAACACAAAAATAAGATATGTTATTCTTCAATGAAAGGTTGATGTTGTACTCGTAGACAACCCTGCCTATATGCTCTGAGATCTGCCAAGTACCCAAATTATGTTTAGTGCCCTCAGATAGAAATTATACTTCATAATTTCTTTCCTTGTAAATGTGGCATCAAGATATATAATCAAAAGCTTTTTTTTAACTCATAGAGCCAAAATTGGTAGTAGTGTGTGATTGTGACATATTGGGGAAATAAAAAACCAATTTATATCATTCATGGAGTCCCCAAAAACTTGAAGAGAATGACAATTTTTTTCATGTGCCAACATAGAAGAAGTTTGATGAGAGAAGCTCTCCATAGTTTTTAGATCCTATATAAAAACCAATATTTGATTTTAAGTAATATTGATCATTAAAGAAAATGATAAGACCACCAACACAAATGTAATGTCCCTTTTTCAATAACATGCTGCTCCATCCAGAATATCTTGAGATATTCCAATTCCTTCTTCAGTGAGACATCACAAGTCCATTTCAGAGATTGAATGATGGGGAATTTACAGGATATGAATCCTTCTAAGGAAGGGAGAAATCTTGAGGCTAGCAAGCCCTTCTCAGACTCTGCCTATGGATATGCAATATTCCACCTCGGGAATTTCTGCTACAGAGTCCTTGAGGACGCTATATAAGGAAGCTGCTACATAAATAAGGAAAACCAGCACCGGGATTCCCTATAAAAAATCTAATACAACTCCCCTACAGAAAATGAGCTCAAATTAATAAATCTAGATGGGTTATTCAGATCTCCCCAATCTAGGTCTCTCAAACAATGCTCAATGAGAGAGCTACAACAATACATGAACATAACCAATAACTCTGCAAATCTGAAATGCACCATAAGAGGGAAAATGCTACATCCATCATTACATTATGATATCAGCAGTAAATACAAGAAATATCATGAGGGAAAAGCCACTCAAACTCTAAGATCCAACCTTCAATGAAATAGCAATGAAATACCAAAGTAGCTGCAACTTCACAAAATGCCAGAGTAGCTGCAAATATGCAGTGTATATGAAGGCATAGCTGCTGAATATAAATGAAATACATATGTGGCTAAAGGAATACAAGAAATAAGCCCAAGAACAAGAAATGGGCTGAAATACAAGATTTCTAGCCAATCTATGAAAGATTGCTAGAAATGGCGAAACATACAAAAATGTGACAACAGAGTTGTCATTGCAACTGATAAAAAAATACGAATGAGGCTATGGCAGATCTGAAATACAATTCCCTCCTCTGATAATGCCTCCAATACAAAGGGTTGATCCCTTTGTCTAAGAAACAACCTCCTGATGAGCTCCATGAACCCTCCTCACACTGCCTCCATAAAATAATGCAGTTGCTGATATGGATTGCGTAGTGGGAGATGATGGTAGTTTGGCCAAGTGCCAAAGATCTGTAATGAAGCCCGAGAATCCTCCTTGAAGCTCCTCCAATGAGTGTATCACTCCTCCACTGAAGAAAACAATACAAGAGAGACTCCATGAGTTCCTCTCTTGCTGCACCCAACAACACAACGTCCTCTCTGCTGCAGAAATAATGCTGTAGTAGATGAATGTAGTTGTGGAAAATTCTGGATTGAGTAAATGTAGCTCAATCCTCATCCTTTCTTGAGGAAGAGGTAGGGATTCCCAACCGAGAACACCCTAGTGCCTGAGGGCACCATCACCCTGCTAAATAGCCCGGGGATGCAATATTTTGTAGACCCAAGTCTAAAAATATAAATCATAGCATAATGAAAATGGGCTGCTATCTCCTCCATATAAAGTGAGAGAACTCCTCTCCACCATGATCCCACCAATTAGGGTTTCCACCCTCATGTGAATCTCTTCCCTCCAAAATTGCACAGGTTCTCTAGGAAGCTTCCCCTCTATAGGCAGCGCTGTTGAATTTAGTCAAAGATGACTAATCCAAGTGAGTTGGGTTCCATTCACACCATTGGTGTTTATTTCAGCTGCTTTATTCACTCCCCTTTCACATTAGGAATGTTATTTCTTCATCTAAAAGGGCTAAGGTGTCTCCTTTCCCATTTTATTAATCAAAAATAAAATGTGCAACTATAATGTTCCATTTTAGCTTGAGGCTAAAATTGGGAACATTACAGTCCTCCTGTCCCACATGTTGCTTGCCCTCAAGCAACTACATAGAGAGAAAAAAATTGTCTCCCCCTCCTTCTCTTGTGGCCTACTCATCAATGGTCCCACCACTTCTCAAATATGCTGCAATAAAGTTGTCCTCCAATGCTCTCTCCCAAGCATATTGTCAACAATGCTCATCATGGAAAGATAGAAGGTGTAGTGGAATCGTTCTTGCTATGCTAAGGCCTCCTTAAGGTAAGAGTGATGATATGCATGGGAAAATTTTTCTCCCAATGATGACCCTCTCATCCATGCAATCATCCAAATGAAAATCTCACCCCTGATTTCTGCAATGATTTGTGGCTGAATGGAGAGTGTGCTTCTGCTTCTCATGATGGCCCTCTCTCCATTTGCTGCACATATGAGGCTGCCTTTGTCTTTGGGGCGGAAAAATATGGCCTCCAATAATGGCCCAAGCCACCCCATCAAGAAAATCAGCCATGATATGCCTTTGCAAATTCTTTAAATGGTTCCTCCCACAAGAAGGTACAAGTAGCAATGTAGCAATCATGGTTTTCCCATGGTGTCTCCTGTAAGGTAGAACATATATAATGGGGAGAATCATGCTCCCAATGGGCTATACATACAATACTCTCCAAATAATGATCCTCGTGAGTGTACAAACATAAAAAATACATGGAGCAATATACAATAAAAGCAAGTTGCCAAATGACAACCGGAGAGTGGTTCAAAGTTCCACTCATGGAACTGCACAGTGCCTCCTTGGCCTGCCTCAAAATAAAAAATAACAAGTGCTAGAATAGCCACTTATTTGCTGCCACAACATCTCCTCATAATATGAAACATGGAATACACATTGGTGCCGAAGGTGCACACCAAGAAGCATGTGGCTTCCCCTACAAACCATCATAAAATTAGCCAAAATCAAGGCTACAAGTAGCTGCAAGTAAATCCTCATGAAAAGTGCAAGAAGGAACAAGCCTCCTTGATGCATCATGCTCCTCAATCAATGAAAAGAAGTACAATACCAAACATGAAATTATACCTCCTCCATCATGCACTAGAGTTCTTGAGCTGAAATGGCTCAACTGAATTTTCTCCCTCTCCTCTAATGAGTAAGGGAATGGTTGTGCGAACCTCTCCAAAAACAACCGGGCTATGCATCTATCCACATGCTGATGAAGATCATGATGAATGCCCTCCAAAGTGAAATCCTCTAGCAAGGCAAGTATGCATCCAAGTGCATAGGTAGGAAGTCCTCATGCTGCATGCAAATAATTTCTCCTCGAGACTAGAAACTCTAGCCAAGAAGAGTTTGCCGTGATGATAGATAATCATATCATCCACTAACAATCTTCCATCTCCATCAAGGCCATCCAAGAATCATGCATGCACCAAGATCCTGGGGAATACTCAACCAAAGCTATGTCCTCCATCCTAGATCAAATCTCCATATAGACAACGCTGGGGTTCTGCAATGTGGCGCTCCATCACGTTGTTGCCTGCTACCCTGACATCCCCTCATGCCAAAGTCATCCTCCACTTTGCTTCCATGCCATCATGCAGCTGCTCATGTTCAAATAAATGATGATCTCTGAAAATAAGTCTCCCCATGAGAGACTAGCATCCCAAATAATCTCCCGATCCTGGGCAAAGTAAGCATGAGTGGCCTCCATCTACTCCAAAGCATGAAAGAATCCCCCCTCAAAAGGAAGTATCCTCTCCCACCAAATCCATGGAGCAGCCATCCTTCATCATGAAGATGCTATCCCCATCCAAGCAGCAAACTCTATCTACGCAGTATAGCTGATAAGAGTGGGTGAGACTGAAAATAAATGGGTGTATCCCTCCTCCTTGTTCTTATTCCAAAACTCACTGCGCTGTAATGGACTCCTCTAATGTCTCCACCCCTCCGGAATCTAATGAGTGGTGAACCAAATAGTATGATGCCTCTCATCTTCTCAAGATCATGTGGCCTCCCATGTGGAAAGCCTCCAAAGTGAGAAATCAAGATTTGAAATAGACTGCATGTATGAGTGGACTGTTTTTTCCTTCCCCCTCTGCACATGCAACCTCTTTCCCTTGTGTAGAAAGTTTCTGAAATGGATATGGGTGAATGCCCATCATCCCTCCATGCTGATCCCTTTCTTCCTCTTCCATCTCACAATCCCCAGAAAAATGCTTCATAGGGCTCCAGAATTGTGTCTTAGTACCTGCATGCAAAATATTTGGAATCTCCTTGCAAAGACACAAGGACTCCTCTAATGGAAGAAATGGCTCCCCTTTCAACTCCATGTGGTGATGGATCTCCTCCTAATGTGATAGTGATGTTAGTTCTTTCTAGTGTATGCAAAGTGTTTGTGTTTATGACACAATGAGTTTCACCAAGTTTTCTCCATCAAACCCTTAGTGAATGCATCACATGTTTTTGCATTTGCATGACAATGAGAAATGAAACCCTCAAACCAACAATCATGTGCCATACCTTGAGTTGCAGTGCTGCTCCTCCCATGGCCTCTTTTCTTCCTCCATTCATTTGCAAAGCAAGTGAACAAGGACTGCGCTATGGATTTGAATGTGTGGCTGAATGATCACACCCTTAATGAAGTAGCTAGGATTTGTCTCATCAACAAACCCTTCTCAAAAAATTTCTCCAAATTTCCCTTTCATCAAGATCTTCAATAATCTCCTCAGTGGTTTGGAAAAGAAGAAGGGAAACCTCCTCTTCCTTCATTCTTCTTTCCTTGTCTCCTTGTAAATCTCCTATCCTTAAAGAGAAGCTCCTCTTTCTAATAGCTCTAGATCTTGGGCACAGGTTGAGCCAAGGTCATGCTCTGATACCACTGTAATGTTCCTTTTTCAAGAACATGTTGCTCCATCGGGAATATCTTGAGATATTCCAATTCCTTCTTCAGTGAGACATCGCAAGTCCATTTCAGAGATTAAATTATGGGGAATTTATAGGACATGACTTATTCTAAGGAAGGGAGAAATCCTGAGGGTAGCTGGCCCTTCTTAGACTCTGCCTATGGATATGCAATATTCCACCTCGGGAATTTCTACTACAGAGCCCTTGAGGACGCTATATAAGGAATCTGCTGCATAAATAAGGCAAATCAGCACTGGGATGCCCTAGAAAAACTCTAATAAAACTCCCCTGTAGAAAATGAGCTCAAAGTAATAACTCTAGATGGGTTATTCAGATCTCCCCAATCTAGGTCTCTCAAACAATGCTCAATGAGAGAGCTACAACAATACATGAACATAACCAATAACTCTGCAAATCTGAAATGAAGCATAAGAGGTAAAATGCTACAGCCATCATTACATTATGATATCAGCAGTAAAATACAATAAATATCATGAGGGACAAAACACTCAAACTCTAAGATCCAACCTTCAATGAAATAGAAATGAAATATCAAAGTAGCTACAACTTCACAAAATGCCGGAGTAGCTACAAATGTGCAGTGTATATGAAGGCATAGCTGCAGAATATAAATGAAATACATATGTGGCTGAAGGAATACAAAAAATAAGCCCAAGAACAAGAAATGGGCTGAAATACAAGATTTCTAGCCAATCTATGAAAGATTGCTAGAAATGCTAGAACATACAAAAATGTGACAACAGAGTTGTCACTGCAACTGATAAAAAATATGAATGATGCTATGGCAGATCTGAAATACAATTCCCTCCTCTGATAATGCCTCCAATACAAAGGGATGATCCCTTTGTCTCAGAAACAACCTCCTGATGAGCTCCATGAACCCTCCTTACACTGCCTCCATAAAATAACGTAGTTTCTAATATGGACTACACAGTGGGAGATGAAGGTAGTTCATACAAGTGCCAAAGATCTATAATGAAGCCTAGGAGTCCTCCTTGCAGCTCCTCCAATGAGTGGATCACTCCTCCACTGAAAAAAATAAGACAAGAGAGACTCCATGAGTTCCTCTCTTGCTACACCCAACAACACAACGTCCTCTCTACTGTAGAAATAACGATGTAGTAGATGAATGAAGCTGTGGTGAATGGAGGATTGAGGAAATGTAGCTCAATCCTCATCCTTCCTTGAGGAAGATGTAGGGATTCCCTACCGAGAACACCCTAGTGCCCAAGGGCACCATCACCCTGCTAAACAGCCTGGGGATGCAAGATTTTGCAAACCCAAGTCTTAAAATATAAATCATAGCATAATTAAAATGGGCTGCTATCTCCTCCATATAAAGTGAGAGAACTCTTCTCCACCATGGTCCCACCAATTAGGGTTTCCACCCTCATGTGAAGCTCTTCCCTCCAAAATTGTGCAGCTTCTCTAGGAAGCTTCCCCTCTATAGGCATCACTGTTGACTTTATTCAAAGATGACTAATCCAAGTCAGCTGGGTTCCATTCACACCATTGGTGTTTATTTCAGCTTCTTTATTCACTCCATTTTCACATTAGGAGTGTTATTTCTTCATCTAAATTGGCTAAGGTGTCTCCTTGCCCATTTTATTAATCAAAAATAAAATGTGCAACTATAATGTTCTATTTTAGCTTGAGGCTAAAATTGGGAAAATTACAATCCTCCCATCCCACATGTTGCTTGCCCTCAAGCAACTACATAGAGAGAAAAAAATTGTCTCCCACTCCTTCTCTTGTGGCCGCCTCATCAATGGCCCCACCACTTCTCAAATATGCTGCAATAAATTTGTCCTCCAATGCTCTCTCCAAAGCATACTATCAACAATGCTCATCATTGAAAGATAGAAGGTGTAGTGGAATCCTTCTTGTTGTGCTAAGGCCTCCTTAAGGTAGGAGTGATGATATGCATGGGAAAATTTTGCTGCCAATGATGACCCTCTGATCCATGCAATCATCCAAATGAAAATCTCAACCTTGATTTCTGCAATGAGTTGGGTCTGAATGGAGAGTGTGCTTGTGCTGCTCATGATGGCCATCTCTCCATTTACTACACATATGGGGCTGACTTTGTCTTTGGGCTAGAAAAATATGGCCTCCAATAATGGCCCAAGCCACCCCATCAATAAAATCAGCCATGATATGCCTCTACAAATTCTTCAAGTGGTCCCTCCCACAAGAAGGTACAAGTAGCAATGTAGCAATCATGGTTTACCCATGGTGTCTCCTGTAAGGTTGAACATATATAATGGGGAGAATCATGCTCCCAATGGGTTGTACATACAATACTCTCCAAATAATGCTCCTCATGAGTGTACAAACATCAGAAATATATGGAGCAATATACAATAAAATCAAGTTGCCAAATGACAACCGGAGAGTGGTTAAAAGTTCCACTCATGGAACTGTGCAGTGCCTCCTTGGCCTGCCTCAAAATAAAAAATAACAAGTGCTGAACTAGCCACTTGTTTGCTGCCACAACATATCCTCATAAGATGAAACATGGAATACACATTGGTGCCGAAGGTGCACACCAAGAAGCATGTGGCTTCCCCCACAAACCATCATAAAATTAGCCAAAATAAAGGCTACAAGTAGCTGCAAGTACATCCTCATGAAAAGTGAAAGAAGGAACAAGCCTCCTAGATGCATCATGTTCCTCAATCAATGAAACGAATTACAATACCAAACATGAAATTATACCTCCTCCATTATGCACTAGAGCTCTTGAGCTGAAATGGCTCAACTGAATGTTCTCCCTCTCCTCTAATGAGTAAGGGAATGGTTGTGCCAACCTCTCCAAAAACAACTGGGCTATGCATATATCCATATGCCGATGAAGATCATGATGAATGCCCCCCAAAGTGAACTCCTCTAGCAAGGAAAGTATGCATCCAAGTGCATAGCTAGGAAGTCCTCATGCTGCATGAAAATAATTTCTCCTTGAGACTAGAAACCCTAACCAAAAAAGAGTCTATCATGATGATAGATAATCATATCATCCACTAACAATCTTCCATCTCCATCAAGGCCATCTAAGAATCATGCATGCACCAAGATCCTGGGGAATACTCAACCAAATCTAAGTCCTCCATCCTGGATCAATCCTCCATATAGACATCGTTGGGGTTCTGCAATGTCGTGCTCCATCACACTGCTGCTTGCTACCTTGACATCCCCTCATGCTAAAGTCATCCTCCATGTTGCTGCCATGCCATCATGCAGTTGCTCATTCTCAAAGAAATGATGATCTCTAAAAATAAGTCCCCTTATGAGAGACTAGCATCCGAAAGAATCTCCCGATCCCGGGTAAATTAAGCATGATTGGCCTCCATATACTCCAAAGCATGAAAGAATCCTCCCTCAAAAGGAAGTATCCTCTCCCACCAAATCCATGGAGCAGCCATCCTGCATCATGAATATGCTATCCCCATCCAAGCAGCAAACTCTATCTACACAGTATAGCTGATGAGAGTGGGTGACACTGAAAATGAATGGGTGTATCCCTCCTCCTTGTTCTTATTCCCAAACTCAATGCACTGTAATGGACTCCTCTAATGTCTCCACCCCTCCGGAATCCAATGAATGGTGAACCAAATAGTATGATGCCTCTCATCTTCTCAAGATCATGTGGCCTCCCATGTGGAAAGCCTCCAAAGTGAGACATCAAGATCTGAAATAGACTGCATGTATGAGTGGACTATTTTTTCCTTCCCCCTCTGCGCAGTGCAACCTCTTTCCCTTGTGTAGAAAGTTTCTAAAATGGATATGGGTGAATGCCCATCATCCCTCCATGTTGATCCTTCTCTTCCTCTTCCATCTCACAATCCCTAGAAAAATGCTTCATAGGGCTTAGGAATTGTGTCTTAGTACCCGCATGAAAAATATTTGGAATCTCCTTGCAAAGACATAAGGACTCCTCTAATGGAAGCAATGGCTCCCCTTTCACCTCCATGTGGTGATGGATATCTTCCTAATGTGGCAGCGCTGTTGGTTCTTTCCAGTGTATGCAAAGTGTTTGTGTTTATGAAACAATGAGTTTCACCAAGTTTTCTCCATCAAACCCTTAGTGAATGCATCACATGTTTTTGCATTTGCATGACAATGAAAAATTAAACCCTCAAACCAACAATCATGTGCCATACCTTGAGTTGTAGTGTTTCTCCTCCCATGGCCTCTTTTCTTCCTCCATTCCTTTGCAAAGCAAGTGAACAAGGAATGCACTGTGGATCTGCATGTGTGACTAAATGCTCACACCCTTCATGAAGTAGCTAGGATTTGTCTCATCAACAAACCCTTCTCAAAAAATTTGTCCAAATTTCCCTTTCATCAAGATCTTCAATAATCTCCTCAATGGTCTGAAAAAGAAGAAGGGAAACCTCTTCTTCCTTCATTCCTCTTTCCTTGTCTCCTTGTAAATCTCCTCTCCTTGGAGAGAAGATCCTCTTTCTAATAGCTCTAGATCTTGGGCACAGGCTGAGCCAAGATCATGCTCTAATACCACTGTAATGTCCCTTTTTAAGGAACATGCTGCTCCATTAGGAATATCTTGAGATATTCCAATTCCTTCTTCAATGAGACATCGCAAGTCCATTTCAGAGATTGAATGATGGATAATTTACAGGATATCACTCCTTCTAAGGAAGGGAGAAATCCTGAGGCTAGCTGGCCCTTCTCAGACTCTGCCTATGGATATGCAATATTCCACCTCGGGAATTTCTGCTACAGAGTCCTTGAGGACGCTGTATAAGGAAGTTGTTGCATAAATAAGGAAAAATAGCACTGGGATGCCCTAGAAAAACTCTAATACAACTCCCCTACAGAAAATTATCTCAAAGTAATAACTCTAGATGGGTTATTCAGATCTCCCCAATCTAGGTCTCTCAAACAATGCTCAATGAGAGAGCTACAACAATACATGAACATAACCAATAACCATGTAAATTTGAAATGCACCATAAGAGGGAAAATGCTACAGCCATAATTAAATTATGATATCAGCAGTAAAATACAAGAAATATCGTGAGGGACAAGCCACTCAAACTCTAAGATCCAACCTTCAATGAAATAGCAATGAAATACCAAAGTAGCTGCAACTTCACAAAATGTCGGAGTAGCTGCAACTACGCAGTCTATATGAAGGCATAGATGCTGACTATAAATGAAATACATATGTGGCCAAAGGAATGCAAGAAATAAGCCCAAGAACAAGAAATGGGCTGAAATACAAGATTGCTAGCCAATATATGAAAGATTGCTAGAAATGTCGGAACATAGAAAAATGTGACAACAGAGTTGTCACTGCAATTGATAAAAAATATGAATGAGGCTATGGCAGATATGAAATGCAATTCCCTCCTTTGATAATGCCTCCAATACAAAGGGTTGATCCCTTTGTCTCAGAAACAACCTCCTTATGAGCTCCATGAACCCTCCTCACACTGCCTCCATAAAATAACGCAGTTTCTGATATGGAATGCACAGTGGGAGATGACGGTAGTTTGGCAAAGTGCTAAAGATCTATAATGAAGCCCGGGAATCCTCCTTGCAGCGCCTCCAATGAGTGGATCACTCCTCCACTGAAGAAAACAAGACAAGAGAGACTCCATAAGTTCCTCTCTTGCTGCACCCAGCAACACAACATCCTCTTTGCTGCAAAAATAACGCTGTAGTAGATGAATGTAGCTGTGGCGAATGCCAGATTGAGGAAATGTAGCTCAATCTTCATCCTTCCTTAAGGAAGAGGTAGGTATTCCTGACCGGGAACACCCTAGTGCCCGAGGGCACCATCATCCTGCTAAACAGCCTGGGGATGCAAGCTTTTGCAGACCCAAGTCTGAAAATCTAAATCATAGCATAATGAAAATGGGCTACTATCTCCTCCATATAAAGTGAGAGAACTCTTCTCCACCATGGTCCCACCAATTAGGCTTTCCACCCTCATGTGAAGCTCTTCCCTCCAAAACTGTGCAGGTTCTCTAGGAAGCTTCCCCTCTATAGGCAGCGTTGTTGACTTTAGTCAAAGAAGACTAATCCAAGTGAGCTGGGCTCCATTCACACCATTGGTGTTTATTTCAGCTGCTTTATTCACTCCCCTTTCACATTAGGAGTGTTATTTCTTCATCTAAAATGGCTAAAGTCTCTCCTTGCCCATTTTATTAATCAAAAATAAAATGTGCAACTATAATGTTCCATTTTAGCTTGAGGCTAAAATTGGGAACATTACAACAAATATCATCTTCATTAAATGCTCCGTCAAAATAGGACCAAGGAATATAGTGGATTACCACTTCAGAGATAGGGAAAGGGACATGGTGAGAGTCAATGGTTGGTAAGAGAGAAGAAATCGCACCAATTTGAGCTCAAATAAGATTAGGTGCAGATAAAGTATCCTTGAATGTGGCCTTCTTCCTAGCCAACCACACCTAATAAAGTAATAATAATATATATATATATATATATATTTAGCCAAGCCTGACATAACATTAAATTGGTATATAAAAACATTTCAACACAATGATTTAACTACTATAATCTATGAAATGCACTTACTCTACTCTCTCTGGTTTAAATGTATAACCTAAAATTGTAATTATATATATTAAAAAATCGCGCGGAAAAATTTAAGCTCCTGAGATTATATCAAACAAGGTGATGATGGATGCAACAATAAACATATTATTTTTTAATATATATTTTAATGAAGATAGAGATGGCCACCAATGTGTGAAATTTCCAATCGAACTCAGCTAAGAACTTAGCATCAGAAATCATTTAACAAAAATGATTTTTTTTGGATGGCATTTATATATACGACGAAAAAAAGTTTCCTTTATTTTGACTTACTAGGTAGTCAAAGATTTATATCACTAATCCATTGTTGTGGAATTTGAGTTGCCATCATAAAGTTAGAGTACAAATTTAAATCAAAAGAATGTTAGGGGCAACAACAACGCTTGTTGGAGAGAAATTTATTTGAACCATGAAATAAATGAAATATTTTAAAATGATTGTATTGTTGGAAATGTAAGAAAAAAAATACATTGGCAAGTAGTTTTTTTCCACTTATATACTTCTAAGATTAATTCAAATGATCTATAGTTATAGAAGATTAGTTCAAGTTCAAGTAGTTTAGAGTTAAACATGAAATTGTTTTATACACATGAAATTGTTTTATATTGATATGCTAGTTATTACTGATCACTTGTTACAATCTCTTCCATTCCCTTAAGACAATACCCCATTAATCATAATTCGATGCTTTTATTCCAATAAAAAAAAGCTTCTTCATATTCAATAATGGAAGGAGTGATGAATGTGATGGAAGGCAGCATACAAGGAGATGAATATCAGCAATGAGGACATTCATGGAAACCATGAAAGTGACTTGCTTTTTAAAGTATAAAATTTTCTATATAAGATATGCAGCAGTCACACATGGAAAAACCATGAATGATAACTTTCTCTTTTTGAGGGGACAACACAGCTTGTATTCTGTATACAAATAGTACCAATTACGCTGGCTTATCGTGTGGTTGAAATATGCTTAAAAATATGAAACAACACTGGGCTAGCTAGATGAAGCAAAATCCTATTTAGCAATGATTGCAGCAAACATGAGTGCAAGCTAGACTTCATAAAAAGATACGCTAGAATGCGGAAAGACAACTGTCTGGCCACAACAAAATTCGAGGATGCAGTACTTAATGACACCCTGGTGAAAGGATGAACAACTGGTAGGTCTGCATATGCAATCGTACACGTGTCCTACAATGCGAGGATCATTCTTCCCAATACTTGGATCCCCGGCTATGACACATAGATTTGCACAGTTATTTGTAAGGCTGCATGGCTAGTAACAAGCATATAAAAGCATAGAGAAGAGTGGCATGCTTAAGGAATTTATAGAAATGTTTGAGATGTTCTATATAAAATATTCTATAGATATTTTATTATGATTGCAGATTTTAATATGTTTAAAAGATATTTCATGATGATTTCAGATTTTATATATTTAAAATATAGTGTAAAAGTTAGTTGTTAACTTTGTTTCATATTTATTGGATACTAAAATTTTCCATCTACATAAACTCATACGATACTAGAAAAAGCAAATTATCACACTCATACAAGATATTGAGGAAATTTACAAAACCCGAGTAAATGATACTAGAATATATCAAGGATAGGTGTTTTCTTGATAAAAACACGAGGTAATAGATATTTTTAGTTTTTTTGGGTTACTAGGTAATGATGGTGAAAATATAGTGAAAGATCCATGTGGTTTTAATTGTTTTTTTTTTCAATAAATAGGATATAAGATAGTTGGTTTTTCAATATATATAAAAATAAAATAAAAACACACTATAAGTAAAAATTGACTTTCATTAAAACTATGAAAGATATTGTACACTATCTAGTGGTTGTTGAAAATGTGACTCTAGAAATATTTAATAAATTAAATATT
Organism: Pinus albicaulis; assembly: GCA_034641835.2. NCBI lineage: Eukaryota > Viridiplantae > Streptophyta > Pinopsida > Pinales > Pinaceae > Pinus > Pinus albicaulis. Next base: position 1,429,263,206 of record CM076584.1, read on the forward strand.
GTATATCAAAATATAAATAAATGTTAAATAAAACTATCATAATTTTGATTATCAATTATATTGGTAAATGTTGTTTTGTTATTCTATAATATTAAGGTTTATAATAGTAAGATTTATAGTGTTAATCCAAGGGTTTTTAATCCTTTGAGTTTATAATATGAATCTTTTGGGTTTATAATATTGATAATTCTTTAGGTTTATTAATCTCTCAGATTTATAATGTTAATCCTTTAAGTTAATTAATACTTTAAGTTTATAATATCAATCCATTGGATTTTTAATATTAATAATTCTTTAGGTTTATTGATCCCTTGGGTTTATATATATATATATATATATATATATATATATATATATATATATCCAACGTCGTAGTGTGGCAAAGCATCATCACAATGCTCATTATGTTCAAGGATCAACCATATTGGTCAACCATTATGGTCATAATATATAGTTTATAATATAGAGTTTGATATAAGGGCTATAATATTGGGTTTGTAATATAGGGTTTATAAATCCTAGGATTAATATTAAACCCTATGACTAATATTATAAACCCTCAGATAAATATATCAAATCTAAGATTAATATTATAAACTCTAACATACTATTATACATATTAAGGATTAATATTATAAACCCAAACATTTATATATGTTGCAATGTGGTAGAACATCATCACAATACGATAAAAAAATGTGACAATTATTGTCACAATGATACATTACATTGCAATTTATTCAATGTCACATTGTGAGATTAAATAAATTAGAGTTTGATATTATAGTTTATAATATTGGTTGTAGGTTTTATAATCTTAATATGATAATCATAATTTTATTAATAACATTTACATTATAATATTTAAATTAATACCATTTAATTAATAATATTAATATTATTAATCACATTAACATTGTTAAGAAAAATATTATTAACATTAATATTGTTAATATAAAGACTATTAATATTAATATAATATGAGGGATGATGATAATATACCCAATATTACATTATGTTGTAATTTATCCAACATCGCAATGTGACATTACAAAATTAGTCAAACACATTTACTAATGTGGTTGACTGGACTATGTTTGATTATGTTTGACATCCAACATTTTTCAACTTCAGTCAATCATAATTGCTTATTAATATTATTAATAATCGAACATAGTGGACTTGCATTAGTTAGACATAGTCAAACATAGTTGGTCACGGTTGATGCTATTCAACCATGGTTGATCATGGTTAACCATGGTAGAATATTGATCTTGGTTGATCATGGTTGACCATGGTCAACCTTTTTAGGCATTGAAAATGGTTGAATATGGTCACATGGTTAACAATTTTCAACCATGATCAACCACTGTCAACCATTATTAGCCATGGTCAACCTTTACAATAATGTGGTTTATATATAAATGATCAATGATGGTGAATGATGGTTAGAAGGGTCATCCTAGATCAACATGATTAGAATTATTGGATTTAGGCTGATGTGATCCATATAATGAAAAATTAAATTTTTTTTGGTAAAAATCACATCATCATTGTTTTTTCAACGTGTTTCGAACCATAATGGTTAACCAATGTCTACCAAGGTCAACCATGGTTGATCATGATCAACCTAGGTCAACCATGGTCAATCGTGGACAACCATTAACAACCATGTTGAATCATAATGGTTAACCATGGTGAACCATTATTTTCATAAATGGGTCAAAGATAGTCAACCATTATGGTCAACCAGTATCAACATGGTTAAAAAGGTTAGAATGGTCACCCATGGTTAACCATTGTCAAACATTGTCAATCATAATGGTCAATTGTGGTTAACCATAAGGGTCATCTATAATGGTCAACCATAATGGTCATCCTTAATGGTCAACCATAATGGTTAACCATAATGGTCAACCATTTTCAACCACCGTCAACCATTGCCGACTATGGTCAACTGTTATCAACCATTCTGAACCATAGTCAACCATGGTCAACCCTGGTTCAATATGCTCAACCCTGGTCAACCGTTATGGTCATAAATGGTCAACCATTATGTTCAACCATATTGGTCAACTATTATATTCATAATATATAGTTTATAATATTAGGTTTATAATATAGGGTTTACAAAACCTCAGATAAATATATCAAACCTAAGATTAATATTATAAACCCTAATATATTAGTATACATATTATGGATTAATAAACCCAAAGGTTTATATATATCAGTGTGGAAAAGTGTCGTCGCAATGCAACAAGGATTGTGACAATCACTCTCACAATGATACATTACAACATGATTTATTCAATGTTGCATTGCGACATTGAATAAATTAGAGTTTAAAATTTTGGTTTATAATATTAGGTTTAGGGTTTATAATCATAATATTTATAATTGTATGGTTTATTTAATTTTAATCCTAGGGTTTTTAAACCCTTGTGTTATAATATTAATCTCGAGGTATTTAAGCATGTGTTTTATGATATAAATCTGAGGTTTTAGTATTATTCTCTTCGATTTATAATATGAATCCTTTTGGTTTATAATCTTAAAAATCCCTTAGGTTTATTAATCCCTTGGGTTTATAATATTAATCCATTGGGTTTTTATTATTAATAATTCCTTGGGTTTATTAATACCTTGGGTTTATAATATTAATCCCTTCGGATTATAATTTTAATAATCCCTTGGGTTTATAATATCAATCTCAAGGGTTTATAATATTAAACCCTTGAGTTTTTAATATTAATACAATGAGATTTTAATATTAATAATCCTTTAGGTTTATTGATTCCTTGGGTTCATAATATTCATAATCCCTTCATTTTATTAATCCTTCGAGTTTATAACGTTAATCCCTTAAATTTATTAATCCTTATAATGTTAATCCCTTCTATATATATATATAAATATATATATATATATATATATATATATATATATATAAATATAACCAACATCGCAGTCGACAAAGCATCATCGCAATGCACCAAGCAGTGTGGCCATCATTGTCACAATGATACATTACATTGCAATTTATTCAATGTTGCATTGAGACATTGAAAAAATTAGAGTTTATAATATTTGGTGTAGGGTTTATAATCTTAAGGTTCATAATCATAGAGTTTATAATGTTATTTTGGTTTCTAATATTTTTTTTAGGGTTTATAACCTTAAGGTTCATAATCGTAGAGTTTATAATGTTAATCCTATGGTTTTTAATCCCTTGGGTTTATAATATCAATCTTCGTGTTTATAATCCCTTGGTTTTATAATATAAATCCTAGGGTTTAATATTATTCCCTTTGGTTTATAATATTAATCTCTTTGGATTATAATATTAAGAATCCCAAGGGTTTATAATATTAATCCATTGGGTTTATAATATTATTAATCCCTTGGGTTTATAATATGTTTTCTGTTTCTTGGTTCAATTGGTGAGACATGTCTGGGGGGTTGAACTTTTAGTCACTTGCATACACGAGGACTTTCCAACATTTTTTTTCCAATTGTGCTACCACCCATACACCCTTGGGTTTATAATATTAATCCCTCTCTTGGGTTTAATATCAATTTTCTATTTTTAGTGTGTGTGTGTGTGTGTGTATATACACTATTTTGAATTAATATAATATAATATTTATTTTGATATATAGTTTATATATACTTAATTTTTTCCTACGAAAAAATCACAATTTTATTCAAAAGAACAAAATTAAATTTTGCACATGCTAAAAATAATTTGACCCTACCAACCTTACCTCGTACCAAAAAAGAAAACTGAGAAAGAAATAACACACAACTATTCTTTTCTACCCTTTTTTTCTCCACGTTTTGCCAACCAATGGAGTTAAGAGTGGAAGATACAATGACCATTTGATTAACTTCTACATTTACAAAATTTTCTTTATCAGAGTCCGACCTATCTCATGCATGAATTGTTTTTGTGCCACTCACTTATTTGGCATATATAGCCTTCTCAATCTGTTGTTGATGAGTTGTAATTGTTGTTACTTTGGATGAAATTGGAACCATCAAAGCTACCTACTCCACCTCTCTCTTCTCTATAATTTCTTGGGAATTTTGTTCAACAATATTTGTAGTATTCTCTAGGGTTTCTTCTTCCTTTTCTTAAACATCCTATGAATTTGAGAAATTTCATCCCTACGGTTTTTGGGCTTGTCTCTTTTTTCTTTTGGGGTATTTCTTTGTTTGAGGACACGATTTTTGAAGAGGTCTGGTTTGAAGACAAATACGACATCTAAATGTTGTAATTTCAAAATATAGAGACTCAGACGCAAATTATTATGAATCAGAATAATGCAATTAAATAAACCTTTACTGAAAAGTGAAAATTCCTTTTATCACTCTAACCACATCCACCTTTAGGAACTTTCCCAGAGAATTATAGATTCCTTATAACACTTTTTTATGCCAAAAATAAAAGAAGAGATTATGTAACTTGACCCACATCGGCATTTTGGAGACCACCATGGTATTTGGATAGAATCCCAGAGACCATGGGATCATAAAAAGACCCGCACTGCCCCAAAGCCATGGTCCCTCTTTTAAAACATAATCCAAATTTTTTGTTGCATCAAATTTTACAATAAAATGTCCTTTAAGTTCAAGTGGAAAAGATCCAATGATGTAAATCCTCCTTCTTGGGCCAACAACCATTAAATATGAATATGACTACTTTGGAAAAAAATTTAGAGTAGAGCTCATTCACCTCTCACAAGTTTACTGTCAAAGCTTACACTTGATTCATATGTTCCACAATATATGGACTAGGAATATTGGGGAGGTGATTAGTAGTTTTGTGTATTTCAACCCTTTCTTTTACCACATCCTTGAAAGAGACTAGACCTTTAAAGTTACTAGATTCAGCATATCCTCCACATAAACTCAGGTTTAATATGATGGACAAGTCACATTTAATGAAATAATCTTGTAACTTGGAGTCATCCTGCATTGATTTCCATGCATAGATCACACTTTGTTGTTTTGCGGAGACTTCATATTTTCCTGAATCTTCTTTTTTATATATTTCACCAAATCCCTCGCATAAACCCTCATGATAACGTATTTCCCAACAAGGGATTTAAAAAAATTTGGGAAAAGTGATTTCACTACCAAATCTGATTTTTGGTAGTCGATTTTGTTCCCTACAGCCTCATATCTAGGCACCATACAATTGAAAGGATCCACCCAGGCGGCTGTTGGAATTTTTTCTATCTATATTCCCCTCTGTCGCCAATCTCCAAACAAAAACAAGAATGATTTTCCATGGACCCCCATTTACCCTTTGATTCCAAGGAAAAAATGAAGTCAATACATCCGCCAGCAGGATCCTCTTTGGATGCGACATAGTAACATGGCCTCAACATATAAACTCACTTGCCGTCTCTTAAGAAAAGTTGAAAATGCAAGAAGACACAGTGATAATCAAAGATTCATGGGTGTGAGAGCATGATCTATTACACTAGAGATATGCATGCCGCCTAAGACCCTTCTCTCCTTACTTAAGTTCTCAGTACAGAAGGAAATCCGTAGAATGAAGACGAATGCGATATTTTATGAAAGAGATCCAGCGCATGGAGGAAGCCTTCCACCATCTCCCAACTAGAACTGAGATCCATAAACATGAATTGTCGTATGAAGTGAGAACGGGTAAGATCTATGTGGCAGTGAAGACCACACCTCTACAAACCCTAACTCTCCATAGATCCATCTTTTCGATTATTAATATTATCAATATATTCAATATATAACATAATGATGAGAATACGTATTATTAATAATAACTCAATGCTATTATTATTATGTTATATGTTAATTATATTATATAGTTTGAAATATAACTATTTATATATAAATATTATATTATATATTAACATAATATTTTATTAATATATTAATATAATTTAATTTAGGCTTATGCCGTTCACATGATCTATATTATTTTTCTTAATTCAATATTAAAAAGCTATATTCTAACCACTATTTTTTTTTATATTAAAATATTATTTATTAATAATTAATATTTATTATAAAGGCTAAAAAAATTTCTCTTCCTCTATTTAATCTATTTAACTTATGTGAGTTTTTCATGTGGTCTTGATGATGAATCACACTAATGGTTCCAAACATATCCACAAAACTATAATAATGTGATTTTTACCTAATATTTTTTTACTATTCACAATATTAATATAATAATTATAAATGTTTAAATATACAATAGTTATTATTATTTATATAATTGTTAATGATCATAAATAATTAAGATACACTTAATAATTATTATATTGTTGATACACAATTATTTGTTTACATCATTCATATTGGTAAATGTGATTATACTAATCTTCAAAATTACATAACAAATAACAAACATATAAAAATATATAAAAAAATAATATGGTTAAAGAATTTATAAAATTATTTTAGATATTCTAATATAAAATATAAATATTTTATGATGATTATAGATTTTATATATTTAAAAAAATATTTTATGATAATTTCAGATTTTATATATTTAAAATGTACGGGAAAAGTTGGTTGTTAACTTTGTTTCATATTTATTGGATACTAAAATTTGTCCTCTACATAAACTCATGCGTTACATATCTTGATATTCAGCAAATTCATAATAATGAAAAACAAAAGCAAACTATCCTAGTATTACAAAATATTGAGGATATTTACAAAACTCGAGTAGATCTGATCACAAGAATCATTTCATGAGAAGCGATGTTTGGCTGGAAGATAGTCCAGAGATAATGCACAGATGATTTACAAGGATTGGAGGTTTTGTCTTGATAAAAAGAGGAGTTAATAGATGTGTGGTGATGATGAAAATAGAGTGAAAAATTTATATTGGTCTAACTGTTTTTTCGATTGGTTTTTAATACGACTTTTTAGCGTTATCACATGCAGGTTTAATAGAACTATGACAGCGTTACTGCATTGTAGCTTCATCCTAATGTGCGGGCTTAAGCATGCAGTTTAGTTTATTAGCTCCAGCTATGTTACTATTTTCCATGGGGCTTAAGAATAAGTAGGAAACGAAATCCAATGAAACTGCTCCAAATTTGGTTCTGCTACCCTTAATGGGAGGATTTTTTTTATTTTTTTCTCAATAAATTAGATGTAACGTTATTTCCAATTCTTTCATATGAGAGAATAAGCTCCTGGGATCCCATAGAAAATGAAGCCAAGCAGTAGAGATTGCTCCGATAACCTCCATCATTGTCTCTATTCATATCTTCTATTTTTCTTTTTTCTGATGGCTGGAATCCAGGAGCATGATAAGCTTCAATGGTCATCGGATTCATGGACAGAACACAAGAATCGACCAACCTGTATCTATTTCCCCACAAGAATCACCTAGTTATATATTAATTACTATTTTTTGGGATAGAGTGTCTTTCTACATTTTGATTTTACTTTTTATATAGTCCAAATCTGCTGGTCTGTGTGTAGTTCTATTTTAGATTTTGGGAATATCTCGAATTTAATAATCAAGAGAATGGTTAATGGTTTGATTTTTTTTTTCACTGGGATATTTCTGAAATAATGTATATTTCTGGAATAATTGATACAGAGATTGGTTAATTGTTTGATTTCTCTGTTAACTGTCGAATTCCAGAATATTCCTGGAATTTACAATTCACATAAAGATGCCCATCTTTAATATATAACCTTAGCCTTAAAATGTTCGAATATAGAGCTTAATTTGTTTGAATATGAATATGACCTTAAAAGGATTTGACTGACTGGCACATGGAATTGATGATGTCCACACTTATCATTTCCAAAAATCCTTTGTAAGGATAGTTATGGGTGTCTGGTCTCTACAGAGAATGCTAGTTTATTTACCTGAATATATAGTTGAGCTTGTTGTTCAGTATATCATAATATATTTTAGTAGAGTTTTGTTCATTATGCTTAAGTACTGAAGGTATTTATTAATACAATGACACCATCACTGTTCTTAGAATTTTTTATATTCATTGTTGTTGATTCACCTCTTTCAACATGATATTCAAATCCCTTAATTCATGATCAAGGGTTTTACAGAATGAAGTGAGTTCTAATAGGCTGCAGTGTTCTTGCAGTGAGCTAACTATTATAATGAAACTGTAGCAATCTGTTATACCGACCTTTGACGGTCGTGTGCCCTAGCTTGTTTGGCGTGACAAGGAAATATCTCCGGTATATCATTATTTTTTCCAGATTCGTGGAGTGCTTATTGAGCACGTTCTTTGGTAAAGTCTGAAACATTGAAAGGCATTATTTTAATGGTGTATGATATGATGAATATATTTGGTTGTTTGAGCATATAGCTACAGCGTCATCTCCCTTGAACAAGCAGACGGAGGTCAAATCGTTTGGGAAGGTACCTTGATTTGAAGTTCTTTTGGGGAGGCTAGCAGATAAGTGGGTGTCGTAAGGATATTCAAAGACCAAGTTTTGTCTACCGTAGATACATTACATTGGCTATGAGGATGGCTTAACAGATGGCACGGCTATCTATAGAATTGAGGCTTTTAGAACTTATTTAAATTTTGAGTTCAAAAATATTTTATTTTTGGATGGTTTGACTTCACTTTTGTTCATCATATATTACAATATTTTATAAATCCTCAATCTAGATAAGAGTGTCCTTTACTATGGTGTATGTGGCAAACTGGAGGTTGATAGTAGTAAACTCCCGAAATATTTTTGACTGTTTGACCTAGTTCCTCTTCATCATATTCTAAAATATTTTCAAAACCCTTAGTGAAGATAAAAACGTCCCTCAACACTTATGTAGGGTAGACTAGAGGTTGAAAATAAAGTTAATTATTGGAGTTAATTGATTGACAAATCAGTACCAGTAGACTAAATAGACTAGAAGCAAAAGACTGTTAGTCAGATAAACCCTTGCTGCAAATTGTGGTTACACCGCATATTTGTAGGCCATAGTCGACTCCTGCGGTTGTAGAAGAACTATATACTATAATACTTGTATCATATGTTACCAGAAACGTGAGGGTAGCCACCGTTCCTGGAAAAAAAATGCTGGAGAACTACATGACACGGAAAACGCCATTCTCTACGTCTGTTGTCATTTTTATGGGTGAGAAACTCCCTTTTTTTTTTAAACGGATATTTTCTCTTGGATTTCTCTTCCTTTTCCTTTTCACAGTTCCTGTGATCAAATTTGAAGATTGGGTTTTAATTTCAATTAGAAGAGCATATATTCATGTCGCTTACCATAATAAAAGTTAAAGAAAAAAATTGCATTTCAATTGACAATAGTATATTATCTTTACATTTCATTTTTAAAAGAAAAAAAAAACAACAATCTTTGTGTTAATAAAAAATTGTTACTTTAATATAACATAATTTTAAAAATATACCTTATATCTTCTGAGATATTTGAAATATCAAACTTTACTAACAAATTTTACATCCTATATTATTTGTCACCCATAAACAAATTCACTACCTCACTGGCTTATTCTCACTGGCTTATTCTTTACCTCACTAGCTCATTCTTTGATGCAAAAGTCTAATTAGGTTTAAAAGATAAAAATATGTGTTTTCTGATTGAATGGTTATCTATTCAAATCTAGAGATGTAATATGTAAAACAACCAAGTTACCCAACTCTATAAAGTTTAACATCCAAAGTTACTTGAATTTTAAATCAAAATATTCTCTTACTAATTTTAATAGTCAAATTATTTCTCAAGTGAAAACAAACTATTATAATAATTTCACAACCCTTTATAGAAAAGAGTATAAGGTAAGTTGTTACTTACAAACTAGAGTATAAGGTATTAGTTATACTTTATTCAATGATATATATATGAAAAGCTATAGGCTAGCATAGTTCAACAAAAAAATCCCAAAAGATATTTTGTTTTGTAAGAGGACTTATCCATATAGTTTTGATGGAGATATGTATTCAACATATACATGTACTGTGGAAAATCCAAGAGAAATAATTTTAGGGACAATGGTTTGGTAAAATGAAATTTTCACATTGTTTGGTAACATTATGCATTTATTAAAGAATATATGTTAGACATAACAAAACTGTCTGAAAAAAAATTAAAAAAACTATACATTAGTTCAAAGACATACCAAAATAGCCCGAAAATTTTAAAAAAACTATACATTAGTTCAAAGACATACCAAAAAGTCTAAAAGGGCTAAACATTAGTTCAAATTAATAGTTCGAGAGAAAGGCCAAACCAATGTAATGTTAGAGAAGGTTTAATTTGATACAATTTTCAAAATTCAGGACATGTCAAGTCAGATATGGTTTTCTTTGGTACCATTTTCAAAATTCAATACTCATAGTTGTAGGCTAACCATCTTTCCATCATTCAGGATTTTTCTGGCTTTGTTTAAAATGCATTCAAATTCAGGATTTTTCTGGCTTTGTTTAAAATGCGTTCAAATTCAGGATTTTTCTGGCTTTGTTTAAAATGCGTCCGAGATGGATTTTACACATCTACAACTATCATAATATAGTGGAATTTATGCACTCTTTTTGGTGATTTGAAGTGAAGTAAACAATGATATAAAAACACACCATTCGGGAGGGCTTGAGAAAACAAGAACCCACATTTCCAACTATGATAACACATTGGAATTTTTGTACTATTTTTGGTGATTTGAAGTGATGTAAATATCATTTACACAAAATAAACAGTAATATAATAACACATTGTCATGTAGGAATTGAGAAAACAGCAACCCACATCTACAACTATGATAATATTGAAATCTATGCATTCTTTTTGATGATTTGAAGTGAACTAAATATCATTTATATAAAATAAACACTGAATTAACAACACATCGTCCTAGAGGGCTTGAGAAAACAGGAAATCATTAATCCTCATGATAAAGTGTAGGTTTGAATGAAAAAAGGATAGATAAAAAAAAGAAAATTAACAACCATTAAAATAATGTGCCATCAGAAAACTTTGAAAACATTTTTTTGTGAACATCACAAGTCACTTTTTTGAATTATCATCTCACCTAAAGCTTCCACTTTTTAAATTATATCCTGTAAAACCACACCCGACCTCAATCAACCTAATTATTCACTAAACCATAACCCTAACCAAATCTAAAGAAAACTAATAAAAAATTAAATGTTATTGAAAGCACGGAAAACAATACTCGCATGTTTGGGGAGGAAAATACTCAAATTTCTGGTTCTTTGCCCCCATAACTATGTATAACAGTCGTCTTAAGCAAGGTAAGGTATGAAAAACAATTTTGAAGAAATTGAAGTAATGTCCAATCTAGTATTTATTCTGCAAACGATATAAAATGTTGTCATGGAACTTACCCTAGATGCAGTCGCTGAACTGGCTCATGATTTTCTCCAACATTTGGAGGCTTTCAATATGCATCCTACCAAGGTGGGGGCACATGTAAATGCTCTTATAACTTTATGCAAGTGATAGGGAGCCACTTCAGAAGAAGGAACCCATATTATTGTTGTGTGGGTTGTTCAACTACTTGAAAAATCCGAGGAGACATTGGATGAATATATATCTCAATTTTCAAATGATGGAAAAAAGGATAACTTTAAGACTCCTCATCCTACAAGAAAAACCTTGTCACAAATAAAGAAGAAAAGCAAGTCAACTATATTCACAGTTGGTGCACTAGTTTTTGTGTGTTGCATAGCTAAACTAGGTCGTCTTGTTACATTACTACAACCTGGCTCAAGAGCTAGTGGTACAAAAAATGAAAGGATATCCTTATTGTCAAAACAAGTTGCACCTGCTATATATACACAATATTGGGTCATATTGGGCAAAATATTCCTTTCAAATGATAAAATTTTGAATTTACCAATGTAACAAAAGTATATGAATATGGAAAAGAAAACCTATGTTGTGTGAATAATAAGGGCCAAGAATTAATGGTCTTCTGTAGCCATGGGTATCAACAATATCTCGAAGGTTTGATATCACAATATCATAAACTTATCCGAGATATTTTACCTGGTAGCAATCAGTATATTTACCAAGAGTCTAAGTAGTGCTTGATGATCCTTCATAAAAACAAAACCCCATACAAATACTAGAAACAGAAGAGGAATCTCTTGACAGAAACCAAAGCCCAGGATGACATAAAAACAAAGCACCGTAAAAATACAGAGAAACGAAAGAGAAATATCCAAACAAAAAACAAATTCTAGAATGAATTTAACGAACCGTCAAAGATAAATTGGTTGGAACGCATAAATGGGTTTAGATATAAAGGAAGACTGGTCTGCTATGTGACAGATTGGACGGTTGACACCCTTGTGGGATTTAGAAAAGCTATTGAATGTGTGACTATTTGGGAATATTCACTACACTATATCCATGGTTGCACAACCACCTGCCACCTGCTTACAACCTCCAAGGATAACACATATATGCCTCTGAGATTTTTTAGAAATATCAGGTGGACAGCCAGCCCTTCATGGGAGATTTTATAATATTTAAATTTTTTTTTTTTTAACTTTCAGAAATCAAATTTTTTTTTTTTTTTCCCTTAGCACTTCTCTGACGTGCAGGAGGCCTCTTGAAGGGTTGTGACGTGTTCAATTTTGAACACTAGTTCCTTTCCCAACTCATGCAATGTCATGTTAACTCTTGTCCCAAAAACTCACTGCATGTTTCCTTTTCTAGCTGTGTGCATGCAAACTAATGGTTGTGCAACATGGCGGCCCTTTAAGAAAGTTTTGAGGCAGTTTCTCAAGAAAATCTGAGTGCAACCGCAACACTCATATGGAAAATTTGTTTACATAATCTTCTTTCCATGACCTTGTGAAACAGTTCAGTGTGCTTCAAATTTTTGATTTTGAGCTGGCGAAACCCATGGCTTTATGGATTAAGTATAACTTAGGGCTAATGAGGAATGCTTTGTTTTGTTTTTATACTTTTCTTGTTTCTTCTCTCTTCTAATCATTTATTTCGTTTCTTGAATGCGAAACCTCATCTTGTTTCATTTCCGTTTCTCATTTTTGGTAACAAGCACATAGCTTGTATGTATGGATATTTTTATATTTGGTTTATGTCCTCATTTCTCTCTTTTTTTTTAATATAGCTTATATGTATGGGTATTATTATATTTGGTTTTTTACTAGATCATGGAGTTTGATAGATTAAGTATGCCTAGCTCTCCTGGTACATTGAAAATAAAATGTATTGATCATTCGAAAGTGTCATCATTTGTTGTGTATTGAATTTTTTTGTTAGACTATAGTGATATTGACTGCCAATGGAACAAGATTTCAATGGATTGATTCTAAAAAAATGTAGGTTCAACTTATTATTTTTTTGATTATTTTAATTTAATGAAATAACAATTTCTCGTGGAAAATAATAGAAATTTCAGCAAGATTTTGAAAAAAATATTTTGGATACAACAACTTCTGTTGAAGAAGCAGAGGATTCAATTACACAATAACACAAGTATTTCACACACAAAACAATGAGTTGCGGCTCTTCAATTAATCTCAATTACTCTAAATCACAATCTGAATACAATGAACCTGGTGAAGGGTATTTAACCTAAATTGACATGCACACATTCTCACATAACTAAACTTGATCAGCTCACTTAACTGACTCTCTAACTCACTCACCAAATATATCTATCACTCAAATCAACTAACTCACTTAACTGATTGTCTAACAATGCATGCGGGAAGTAATTATATATTTTAACACTCCCCCTTAATTACAACTGCTAAACTAAAACATAACTCATGGCAACTCAAACATGCCTACTGGTGTATGTCTTAGCTAGGCATACAGCACCCAATATTATTTTATGAAACTTAAACAAATCTACTGCTAATGGCTTTGTCAATATATCAACCAATTGATCACTCGTTCTACAAGGCTTCAAGTGAACTTCTCCATTGTTCACAAGTTCTTGAATAAAGTGATATCTAGTATCAATATGCTTGTTCTTTTGATGAGACACATTATTCTTGGATAGTGCAATCGCTGAAGTATTGTCACAGTATATCGTTGTTGATCCTTTTTGTTGTTGCTTGAGTCCATCCAATACTCTTCTTAACCATACTGCTTAACATGCTGCTGAAGTCGCTGCTACATATTCTTCTTCTGCTGATTATAGTGTCATAATAGGGTGCTTCTTAGATGCCCATGCTATCACTCCTAAACCAAGATGAAACACATAACCGGATGTGCTCTTCTGATCATCCAAACTTCCTCCAAAATCACTATTTGTGTATCCAATCAATTCTTTCTTTTCTGTACTTGCATACATTATGCCATAATCTCTAGTTCCTGCTATGTATCTCAGAATTCTTTTTCCAACACTCCAATGTGTGTCTTTTGGAGTCTCCATTAATTTGGAAATCAAACTTACTCCTTGCATAATATCTGGCCTTGTCACTGTGAGATACATGAGGCTACCAACCAATATTTTGAATAGAGTTGGATTGACATCTGCCCCTTCATCATCCTTACTTAAATTTGTACTTGTTGCAACTGGTGTGGGTACAGGTTTGCAATTATCCATCCCGAATATTTTCAACAAATCTCTTGCATATTTATTTTGACAAATAAAAATTCCTTTTTCAGATTGCTCAACTTCAATGCCAAGAAAATATTTCATGAGACCAAGATCTTTCATGTCAAATTCTTTCATCATGGCTGCTTTAAATTCATCTAACTCAAGATCACTTGTAAAAATCATATCATCAACATATAACCAAACAATCAAAATATGTCCATGCTCATTTACCTTGGTGTATAAGGTAGGCTCAATGATGCTTCTGCAAAATCCATTCTTGATCATGTAGCTGCCAATTCTGCTATACCATGCTCTAGGTGCTTACTTCATTCCATAGAGTGCTTTCTTCAAACTGTAAACTTTATATTTTTTACCTTCAACTTCATATCCTAGAGGTTGCTGCACATAAATTTCTTCTTCTAGAATTCCATTCAAGAAGGCTGATTTGACATCCATTTGATATACTTTCCACTTGTTCTGAGTTGTTGTCGCTAGAACTGCTCTTATAGTATCCAATCTGGCTACTGGAGAAAATGTTTCCCCAAAGTCTATTCCCGGTTGCTGCGAGAATCCTTTTGCTACAAGTCTTGCTTTAAATCTATCAATCTCACCTTTCTCATTCACCTTTGTCTTGTACACCCACTTCACACCAATGAGATTTTTATCATTTGGTAAATCAACCAAATCCCATGTATCATTCTTTTCAATTGAATTCATCTCTTCATCCATGGCTTGCACCCAATTTTCATCTCTGATTTCTTCTTCAAACGAAGAAGTTTGGATTTCCAAAAATGAAAAATTTGAACTAACATCCAAATCATCATAAATATCTTTTAGACTTCTCATATTTTTCTTACCATTGCTTGATTCATTACATGATTCGCTGCTTGGATAATTTTGGTCTATTTATCTATTTGAAGATCCATACTACTCTAAAAATCTTGGAGTCCTTGCTGGTGTGATTTTGTTTGGTGTCTTCTCTCTTGTTTCTTGCTGCTCCTCTTCTTCTACATCATCCTCTTCCATAAATGGTGTTTTTGCATAGGATAGTGTGTCTAAAGTCCCATTCCATGACTCTAGTTCTTTGAGCACAACATCTCTGCTAATGATTGTCTTCTTAGTGAGAGGGTTATACAATTTGTAAGCTTTTGACTGCTCACTATAACTAGTAAATATACATTTTTTACTTTGATCATTTAATTTTACTCTTATTTTCTTAGGCACATGTGCATAGGCTATACATCCAAAATCTCTGAAATGAGATACACAGCAAGATATACCCGGCCATGCTTCTTCTGGAACTCTGTTCATCACACTCTTTGTAGGAGATCTGTTTATCACATAAACAACACATGCAACTTTTTCTACCCAATACTCATTAGACAAGTGTCTTTCTTTCAACATGCTCCTTTTCATGTTCATGATTGTTCGGTTCTTTCTCTCTTCTACACCATTTTTTTGCGGTGTGTATCTGGTCGTAAATTATCTTATGATTCCATGGTGTTTGCAGTACTCATGGAATGCCTTCGAATCATATTCTCCACCACGATTAGATCTAAATACCTTGATCTGTCGATCACTTTGGTTCTCCACTAATGCTTTGAACTCTTCAAACTCTCCAAAAGTTTCAGACTTCTACTTCAAAAAGTAAATCCAAGTCTTCCTGCTATAGTTGTCAATAAAAGTGAGGAAGTAATAACTTCCACCAATCGACTGTGTCCTCATAGGTCCACATAATTTGGTATGCACCAACTCAAGTGGTTTCTTTGCTCTGTAAGAAACTCATTTCGGAAAACTTTCATGGTGTTGATTTGCTAAGATGCAACACTCACAAGTGCTAGAAGGTTGTTTGATGGGAGGTAAATCTCTGACCATCTGTTTCTGCTGCAACAATCTTAAACCGGAAAAATGCAAGTGTCCAAACCAAAAGATCCATAGCCAGTAATCATCAAAACATGCTACTGTAAAAGAACTAACCTGATCATTGTAGTTCATAATTAGGGGAAAGAATCTATTCCTCACCATCTGCACCTTTGCAATCAGCTACTTGCTTGGGGATTTTTCGTAAATAACACATTGTTTCCCCTGAAAGATAACTTCATATCCTTTCTATGTTAATTGACCAACACTTATCAAATTGTGTTTGAGTCCAGGGACATAATATACCTCTGATATGGTCTTTGGCTGCCCCTACTTGGTCACAATGTTGACCACTCCTTTGCCATCTACATCCACATTCTTGTCAGTCCCCAACTTTACCTCTCTTTTCACTGACGCATCCAAATCTGCAACCAAATTCTTGTTACCTGTCATGTGGTTACTGCAACCACTATCTAATAGCCAGATCTTATTAGATGGCTCATGCATGGTGTTACATGCTAGAAACATGGAGTTAGTATTCTCTGTACAAACATTAACTCTCTGATTTCCTTGATAAGTTATCTTCTTCCTACAATCACGAGCATAATGACCAAATCTATTACAGTGATAACACTTTACCTTTGATTAGTCAAACCTTTGATTGTTATAAAAGCTTCTGCTGATGCTGCTTCCACTTTGATGCTCATGCTCTTCTCGACCATCTCTCTGACCACCATAGCTACCACCTCGTCATTTGCCTCGACCTCTTGAAATATAAATTTGACTTTTGAAGGAATTTTCTAAAGTGGAATCCTTATTTCTATCTATCCTTGCCTCATGCGATAAAAGAGATCCCATCAACTCATCAACTGTCAGTTTTTTCAAATCCTTCGCTTCTTCTATGGCTACTACCACAACATCAAACATGGTAGACAAAGATCGAAGAACCTTCTCAATCATTGTTCGATCATTAACATCTTCACCATAGATTTTTAACTGATTGACGATAGAGATGACCCTATTCATGAAGGAATCAATGTCCTTTGTCTCCTTTATCCGTAGACTTTCAAATTCTCTGCTAGTATTCTGCAATTTAACAATATTAACTTTGGCCATACCTTGATAGCTTATCGCCAAATTTTCCCATGCTTCCTTTGCTGAATAAGTTATCATGATCTTCTATAACACTACTCGGTCCACTCCCTGCTGGATAAGAAGCAACACTTGTGCATTCTTCCACTTGTATTTCTTCCATTTCTCTCTTTCTGCACTGCTTAGGGCTCATTCTTCTGTGTCGTTTTGAGGTTCTGCAAACCCAAACTTGACATGATCCCATAAATCATGTGCTTTTAGCGTAGCCTCCATTTTAATATCCCACACACCATAATCTTTCCCAGTGAAAGAGGGAAGTTGTGGCTGAAAATTTGAAGTGGCCATCTTGCCTCAAAAAATCAATCTTCTTCTCTGATAAAAACCCGGGATATGATACGTACTCCTCTTAAATAATTAAAGCAAACTTGAACCGTGCGTTGATTCACTCACGCTTATCCGCCTTTAAACACAAAATTCGAGTCTGCACCCTTAGACACGAACGAACCGCGGATTAAACCTAGATATTTGCCAAATCGTAAGTTTACCGAAACTTCCCCAGTTTTTCCAAGGATAAGTTGCAAACCTCCACATTTTCTTCACTACAAACGTGCGGACCTCCACGTGTAAATAATTTTTTTTTTAAATTTGACGGCCTTCTACTCTTGGCCTTCTTTTCTGGATCTGCTCGCCCATATATCTTCTGATCTTTCCTCAGCTCTGATACCAATCTTTTGGATAGGCAGACGATTCAATCACACAATAACACAAGTATTTCACACACAAAACAATGAGTTGCAGCTCTTCAACTAATCTCAATTACTCTAAATCAAAATCTGAATACAATGAACCCGGTGAAGGGTATTTAACCTAAATTGACATGCACACATTCTCACATAACTCTCACTTAACTGACTCTCTAACTCACTCACCAAATATATCTATCACTCAACTCAACTAACTCACTTAACTATTTGTCTAACAATGCATGCAGGAAGTAATTATATATTTTAACAGCTTCATAATTTTAAAAACTTTTCATGATATATACTTATTTCTTTAAAAACAATATATAATATATAATTGACATTGAAATATTTTACATAATTCAATTTCTTTTTGTTATTTATATATTTTTAAGTATATGTCAATATTAATTCTTATTAAAATATTTTATTAATAACCTATATTGAATATTTATTATATGCAACATTAATTAATATATATATATATATTAACTTTAAATGGTTTATTTAAATTTTGTGTTGAAAAATACATATTACTCACACATTATTTTTTTACTTCTAATTACTTATTTTAAAAGTAATACATATCTACTCCATTTAAAGTACATACAAACTTACATATCTCCTTATAAAAAATTATAAACTAAACATGTTAGCTTAATAGTTTTTTTAGATTTATAAATAAGGGTAAATATTAACGACGGAAGAATTACCGAATGATCAAGGTGTGGAATCAAACCCAAATTTTTAAAAAAATCTTAGAAAACGATTAACTTGAATCTTGATTTTGACATTGGAAATGGATTCAGCACCATCAAAAACCTGTAGGACACCCAAAATATTAAACTTTGATAGTTATAACATAGATTTAGAAAAATTCCTGCCGGATTTTCTAAAAATCTTATCGGAATTTTCATGATTTTCAGGGCGATTCCTCTGGCTAGTTAGACTACGGCTATAAATAATATACGGATTGTAATTACAAATTTTAATAGAAAAGAACGTGGAACTCAAGCTTCCAAAATTGCGGATTACACTTGTGGATAGACTAGGGCAAAACAGTAGCATTGACTAGCCGCTGGTCGACTACTACTCTAACAGGTGTGGTTAGTAGGCCCTAATTGATTGGCTATATCGTAGGGCTCGGAAGGGAAACCAAGGCCCCTTTCCTTTATACATGACCCTTCAGGATGAAGACATATTGGCCAATTTTTCCTTTAGCTGAAGCTACACTGTATTGTATGGCGAAATTTTCCTTTAGCTGAAGCTATATATTGTATTGCATGGCCAAATTGTCCTTTAGCTGAACATATATTGTATTGCAGTTGTAATATACCTGTTTTGACTTGTTGGTTGCATTATGATGCTCAATTATTGGAAAGAATATTTCAGCACTACTAATTATTTCATGTGTTCTATTTTATATATATATATATATAGTTGTTGCATAGTTAAGAGTTAGGATAGTAACATGTTTTGTTAGGTGTTGTTTATTATTAATGGAAAGAATATTAGGAACTATATTCTTGTATTAGTGTTAGAATATATAATCTTGTGTTATAAGTAATGTATTATTATTATAGGAGTGTATATTTTTTTAATATATTTAAATATATGTTATTAAATTATTATAGAGAATTTTTATGTTTTTAATGGATTTAAAATTGTGTATATTTAATGAAGAAGAATTGATTTTTTAAAATTATGATCCATTTTAATGAGAAGTAAGGCTTTCCAAATTACTATTGTGTATTATGATTATATAATAGAAGATTAAAGGATTAACCGGAAACAAATCATATTTAATTTGGAGGGATAAGACTTCTCTTTTACATATTTTTCTTTTCCTTGGAAAGAACATCGAAGCATGTATTTTAAGACATCAAGGATTTATTTAGGGATAAGATGGATTCACTTAATGGTTTCGAGGATTTTAAAAACCTTGCTCATATAAAAATTAATGGTTTGAATAAGAAGATTACATAGTTGGAGATAGTCGATACCTAGTGGGAGATTGCTACTACCTTTGAGGAAGTCGTTCCCCTTTAGGTAGATAATGCTTTGTTATTGCTTTGAGAGCCCATTATGGAGGAGAAGTTGTTCCTCTTTTGGAAAATAATTCCTTGTTACTGGGTTGAGAGTTCATTATGAAGGAGATGTTGTCACTTAAAGTTACATTTTAAAACAATAAAAGAATACTTACATTAACAAATTAAATAAGATTAATAACAAAAATTTAATGTGGACCATTAAAAAATTATTTCAATTTTCAATTTAACTTGACATCAAATTTATATAAAGAGATAAAGTAATTGAAAGTAAAATAAATTAAATTTGTTTTTTTAGTATCACGAAGATATGCAATTTTTTCACTACATATATGGACTTTAAAAATGACATGTAAAAAAATATTAGCGATAGAACATGATGTGTAATTCATTATATCTTGAGTTGGCATGTAATATTAAAAAAAATAAAATAAAATAAATAAATAAATCATGAAATTTAACTAAATTATAATTTTTTTAAAATTATTATTATTATTATTATTAAAAAAACAATAGTAATATGTTAAACATATATACATTTAAAAAAATGCTCAAGAATATTCTTAACCATGATGATTATAGCCTTTTCTACAATACCATGGGCTAATACCATTGCTTCTTGCTCCTACATTCCATAATGGCAACAATGTTGTAAAATGTTAGTTATATAAGACATTATGTAATGTTACATTGACTCAGTAAACATTGAAATTTAAAAAAATAAAAAAAATAAAATTAAGAAATTAACTCCGAACTTGATCCTTCTCAGCCCTTGGTAGATCCAGATTTAAGATGGATATCCTTTGGCTTCATGAACACCAATATTTAAAGAAAGGTTATGATCTCTTGGATCTCTTGGATCTATTCTGGTTTAATTATCACCAATATTTAAAGAAAGACTACGATCTCTTGTTTCTACAAAGGACTAAGAAATATGAGACTATTAAAAAGGATTGCTAGATAGAAAATAAAGTATTGACATAAACGTGAGATAATTGTAGACCACTATGAAGAAATGTGATGATGTTACAAATTCTCTAATTAATTTTTCTAAATTTGAAGCTCTTAAATGTACTCTTGTTGATTGTAATAATGATGATGATGATTTGGAACCTTCTCATACTTTTTTGGCTACTAACACCATATTTTTTCCCATTCATGTTGAGAAACATACTATAGATATTGGAGCCTAATCATTAGGCAAGATAGGCTATATTAGAAGGCAGAATTGGAAAAAGTGGACAAAGAAATGTTGTTCCCGTCTCTTACACTAAATTTGTCTAGAAAGGACCATGGATATGATGAGAATTCATTGATAGATAGGAATACCTTTACAAAGTCTAGAAATCTCTTTTTTTTTGTAGATATAATTCATTGATTATGTTAATTCCACTAAATATTTGATTGATCATAAAATTACAGGATTTGAAACTATTATTGTAGATAACATTTTTATTGGTGTGCAATTATCATGAACTTTTGACTAAAAAGAACTCATGCTTTCACCCCTTGTTCAGTAGAAAAAAAATCCCCTTCTATATCAACATCCTCATCATACAGATAAAAGGAATTTTATGAGGAATCAACATTCTTGGAATGGTGACACTTATTCTTTGAAATATTTGTAGAATATATGTAGAAGAAAAATAAATTAGACTAATGCTAAATGATAAGGTATATAGTGGCATGAGTGATGAATAGTCATGTAAACATTTGGATGAGTGTTTGCGGACTTCTTACATTTGTTCCTTATTGACTGTGTAGTACTATAGTTCTATTTCTTGTTGTTTATCCATTGAAATGGTTAGCTAGGGTTCGACTAAATGAATATGTCTTCCAAGTTTTAGCAAATGATGTTGTCAAAGCTTATATTTGATAATCATATTCATTTTGGCATGTATATTTTCACAATTCATAACTCGATGTTGATAAATTTTGGTAAAATGCGTATTGTGTTCATCGATGCACTCGAAATTTAGGGGGAAAAATTCACCCATATTCAGGAACATGAATCTTCATCTGTCAATCTTCATTTCATTCAATATGTGTGAAGTGTTCACCCGAAACGTAAGGCACATCAACAAACACAATACACAATTTACCAAAAGTTATCAACATCAAACTGTATTGATTTTTGCACTGTTATATTGCTCCCCATGTTGTATTTAAAGGGATGGGTGTTGGGGAGAGGTTCTATCAATTTTTAGATCAGTAAACCCAACTTGATATGTCTAGTTGTTTAATTGAGTGAGACTCATTGTTTTGACTAAATAAATTGGGTTCAAGTGAGTTATTTAAAAATCATTGGGATATGTAGATGGAGTACTATTATGTGTCACAATAGGTGTGTGTTTGATAATTTTTAAGAGTCTCTTTGATCAACGTAGATTAATTATAGTGGATGCATTATTGTATAATCAACCCATCCACATAGACAATATTTCTATCTAGTCCATTCATCAACTAGGGTTCCTTTGATAGTAGTTTGGAATTTTTTTTTTTGATATTATCTTATTTGCATATGTTGTTGGTTACCATCATGGATTATTTCATTTAATTTAGAGTAGATCCGATTACGGACCTTAATGGTGATAATTATTTAGAATTTTTTTTTAGAAATCCTATTGTACGATGGATTAATCAATATGATAGTTATTTATAAGTTATTATTTGGAGATGGCCATATTTATTGTTGTATATAGGTGGATTTGTTTTTTTGGTGATCAACATTTCTCATTCATATAAAATTAAATGGGAAATGTGTGTCATTTGATTTTTCCTCCAAGATGAGTTTAAGTGGGGGGGTGTTGGAACTGATAGTTCATTGTTTTCTCTCACCTAATGAGAATATGAACCAACTAACATATGAAGTTGACTATGTAGACATTGATCATTTCACTGCCATCTTTTATGTATAGTTATGAGTGTGTTCTCTCACCTTGAGATAATATAAACAAACAGACACATGAAGTTGATTATGTTCACATTGATCATTTCACTGCCACATTTTATGGATAGTAATGGTTTTGTGGTTCCATACATGGATAGTTTTTTTTATCTACCCAAACCTATATATAAATGATATGGAGCTTAGTTCAATTTTTCTGTTAGCTAACACACTAGGGATTTGAAAAAATGACCTTTTCACAGGGCATGTCTTAAAACTACACTCATTCAACATAAATTCAAAGCCTCATGGGATCTAGAGCTTCGTTCAATGTATTTTAAGTGTTTTTTCCATAGAAAAAAAATTCATAATTTTTATTAATGATTAACAAAAATCACATTCTATCAACACACTATTGTGTGTATTCAGTTTAGTCAGTCAATCATGTCCTCACAATTATCCATATTTTCGTGAACTTTTTAAAGGTTCCTCCATATCAACTATAAAAATTCATATTTTTTCATCTATACATAGTTAAATGACAACTCTGAACATGACCCACCACCCTACTCCTCTCCATACAAAGGTCACCACCCAAAACCAAGGTCACGCGAGTTCGAGTTTCCAACGAATACATTGAGTCTTTTTTCTATTAGGCTTAACAAAATTCGAGCTTTTGATTTGACGAAACACTAAATAGGGATTCATTGGAAAACCCCAAGAGTGTGCAGTCGGAATATTATTAATAGGGAGCTATGAGGTCATAGGATGAGAATGATGCGTATTAGAAAGGTAAGTAGAATGGAGAAGGTTGCTATATAGTATCGAAACACTAACATAACTAGAAAAAACCAGCCAAGAACCCCCATTGAAAACCATATCAAAACTCTTGAAAACCATATCAAAACTCTCGCCCTCAAAAAGAGAGTTAGGGCCAGTAAAATTTTGGTTATTTTGAAGAAAATAAACAATATAAAGTGGCCTGGAAGGTCCCGAGCCCTAGATTGGGTCAATCAAACTAAGACTCCAATGTTGTGAGCCATGAAAATTGTCCATAACCTGAACAAGGATCGACACATATGGGAAAAACATAAGAGCCATAGGATTAGTAGGAGAATCACATGCCATAGATAAAATCAATGATTTATTAGAGTTACTAGGAGTAGGAAACAGAAGGAGCCCAAAGCGAATAGGAGAAAAATCAAAGTGTCTAAAGAAGGTTACGAAAATCCTCGTAACATGATAAGTTTTAGGCTTGTAATATATGAACTCCACCTCATCCATATAAACAAATGTAATAAAATGTATATACCAAAAAAAAAATCATGACATGCGTACTCCCCAATGGTTGCAATGCAGGAAAAAAATATTCCAAAAGAATGATTAACACATGAACCTAATAAGGGATTTTTGAGGAAAAGGACCGAAGGCATCGAAGTAGAAAAAACCATGAAAAATGTCCAAAGTATAAAAGCCCTAGGTTCCACCATTGCCGCTTGTAATTTATTTTATTCCCGTAAGTGTTAATTATATTTATTGATATTATTATTATTAAAAAAATTCAATTATGGTATTTATTCACCTATTCAAACATATATTAATATATTATGAATAATTAAAAATACTTCACATAAATGTAGATTTTATTATTTAATTTATTTGGAAGTTCATGGCAAATATTGAAGAAAATTGGTGATACATGAGAGCCACGGGGAGCAGCGGATAGAAGGGCCCAAAGCGAACAGGAAAAAAATTGAAGTGTCCAAAGAAAGTCACAAAATCTCGGTAACATGAAAAATTTTAAGCTCATAATCTATGAGCTCTACGTCATCCATATAAACCAATGTAATAACATGGATATACCAAACAAACCTCGTTACATATGTGCTCCCGAATAGTGGTAATGCAAGACACAAATCTTCCAAAACAAGAATTAACACTTGAAGCGACAAGCGATTTTCAAGGAAAACAACTAAAAGCATTGAGGCAGAAGAAACCATGATTTATCCCCTGTAGGTGGGAAAAATGTCCAAAGGCATAGAAACTCTAGGTTCCAGCTTTGTGGCTTGTAATTTCTTTTATTCCTTTATAAGTATTAATTACATTTATTGATATTATTATTATTAAATTGTTTGTTTTCAATTATGCTATTTATTCACCTATTTCAACATATATTAATGCATTATCAATATTTACAAATATTTCACATAATTTTCTGAGTGATTGAAAATTTTCATGGTGAAAATTTTGTGCAATTTGTAAATTCGGCTCATAAACCACAATATCCATGTTTTTTCGTGGACATTTAAGAAAATTCATCGTTAGAAAAAATCTATGGAGAAAAGAAGATTTTACTGTTTAATTTATTTAAAAGTTCATTGCAAATATTGATAGAAATACCTAAAATCACACAATTACTAAACAATTACTCATATATTATGCACAAATGGTGTATGTGTAAACACACTCACACATGGATTACATTTAGATCACTCTATTAAATAGAGTTTCTAAGATCCAACTTATTCCTAATTTAGATAGAGAGGTTGAAAGAATTTCTCAACCATCACAAACCAATTTCTCAAATATGGAATGTAAGTATTAACTCCAACATCCCCCCTTAATGATTACATTACATGAATTTATTGCATTCACTCAAAAAAAATAATCAAGCTTATCAGTAGATGCTCCATCAAGTTGCCTCGTAACCCTCGGAAAGGTGTAGTTGGCAAGTTGGATTCCCAAGTTCCCTTCCTCAACTCCCGAATCAAGGACCTCCCGAAGTCAATTACTGAACAACATCCCAATCTGTTGCATAACCTCATTAGGAGACCATTTCCACGTCTACCACTAACGAGGGATCCTTCCCTAGATCCACAACTGCCATACTATCTGGACAACCATCCATATTGAGCCTTACTGCCACTTGATCTCTTTGAAAACAATTGATTACAATCACTGAACTCCTAGTCATTCTATGGACGAGCTCTCATCCACCGAGATACATGGGTGCTAACCGCTGTACTCGCCAGTTATCTAGAAAAGCTGTCTAGATACAGAATGTATCTAGAATCAGTGTTACAAAATAACATTTTTATCTAGTTTTGAAAATTCATACTTACTTAATTTACAAACAAATTGTAATACTAATAATTTATCTATTACCCAACGAAATGCACATGATTGAGGCTGCCAGTTTAAACAATTCCTACATTAGACGCTGTGAAAACATCACGGGCCTGTAATAGTGGCCAACATTCAGTTTTGTTGCATTAACATACAAATTCTGGTCATAAGCTCAAATATAAAATTTTCATTTTCATTGGAATGCATTACCACCAATCTATGTTGAAGGCAATATCAAATGAGCGACCTCCCACCAACCAGAAGACTCAGCTGAAATTTAATGTTGTAGAAAATAAGGTCAAGTCAGGTCCCGAAATTTCAATGAAGTCACACACACTCGAAGCCTCTGCTAAAGAAGAAATTGAGGCCGCTGTGAAAAAAAATTGAATCATTGGTTCTCGATTCGAGTCCCCAACGTGTTTCAATTCCCAAAGCCGATGCTAAATTATAATACTAATATTTCGGCATTACCATACCATACCATACCAGCAATTTACTTGTCACATCGGCAATTGCAGTCAGCTGCGAATTTTGTACATGGACACTGCGGGATTGCATTTTCAGATTCCAACACAGAGCAGCACATGAGAAGCCATGAATGAGTTTTTCTGTGTGACTGCATGGATCATCGGAGGTAGAATGAAATTGCAACGTTTTTTTCTTCGATTCCCATGTCGTTCCGCGCCTTCACACTTCTTCTGGTCATAATTTGTTGGGTTCCACGCAGCAGCAGGTAGCCGAGTGCAGTAGATCGATGAAAGGTGCCAGATTGCAGAGCCCGGCGACGCAACCTCCAGAATCCATGAAAGGGCTGAATAATGTAGACGCAGAGATGCGCGAGAGAAAGAGTCACGCGAAAAGATCAAGAAACAAAGTCGTCAACTGTCTGCCGAAGCGCTTTCATCCCCCGCCTTCAGCGCCCAGTCATTTCGGGAATTGGCACTCAGTCAGCTCGGCTCTGCTATTTACTGATGACGTGTCTTTCCACCTATGATGATAGATCGGATCACTCAACAAAGCTTAAATATACACAGGCCTCTGATCCTGTGCTCCGATACCATGATAGAAATACCTAAAATCACACAATTACTAAACAATTACTCATATATTATGCACAAATGGTGTATGTGTAAACACACTCACACACGGATTACATTCAGATCACTCTATTAAATAGAGTTTCTGAGATCCAACTTATTCCTAATTTAGATAGAGAGGTTGAGAGAATTTCTCAACCATCACAAACCAATTTCTCAAATATGGAATGTAAGCATTAACTCCAACAAATATTAAAGCCAATTAATGACCATTAACAATAATGTAGTTGCATCAACCATAAACAATAATTAAATTTAGAAGATCTTATACTATTGATAATTAATGACAATGAGAAATAACATAGTTGCATCAAGAAACAATAATGCAGTTGCATCACTGATTTGAAACCTAAGGAAAATAAAACATTAACGGGTAAGCAGTATACAAGGAAATGAACATCACGTATGAGGACATTCATGGAACCCCATGAAGATGAGTTGCCTTTAAATTCTATGCAAGCTATGCAACAGGCATACATGGCAAAATCATGAATGGTAACTTACTTTTAAATATAGCTGGAAATTCTTGAATTTATATGGATTGTATATTTTAGAAATATTGGGAACCTGATTATCAGGAAACTTGAATTTATATGAACTGTAGATTTTAAAAATATTTTTATGATTATCGGAAAACATCACACAATTAACCTTTCTCCTCACCATCTGAAAGGCCATCGGAATTCCTTGTGTTTGGTTTATACTGGCTTATCATGTAGTTCAAATATGGTTAAAATTTTGAAACAACACTGGGCTAGCTGGATCAGGCAAAACCCTATTTAGCAATGACTGCAGCCTACATGACTGCAAGTTAGACTCCATTAAAAAAAAGTAGGCTAAATGCGGAAAGATAACTATGTGCCTACACCGAAAGTACTTAGTGACAGACACCCTGGTCAAAGGGTGACCCACGGCTAGATCTGTATGTGCAACCGTACAAGTGTCCTACAATTGGAGGATCATTCCATTCCTACCATCCCAACTACTACATACAGGTTTGCATTTTCATTTGAAAGCTTCCATGGCAAGCAACAAGCACGTGGAAGCATACGGAACAGTGGCATGCTTGGGGATATATAGAAATCTTTTAATTACATAAATAGAATATTCTATATTCTTATTTTTATATCATTCCCATTCTTACATTGATAGTAGAATTTATATATTCAACTTTGTTCGAACTAAAGGTAATTGTAAATTTTGTTTTATAATTAGATTAATTATTTTGCAGAATTGATTTTTTGAAAAGTTTTTTAATTTATTTTTATGATTTAATTGAATTATAATCTTGCAAGATTTTATTAAAATCACAAATTTATTAGATAAAATATTTTTTATTAGATTTATTTTGTTATTTAAAAATTGTTTTTAAACGTATAAATAAATTTAATGCATTGAAAAAATTTGAAATTATTAAGATTGTAAAACTTACAGATAAAATTTGTAATTCTAACTAATTCTTGTTCTCATAATAAATAAATAAATTAAAAAAAAAAAAAACAACTCTCCAAAACTTAAAATAATTAACCCATCCTTATTAATTAAACTAAAACTATTTATTACATACTAAAATTTACCATAAACATAAACTCATAAATTACATATATTAATATTCCAAATTCGTTTTAGATACTACCATGCTCACACAAAGAACTAAACGTATTTACAAAACCCAAATAACTATTAAAATATTATTACATCTCAATAAGAAATTGGCCTTCTCTAAAACAGTGGAAAATATTGTAGCCTAATATTGTAGCGTAGCGAGTAGTTGTTGAAAATATGACCCATGGACCTTCAATAAACTAAAATACTATATATCAAAATAAAAATACATGTTGAATAAAACTATAACAGCGTTATCAAGATCAAAATATATCTTTAATAGAACTATGACAGCGTTATATACCATTCAAGTTGGTTACCTCTGTGTAGACGTATTTTGGGCTTCAATCAAAAGCTGTAAGCATTTATAATTTTAAAATTTTTGCATTCTAGCTTCCTCTTAAAGTGCTGGCTCAAGCATAATAGTTTATATTATTAGCTTGAGCTATGTTATTATTTTTCATGGGTTATATTATTAGTTTTTTTTTTACTATTGTTGTTTTGAACTTTTTGTCAATTCTCAAAATTTGGATTGGATATTATAATTGTTATTTTTTCTCTTTCTAATTTTAATGGAATTTTTTTATCTCAGTCATAACATTTATTTCTACTGCATATTTTTTCATGTTGTTTTTCTAGAACTTAGATCACTACTAAATCTTTATCACAGTCATAACTCTTGTTCCTGTTACATATTTCCTCATGTTGATTTCCTAGAGCTTGGATCACCACTAAATCATTGACTTTATCGGCGTGACTTACATGATCATTATTCTTATTTTCACTCTCCTCCACTTGGGATCCTTGTTGATTCTATTCTTTTTCTTTTTTATGTTTCTCATTTGTTTCTTTGTCTTCGTCTTCTGAAGAAAGAAGATCTAGAAATTGCCACCCCTTTGGCTTTTGAAATATTTTCTTAGACCTTTTTTTGGTTGAGGGTATGTATTCTGCAAGTTCTCTATCTCATGATAAATCCAACACCTGAAAGTAGTATTTTTGAAATATAACAATTAGGTCCACTTAAAGTCTTTATGAACTAGATGTATGTGATCTAGTAGGCCTTTATTAAGGTCTATCTCATTGCAGATCCTGACAAAGGTAAAAATACCTCTTTCAATTATTTCTTGATCCATCTTCGTAAATATCTCCATTGTGTTTCCAATACCTTCTAAAATTTTGTGGTGCCAGAAGGGGAGAGGGAGGTGATCCGGTGCTAAAAAATATGCTCAAAAATCAAAGTTCTCAGAATGGAACAGAACCTGAGTGATTGTGTCGATCTCATCATTTTGAATCTGACGCAATTCGTTTCACGAACAACGAACACTATATGCTCCCATAAATGAGTTTTTGTATGATTTCCCAAACAGACAAATTTTGGCCAAAAAAAAGTGTAGGTTTCCCAGTCAGCAGTCTGTACAGCTAATTTGGCCTATTGATTGTGCAAGGTTGAATGAGATTCAAGAGCCAATGGCACTGCGACATGTAATTTTCTCATTGGTGCTAAATTGGCAATGTTTTATTGGTTGTGGTGGTTGAAGAGGTGGACTAGCCGGAGGCTGCCACGTGGCCTAGCCAGAGGCTACCACATGGCACCTTAGTGGCCACTTAAATTTTTTTGGGCAATTTCGAATTAACTCCGTCAATTTTGAACCATGGACCTTCACACGACAACCCAATGTTCTTATCGTTATACCACTGCACAGTGCTTATTATATCATGGTTTAAACTTTATTTAAGTTTTATATGTGGCACATTTGACATGGGGTTCAGCCTAGGGCCTAGCCTTTGGCCAGCCCCACACCACGAGACTACGAGTAGGGGGGCCTGGGGCTAGACCCTATCCCTCCCCCTGTGGCAATACCCATAACACTAATCGTCGCATGTGATATCACCACTAGACCTCTAACCATTCCGCTAACTGCATCCTGCCAACTGTACCAGCCTAACCTCCGTTGCATACTGCGCCACATGTGACTAGTTGACGGTTAAGCCGAGACCGCCAACAGAAGGGGCCAACCCCTGGCCTTATGAAGGCCCATGTGACTATGAGTGTGTGGATTTCCGGGCTTATTGGCCAAACTAACGGTCCTACAATTTCGCCCACTGAACGGGAATCATGCAAAGTTTGGAGGGAAGTTTCCACGTTCATGGCCTTCGTGCTAGGTTTAGGCCGAGTTGTGGGGAGCTTAGCTCGGAAAAGAGAGAAAGAGGCATAAATTTCTCGGTTTTTGGTCATTTTTGGAGAAGAAAGAGGCTAGATAGACATTTTTGATAGCTCTCATGATGCTAAAGTAGTTTTTGAAGCCATTTGAGCACTGTAACTCATTATAATCACCATTTTATGAGTATAATGAAATGGGGTCATGCATTGGATGCTAGACTAGGAGACGTAGCCCAGGAAGGGGTGAACTCCTTCATCACTTGCTAATTTGTGGTTATTCTTATGGCTTTATTTCTCTCTTATTTTATGCAATTTATGAGTTAAATTCACGTTTAAATGTGTCAAATAATTTAACTTAAGTACCTTAAAAACTCTTTCAATTTACTTTCAATTTATACAAACCTCAAGCACATACATATACAAATCAAGTTTGGTATCAGAGTACTGGTTTTATTTGTTGCTGTGAGGATTTAATTGTTTGCAAGTGTTTTTGATGCTTACAAGGTTGAAGCTTAAGAGAGAAGAAGGAAAGCTTGTGGGTGCAGGATCTCAATTTGGGACAAGGATAATGAGAGCACATTTTCCACAATCTTCACCCCAAGTTTCCCCTCAAGTTGTACATGAAGCTTCAGTAATAAATTTACCTCAACGCACTCCGTGACTGGTCAAGATACTCATAACCTTATAGGCTTCTAATGTTGGAATGGAACACTAATGTGACACGCAATTCCACCATACGTGCTCTATCTTGTCTAGGTTTGCCTTGAACTAAGTGACTATGTCTCATGAAGAGGGAGTTGATAATATGTCAGAGAATGAGAAGAATTTTAGAAAAAACATTCTTTGGCATGTGTGAATTGGTCAAATTTCTATATGAAGAGAGAAATTTAAGATTGCAGGGTGAGAGTTCCAAGCCTTCAAAAGAAGAGTGTTCTTTTGGAGGAAAAGAAGGAGATGATGAGAAACCACCATCTTCTCCACCATGATATTCACTTCCATCCTCACCTTCATCTTCATCCTCTTCCTCGAAAACCTTTACTCAAACACCTCCACATACCCTAAAAAGACATGGTAAAACTCCCTTATTGAAACTTGATATTAAATTCGAATTGTCTATGTATAACGATGAGGTTAATGCTGCGAAAATTGATAATTGGGTTCGTCAAATTTAAGGATATTGCAGGATTCAAAACATCAAAGTTGACGAATCAAAGATTTAGTTGGATTCATTAAGGTTAGAAAATTTTGTTGTGATTTGGTGGGAAGCCAAAACACAAGAGGATATGAAAAATCATGGTAAGGTCTCAACCTCTTCGATAGATTTTATTGTTGCACTTAGAAGACAATTTTATCCATTAGCTCTTATGCATAAGGCTATTATGGATTGGAAAAATTTTAGACAACTAAAAGGTCAAAGTTTGCAAAGTTACACCGAGGAGTTTAGAAGAAGATATCTAATTTTAGGTGTATATTTTTCATCACAAGACACTTTGTTGAAATATATTGGGGGTTTACATAGTTATTTAAGGCATACTATCCTTATGTTTAATCCTAAAAGTTTAGATGAGTTTTGTATTCACGAAACACATCTTGAAGCAAGAGGGAAAAACATTTCACAAGAGGGTAGAAAAAATCCATTTCAAAGTGGAGACAAAAGAAAGAGTAAATTCAAAGGGAAAGGAAAGAAGAATGCATCCGTCAAAAAGGAAGGAGAAAAATTAACAAAAAACATTGTTCCAAGGAGAGTCATGATGAAGGTCATTGTTGGAAGCTTCATCTTGAGATGAAACCAAAAACATTTAATGTAGAAAATCTCTAGCACAACTCTGATACCATGTA
The DNA here is from genome assembly GCA_034641835.2 of Pinus albicaulis. Lineage (NCBI taxonomy): Eukaryota > Viridiplantae > Streptophyta > Pinopsida > Pinales > Pinaceae > Pinus > Pinus albicaulis. The sequence continues at coordinate 1,429,296,234 of CM076584.1, forward strand.
CAAATTATATAAAAACTCTATACGAATGGATTCAATCTGATCATGTAATGTACTAAAACAAGATATTGAATCCTTATACTATATTTGCGAAATATAAAACATGATCGCTCAATCACATGCAAGTAAGAGAAAGGAAATTACCAATCACACAACACAAGATGTATCCAGGGAAAGCACCTGCTCAAAACCCTTCTATAATACGTTCTACATAGTCAAAGAATCATGAAACAATACAATGTATTCTCACACCAGGAAAATCCTGCACTCTATCGATCATCTCACTATGATCTTGCTCAAAACTGACTAGCAATTTTTATGCAAAATTGACCAACACTTAGCCAATTCTCAGCCCCTCCACAGCCTAGCATTTATCACACAATCCCTAGGAAATTAATCCCTATTAAATAGGATAATCAACCTTCCTTGACTATGCATCCATCATGAGCCTTCCTCTGACTTTATATTGCACCCAGACAATTCACTAATAATACAATTGATAATTATCTTCCCTTTAACCTTTGTCTCAACTGGGTCTTCATCAGAATTGACATGCACACAACTAATAATAGTGAATCATCAGTTATATGATTGATCACTACTTGTGAATTAAATCTAATTTAATTCACTAGACCTTTCACTAGCTCATCACTCAGTTAGACCTAGTTAAACTGATTTTAACTCAATTAATTTGAGTTAACTCATTACACATACATCACACTAGTGTATTAGCTGCAACTAGACCCCCAAAATAATAAAATCACTCCACATGCCTCACCTTTGACCCTCAACTCGAAATTATTGAGCTAACTCAGTGTTTCTGACTTAGTTAACTAATACAAGTTGTTATGAGATGAAATTACAATTTATTTTCCAATTTGTTTAAGGGATAAATAAATTAGACACCCACATTTAACAGTAATGTGTAACTGAATTCCTTACTAATGTGTGATTGGAATCCCACACCAGTATGTGGTCAATTTTGTCTTTTTTGGTTGCCAATTTCACTGTTGTGTGATTTTGACAACTTTGAAAGAGAATAAATCAATTTATAACATTTATGGAGTCCGCAAAAACTTGAAGAGAATGAAAAAAAAATCATGTGCCCAACATAGAAGGAGTTTCAGGAGAGAAGCTCTTCATAGTTTTTAGATCCCCTATCCAAACCGATCTTTTATTTTAAGTAATATTGATCATTAAAGGAAAGGAGAAGAGCACCAACACAGATAACATCTTCATTAGATCCTCCATCAAAATAGGACCAAAGAATATGTCAGTGGATCACCATTTCAGAGATAGTGTGAGGGACATGGTGAGAGTCAATGGTTGGTAAGAGAGAAAAAATTGCACCGGTTAGACTCATATAAGATTAGATGCAGATGAAGTATCCTTGAATGTGGCCTTGTTTCTAGCCAACCACACTTGTAGAATAATAATAATATAAATATATTTGGCCAAGCCTAACATTAAATTGGTATTAAAAAACCCTTCAACTCAACGATTTAACTACTATGATCTACAAAATGTACTTACTCTACCCTCTCTAATTTTAAATAGATAACCTAAAATTGTAAATATATATATATAAATAAATTATTAATAAAAATGAGACTAAAAACTTTTAAGCTCCCCACCTTATTTCTTTTGGTTTTTTGGTTGGCATTTTTATATATGACGTAGAAAAGTTTCCATTGGTTTGACTTACTAGGATCTCTAACCCACTGATGTGGAATCTGAGCGGCCATCATACATTCAGATTACAAATTTAAATGAAAAGAATATCAGGGACAACAACTACGTTTGTGGGAGGGAATTTGAAATATTTTAAAATATATTGTATGGTTGAAAAGAATATCAGGGACAACAACTACGTTTGTGGGAGGGAATTTGAAATATTTTAAAATATATTGTATGGTTAGTAAGTGGTTGGTAAGGTAAGAAAAAAGAAATATTGACCTTTTTTTTTTCAGTTGTATAGTTTTAAGAGTTAGTTTAAGTGATTTAGAGTTAAATATCAAATGTTTTGATATAGTTGTTAGTTATTATTGATTAGATTTTCTTCCATTTCCTTAAAACAATACTCCATAATCAAATTTCATTTGAATAAAAAGATGGATAAGATTGAAAGCACCATACAAGGAGATGGACATCACCAGTGAGTACATTCATGGAACCCATGAAGGTGAGTTGGTATACCATTTTCTATACAAGATATGCAGAAGTCACACATGGAAAAACCATGAATGGCAACTTTCTCTTTTTGAAGGGACAACACAGCTTGTATTCTGTATACAAATAGTACCAATTATACTGGCTTATCCTGTGGTTGAAATATTCTTAAAATAATAAAACAACATTGGGCTAGCTAGAAGAGGCAAAACCCTATTTTGCAATGACTGCAGCCTACATGAGTGCAAGGTAGACTTCATTAAAAAAAAGTATGCTAGAATGCGGAAAGACAACTGTGTTGGGACAACGAAATACGAGGATGCAGTACTTAATGACACCGTGGTGAAAGGATGAACAACTGGTACATGTGTCCTACAATGCGAGGATCATTCTTACCAATACTTGGATTCCCAGCTTTGACACAGATTTGCATAGTTATTTGTAAGGTAGCATGACAAGTAACAAGCATATAAAAGCCTACAGAAGAGTGGCATGCTTAAGGAATTTCTAGAAATGTTTTAGAGGTTCTATATAAAATATTCTATAGATATTTTATCATGATGACAGATTTTATATTTAAAAGACATTTTATGATGATTTCAAATTTTATATATTTAAAATGTATGGGAAAAGTTAGTTGTTAAATTTGTTTCCTATTTATTATATACCAATATTTTCCATCTGCATGAACTCATATATTACATATTTTGATATTCAACAAATTCATAATAATGAAAAACAAAAGCAAACTATCATATTTACAAAACCCGAGTAATGTTGCAAGAATCGATTCATGAGTAGCAAAAGTGTGACTGGAAGATAGTTCCGAGATAATGGATAGATGATTTACCAGATTTTTCTTTTTTTCTGGATAAAAAAATGTTTTTAGTTGTTTTAGTTACCAGGTGATATGGTGGAAAAACAACGAAAAATCCATGTTGTTGTCACTATTAAAAAAAAAAAACAAAATAGTCATTTTTTTCTGCTCAAAAAGAAAAACATTATAACATTATATCAAAATAATAATTAAGTTTCTACTGAAAAAGAAACAACATTAAAGGTAAAAATTGGCTTTCAGTGAAACCATGGAAGATGCAAGATATTGCAGACTACACGGTGGTCGTTGAAATTGTGACCCCAAAAAATATTTTAAAAAAGCGTTTGATAAATTAAATATTACATATTGAGATAAAGATACATTGTGACTCGGCAAACATTTAATGAAAACATTTGGTAAATTAAATATTACATATCAAAGTAAAAGTGCATGTTGAATAAAACTATCAGAGCGTTATCAAAATAAAAATGCAGGTTAAATAGAACTATGACAACGTTAGATACCATTCCAGGAAGAGGATATTAGACAAAAGAGTAGGGCTATTTAGATAGAGACTGGCGTTAGGAATTCTAAATCTTCCACAGATATTTCAATTGCAGAAAGCACCAAAATTTTATTACACAGATTAGGGATAAAGATGTGATTCTTCATAATAGTCAAACATATATGGAACAAGCTGCCATTAATCATTTTGAAGGGCTCTTTTCTGTCAAAGATCATAGGTACGGAGATCATCAGGCTTCCTTCATTGATCTAATTCCATCTATGCTGACACAGGTGGATAATGAAAATTTCAGAAAACTGATAAATAATGAGGAACTGTTGTCCATTTTGCAGGATTGTGCGAAGGACAGGAGTGCTGGGCCGGATGGGTTGGGGGTCGAATTGTTCATTTGCTTCAAGAATTTGATGATTTGTGATCTCTTGAGGGTGGCTGGGGAAATTAAACAAAGAGGATTCAGCACTGGGGCCATTAATTCCACTTTCATTGTCGCGATCCCTAAGAAGAAGGACCCAAAGACCTTTGCGGATTATTGACTCATTTCATTATGTAATTTTGTGTATAAATTCATCTCTAAATAGATTGGAAGGAGGCTTAAGCCTATAGTGTCAAATTTTATCACAGTAGAACAAATCAGTTTTATGGAAAGGAGGCAGATACAAGATGTTATTAGAATTGAGCAAGAAATGTTACATTCAATTAACTGCAACACTCAGAAATCTTGCATCCTTAAGGTAGATTTGTGCAAATTTTATGATTGTATTGATTCAGAATTCATATTACCTATTTTGATTAAAATGGGTATGAGCTCTCAAAATTACAGATAGGTTATGGGTTGTTTAAGGTCTACAATTTTTGCTATGATTATTAATGGTCTTCCTTCAAAGTTCTTTTCTGGTTTCTCCAGCCTGAGACAGTGTTTTGTGATGTCACCATTATTCTTTCTTCTTGTTATAGATACTTTAGGTAGGAAAGTGAGGGCAGCCATAGATGATGGACTCATTAAAAGGGTTAGAGTCTCTAAACTTCATCGGGTTACCTATCTTATGTTTGTAGATGACCTTTTATTTGGAGGCCAGATTTATGTGGAGGAATGGGCCATCTTCCATAATATTATCAAACCTTTTAGAGATGCTACAAGTTTGAACATGAATGGAGCTAAATCAAATCTTATACACAAATGAGGGTTGGAGAATGTATTATAGGAAATTAAAGAACTGAAACAATTGACATAAGATTTTTCATATTTTGGATTTACTCTCAACCCTAGTGGATGACTTTGGGAGGGAGAATCATTATGCTAAAATCGGTGTTATAGAATATCTTAGTCTATTGGATTCATCTCTTATTTTTACCCAAGGAAATTATCAAAAGGATACAAACAATCATGGGAAGGTTCTTATGGACACTCAGGAAAGGGAAATTGTAAGTTACATCTCGTTTGATGATCTGTTATTACTAGATTGATTGAAGTGGGAGGATGGGCACTGCAGGATTATTGTCAAGAATTATTCAAGATAAATATATGTTTGGACAATCATTCACATCCTAGATTATTAGTGGGGCAAGAAATAAGGTACAAATATCATATATATGGAGGAGCATGTATTAATTTTTACACATTATTTTGAGACAGGTAAGTTGGTTAGTGGTTGATGGTTATAGGATACATATAGGATTAGATGCAATTGTTGGTGTGAGGGGTAACCACACCTTATCTATTCAGATTCTCAATCACTTGCACAACATGTAGATTTTTCATATTAATCAAATCATTTGTAATAGACTACAGAATATGGATGGTCAAGACTGGTTTTCTATAGAGGATCTAGGATTATCTACTATAGAGAGAGTGGAATGGGAGGAGTATACCACATGCCTTATGAATATAGGGATTTCAATAAGTAATTATGAGCATCATATGATTTGGGATGGTTCCCTTAGGAAGGAATCTTGGTGGTTAAAGATATTTATGTAAATTTTTCTATTATAGATAGAGACCTAAACAATTCTCTTCATTTCCAGGTTATATGGAAGTGGAAGCTACCAAATAAAATTAAATGCTTCTGGTGGCTTGTTATTAATAACCGAATAATGACATAGCAGAATCTACAAAAGAGAAGATTTATTGGACCAGGTATATGCATTTTATGCAGGAAAAGGGAGGAGGAGATTAACCATCTATTCATGAAATGTCTCTATGCAAAGGAAATCTAGCAAGGGGTGATGGGCCGTTTTAAAATTGGAGATAAGGGTACCATGCCCATGCTAACCTTGTGTATTAAAACACAGATCAAAGATAAGTAATTCAAGTCTCAAGACACTTCCACTATATATTATATGGACTATTTGGAGGAGACACAATGTTGTTATCTTTGAGCAGAAATGCATACAGTGCACTAGGACATTATCAAGACTGTGGCCTTTTTCAATGAAATAGGGCAGATACCACCAAGAAAATGATATAGATCTTTTAGACCAGTGGAGATATGGAAAACGTTCCCAGTGGGGTTCATAGATGGGGCAAGATTAAGGAGAGCATGTGGGTGTCGAGTTGTGATCTATATAGAGGCCACAAAAGTCCTGGTGGGAAGTTGGAAAGGGGACAAACAATAGAGCATAAATCATTAACTTATAGGGCGTGTTGATTGCAACTAAATGGTTTGGCATTGACCACATATATATTTTTGGTGATGCCAAAGGGATCATTGAATGGGTCAAGGGATGTAACATTTTCAAATCTCTATTAAAAACCTATATGGGACACATCAAAACTCTAGTAAGACACTTTCTAGCCTAAATTTTGATCATTTATACAGAGAATAGAATTGCATTGTTGATATGCTTTCAAAGAGAGGCAGTACTAGGGAGACATGTAATTTTTATTTTTCATGTTTTGGCCATGGGGTAATGATCAACGCATGTACAATTAATTACTCTTGAAAAAAGGAACAATTTTTATTTTTCATGTTTTGACCATGAGGTAGTGATCAATGCAGGTACCATTAATTACTCATGAAAGAAAAGAATGAAAAACAAGAAAAAGCTAAAATGAATTTAATGGAACAATAGTAAAATAGTATTAATTTTATATACAGTTTTTTTGCTTTCATTTACCTATAGAAAAAAAAGATAATATGAGTAGCAAAGTTTGACAAGCTACAGGATGTAATAGTCTTTGAAATTTTTTTGTGGACTTAGTTTTTCTGAAATACTTTGAATTATGAACTTAGTTTTTCTGAAATACTTTGAATTATGAATTATGTCTGAACTGAAAGAAAGAATGAATGTGGATGTGAGTAGCATTTTTTTCTATTGAAAAAGAAAATACCATTCCAGTTTATTGCTTCCAGCTGATTACCTCCGGGTCGACTCCTTTTTGGGCTTCGACCAAAAGCTAAAAGTTATAATCATTTATTATTTTAAAACTTGTCTTCATATTGTTAAAATTTCTGCACTGTAGCTTCATTCTAATGTGCTGGCTTAAGCATTCAGTTTATTTTATTAGCTCCAACTATGTTACTATTTGCCATGGGGCCTAGGAATAAATAGGAAACTAACTCCTGTGAAACTGCTCCAAATTTGGTTATGCTACCTTTCATTGTAGGATTTGCCATGGGGCCTAGGAATAAGTAGGAAACAAACTCTAGTGAAGCTGTTCCAAATTTGGTTATGCTGCCTTTCATTGTAGGATTATTGTTTTTTTTTTAATAAACTAGCTGAAATCTTATTTTCAATTCTTTATATATTAGTTTGATTCCCTCCTGCGTGCACATTTTCGAGAGTAGAGAATAAACTCCTGGATCCCATAGCAAATGAAGCCAACCTGTAGAGATTGCTGCGATGACCGCCATCGTTGTCTCTGTTCATATCTCCTTTTTTTGAATGAATGGAATCCATGAGCATGATGAGCTTCAATAGTCATCGGATTATGGAAATGAACAAAACACAAGAATCCAACCTGCATCTATTTCTCCACCGTCTATTTCATTACCTAATCACCTAGTTATATATATATTACCACCTTCTATATTTTGATTTTGGGTTTTGTTTTTTACTTCTATATAGTCCAAATCGACAGGTCTTTGTGTCCTGCATTTAGGTTGATGGTAGATTGTTGGAATATCCAGAATGTAATAATCAATAATGGTTTGATATCTTTTTTTATGGTTATATTTTAGAATATTTTTGGAATCTACAATTGAGATAAAAATATTTATGTTTATATAATTTTAATTTATTTGAATATAAAACTGATTTTAAAAAATTTGATCGACAGAAAATAAAATTATGATGTTGACACTTATCATTTCCAAAAACCCTTTGTAAGGATAGTAATGGGTGTGTTGTATGTATTAATACAATGACACCATCACTGTTAGAATTTTTATATTCACTGTTGTTGATTCACCTCTTTCAACATGATATTCAAATTTTACAGAGTGAAGTGCGTTCGAATGAGCTGCGGTGTTCTTGCAGTGAGCTAAGTAAGTATTATAATGAAACTATAGCAATCTGGTATACCGACCTTTGACGGTCGTGTGCCCTAGCTTGTTTGGCCTGACAAGGAAATATCTTCGGTATATCATTATTTTTTCCAGATTCGTGGAGTGTTTATTGGGCACGTTCTTTGGTAAAGTCTGAACCATAGACAGTCTGAACCATTGACAGGCGTTTGGTTGTTATGAATATATTTGGTTGGTTGACCATAGCTCCAGCGTGAACTCCCGTGAACAAGCAGACCGACGTCAAATCGTTCGGTGAATGTGGCTTGATTTGAAGTCCTTTTGGGAAGGCTAGCAGATAAGTGGGTGTCGTAGAGATATGCAAAGACCAAATCTTTTCTACCGTAGTATCTTTTAGAGATTCAGCGGTTTAGCTTATACATTGGCTATGAGGATCGCTTAACACATCAGTCTGAACTTATTTAAATTGTGGATTTCAAGAATATTTTGGATTATTTGAACCAGTTCCTCGTCATCTTATTCTAAAATATTCTCAAAACCCGCAATGAAAATAAAAATGTCCTGGGCAGACTGGAGGTTGAAAACATCATTCAAGTTAATTACGTAGGGCACACTGGAGGTTGATTGTTGGAGCTAGTTGATTGACAAATCCTGCAGAGTACCAATAGGCTGAAAGCAAAAGGCAACTGGTTAGATAAACCCTAGCTGCAAATCGTGGTTATTCCGCATATTTGTACTAGAGTATACTAGATTCCAAAATTGCGGATCACACTTGTGAATGGACTAACATTGACTAGCCGTTGGTAGACTACTATTCCAACAACTTTGGGTCACATTTATTTGACTTGGCTTTTTATATTAGAAGGCCCTAATTGATTGGCTATATCGTAGGGATGGGAAGGCAAATCAAGGCCCCTTTCTTTTATACATGACCCCTTTTTCCTTTAGCTGAAGATATATTGTATTGCAATGACAAATTATCCTTAGTTAAAATATATTGTATTGCATGGCCAAATTGTCATTCAGCTGAAGATATATTGTATTGCAGTTGTTATTTATCTGTTTTGACCTGTTGGATGCATTATGATGCTCAATTATTTGAAAGAATATTTCAGTACTGCTAATTATTTCATGTGTTTTATTTGTTTTCAATTATATATATCTATATATATCTAGTTAAGAGGCATGATGGTACCCTGTTTTGCTATGTGTTGTGAATTATTGATGGGAAGAATATTATGATCTATATTTTATTAATGTTAGGATATATAATTTTGTATTGTATTATAGGGAATATATTATTATTATATTGAAATGGGAGTGCATTTTTTTTTAATATATTTAAATACATACTATTAAATTATTATAGGGAATTTTTATTTTTTTAAGTTTATTTAAAATTGGGTATATTTAATGAAAATGAAGAATTGATTTTTAAAAATAAATTCGTGACAAAAAAAAATCGACAAAAAAAAATTTGTTATCTTGCAAAAAAACATTATGATTGATGTTAATGTCTTCTAATTATTATTGTTCAAGGATGTATTTAGAGATAAAATGGATTCACTTAATGGTTTGGAGTACTTTAAAAACCATGCTCATATAGAAATTAATGGTTTGAAAAAGAAGATTGCATAGTTGGAGATAGTCAATACCTAATGCCAGAATGTGGCTCTCTTTAAGGAAGTTGTTCCCTTTTCAGAAAATATTGCCTTGTTATTGTGTTGAGATCCCATTATGGATGAGATGTTGTTCGCCTTTGAGTAAATAATGTCTTGTCATTGCATTGAGAGATCATTATGGAGGATATGTTGTCACCTACCATAAATAATGCCTTGTTATTGTGTTGAGAGATCATTATGGAGGAGATGTTGCCACCTCACATTACCTTTTAAAATAATACTTACATTAACAAGTTAAATAAGATTAATAACAAAAAAAAAATAGCATTTTAAAATAATAAGATAATACTCACATTAACAAATTGAATAATATTAATAAAAAAAAAGTAACTTCTACCATAAACAAAATATTTCAATTTTCAATTTCAGTTGACATCAACTTTATATAAAAAGATAAAGTAATTAGAAGTAAAATAAAATAAATTACTTTTTTAATATGAGGGAGATATGTAATTTTTTCACTACTTATATGGAGTTTACAAATGACATGTAAAAATAGTATTGTGATAAAACATGATGTGTAGTTCATTCTATCTTAAGTTGACTGTCATATTAAAAAAAGAAATGTATTACTAATAAAATAGTGGTGCCCATAGACATCAATCCATAATAAGCATCAAACACATAACACTCCATGTTGCTAAAATAAATAAATAAAATCCTAAAATTTAACTAAATTATAATTTTTTTAAATATTATTATTATTATTATTATAAAAACAATCTTAATATGTTAAACATATATACATTTAAAAAAATGTGGAATGAGATTCTTAACCATGATGATTTCCCAGTATGCCAATAATGTTGTAAAATGTTAGTTATATAAGACATTATGTAATGTTATGTTGACTAAGTCAACGTTGAAATTAAAAAAAAATTAAAAAAAAATAAAATTAAGAAATAATAAATTATATAGAATTAAAATTAAAAAATTAACTCTGGACTTGATCCTTCTCAGCCCTTGCTAGATCCAGATTTAAGATAGATGTGCTTTGATTTAATGAATACTAAGATTTAAATAAAGGCTATGATCTCTTTGATCTACTTTGGTTAAATAAATGCCAAGATTTAAAGAAAGGCTGCTATCTCTATTTGCTGCAAACCACTAAGAAATATGAGACTATTAAAAATCATAAATATGGTTAGTTTGCAAACAAAGTCTTGAAATAAAAGTGAGATAATTATAGACCATTATGAACAAATATGATGATGATGAGGTTACAAATTCTATAATTAATTTTTCTACATTTGAATATCTTGCTTGTAGCCTTGTTTATTGTAAGAATGACGATGACGATGTTTTGGCACCTTCTCATACTTTGTTGGCTACTAACACCATGTTTTCTCCTGTAAAGGTATTCCTTTCTATCAAAGTGTTAAGGTATTCCCATGTGTTAAGCTTCATATCCCTGAATATGGGTGAAGTGTTCACCTGAAACGTCGGGCACATCAACAAACACAATATACAGTTTACCATAAGTTATCATTGTCAAATTGTATTTATTTTTGGAATGTTGTATTCCTCCCACTATTTTATTTAAGGGTATGGGTGTTGGGGAGTGGTGTTATCGAAGCTTTGATGAGTAAACCCACTTGATATGTCTAGTTGTTTAATTAATTGAGACTCATTGTTTGGACCAAATAAATTGGTTTCGAGTGAGTTATTTAGGAATCATTGGGATATGTAGATGAAGTACTATTATGTGTCACAATGGGTGTCTGTTTGTTAATTCTTGAGAGTATGTTTGATTGACATAGATTAATTATAGTGGATGCATTATTGTCCAATCAACCCATCCACATAGAGAATATTGTCTTGTTTATCTAGTCCATTCATCAACTTGGGTCCCTTGGATAATAGTTTGGAAATTTTGTTTTTGATATTATCTTATTTGCATATGTTGTCTTTTACCATTGTTATAGCACAATTTGACTCAGCTAAAATTCAAGATAAGATCTCAGAAATTCAAGTTTGCTGAGGAACAATTATTAAAAATTTAAGAAGAGCTGCAACATGTTCAAGAAAATAACCACAAGCTCAACATATGTTGCTCAATAATTCTCCTCATTTCATGTCTTGGTTGTGTTTCATGGATAAATGAGTGAGCAACTTAAAAGATACAAGCTTGAAAGTATGAGTCTTCATGGAGGTGGAAAATCACAGGAAATCTGATACTACGTTGAAGACATTTTAGTTTCCTTAAACAACAAACCAATAAAAGGACACCTAGAAAGATATAGGAATTGCTTGAAATAAATGATATTGGAAAGGTTCCTTAAAGGAATGAAAAGAGGCTTACCCAATTCTACATATGAATTCATAGTTGATATAAAAAATATGTTTAAAAGGAATTTGTAGAATTGTGCCAAGATGAAGAATTGGAAACAAATGACTGCACATCTCAAAAAATGCAGACATTCTCGGCACAGGATTTTCGATTTACAATTTTGGGCAAACGAAGAACAATTTCAATAATCTGCAACATGGGTTTTTTGCAGAGTAGCCCCAATTGACTTTATCTTGTGAATTGTCCAAAAATTTAAAGTGGTTTTAGAAATTTCGCCATTTCCTTAAATGTCAATTTTATTAAAAAACGTCGTGCAAGTTACGAATTCCCAGTAGAAGAAACCATAAACATGTGTCAACTTCGGACCAGTGTTTTTTTCTCTCAAATTCTATGCATGGTCCCTTTGTCAACATTGCCACTTGCCTACTGGGCTTCCATTGTAATGGTTCAATACAATTGGAGGACAAAATTGTATCTACGGCGGAAGATGAGAATGCTTCATGAAAAGAAAGATACAAATGCCACACTTGATGAGATATTGGGTGATTAAAATCCACATTTACCCAGGATACAAAAAGAGAGAAGCTAGCAGCGAAAATTACAGCAAGAGTAGCTCTGGAGGCTCGTAAAGTTGCATTGGTGGAAGCATCTCGGTGCCGAATTTTCAAGGCAGCTAGAATTCAATGGACATTAGCAAAGGAAGAGGAGTTGGTCTCTCTTACAATGATTGTCACAACCCAGAAGCACAAGTTGTACGAACATATGTGAAGAAGTGATTCCATAAATGGTTTTTCCCAAACTTCCATCAAAGAAATCAATGGTTGATATTCAATGCGACATCAGTCTATTAATTATTGGAAACAACCACAGGTGCCTCCGTAAGTGGTTGATGTTTTTGGGAAAGTTATGTGCGGAGAGGACAATGGGACCCACACACCATCCATATTTATTATCTCTACGGCCATACATTGAAAATTTGATCCTCCTTCATTAATTTATTCTATGTATTATGAGTCTAATTAAATACTAGCATTCGAATGTATAAAGCTTGTAAAACATAAGAAGCCTTTAAATATACTATATATATTATTAATAATAATATATATAATGTTAAATAAAAAATGTAATTTCATTATTTTGAAGAGAATTTTGAAATGAAGACTGTCGAATACAGTTTATTAACTGTTTCATAAATCAGTTTTATAATTGATTAAGTAGATGGCTTGAGGTAAAAAGATAAAGCAGAGAAATTGGATTGGGGAGGGGTTCCGATTTTTGGACCTCTCGAGGACTCTAAATTTTGTACTGAATTTTCTAAAAGTTAATGAAAGAATATCAAGTTTCTTGCACCTGTTGATGTTGACGTGTCTTTCCAATTTTGTTATGTGTTTATTCCTCTATGAATGAGGTGAATTAATGTAGTTGCGGGTCTCTTTCTACAATTTGTAAGTAAGAGTTAAATGTCCTTAATGTGCGCTCCTTCACTCCAACTATTTTCTCTCTATAAATTTCTTTCGAAGATTTAAAGTGATAGATTCTATTATCCTGCATATCATTTTTAGTTTCCATTCCATTTTCTTCCATCCATTTCAATTTAAATCAGCAGATAATGCATTGTGAAATCTTTCATTATATCATATCATTGAGGGTTATAAATAATTAATTTCTAAAGGTGCTTAACGAAGACCATATGATATCTTAATATTGTGACATACATTTATAAATGTCTCGAGCACTGATTCCTTACCACAGCCAAGGGATTGTTTCTTGAGGTACAACATTTTTTTGTGCCATTTCCGGGGAACGAAGAAGCGAAGTTCATTTCCTTGGGTTTTCTTTCTATTTCCTCTTGTTGTTCACTGAGGAGGAAATATTCAGCTGTGTTTATTCCTTTTCATAATTTTGTCTTTCAAAAATCCTCATACAAGGTCAGATACCTCGCACCAAAAGTCCCTAATTTTTCAGCTCTGGAAACATTGGTTTCTTAAAAGGCTCAGAAACCAAAAACCCCTTCGACACCTGATCCTACATTGTCTGCTCCTGGAAACATGTCTCATAATCCCTTATTCTTGATGGTGAACAAGGTTTAGATATAATGTTTGTTTGTTATTTATTCACCTGGTGACTGCACTGATGAAGGTTTCATTAGATAAGGAATTATGTGGGCAAGAAAATGAGAAAGCACCGTGGAAAACACAGATATCAGAGTTTTAGTTTTTTAAATGAAGTTCTATTTTGTACTATCAGTTTAGTGGTATATTTTCCCTTACATATTAAAAAGATTTTTTCTTGCTTTATATTCGCAGAATATTATAAGGCCCAAAAAGTACATTCTGTATTGGGAAAAGATGATTTTTCTTCTGCTTGTATCATAGATCTTGACACAACTTTATCTCATAAATATGAGAGGATAGATGACTATTTCATTACAATTCCTAAAGATAATCAGTCACATTTTGGGCATAAAGTTTATGATTCGTCATCTTTGGATGATAATATTCTGCCTTACAAGAAATTGACTTTATTTCAGCTCAAAAACAAAGAAATATTTAAACCCTTAAAGCTGCCCATAATTCTTCATCAATATCCTTCAAAAGGATTCAATTTTTTTCTAAGGTTCTCTAGAGACGATGAGGATATTTCAGTTGAACAACATATCTTGGAATTTGAGTACTTTCTGGACAAATTTCAAATTATTTATAAAGATGTGACTTAAGGATTTTTTGTCATTCATTAAAGCAGGGTGCTCAGCAATGGTTCCAGTGTTTGGAAGCAAGTTCAATTAATTCGTGGCAAGGTTTTCAAGATATATTTCATAGATATTGGGGTGAGTGTGTCATATGAAAAACAATTTTCAGAATTATATTCTATCTAGAGGCAGAGCAATGAATCAATCACTGAGTTTAATAGGAGGTTTCAAAAAAATTATTTCAGCATGCCAAAAGAAATTCAACCTCCTGTAGCAATAACTATGGTTTTCTATTTGAGGACTCTTTCTATTGTCTTGGCTTTTTATCTCAAGGAGAGAAAGCCTTGCACTCTCAAGATGATGTTTCTTTATGCATAGGAAATTGAATATAATGTGTGGGCTTGTAGAATTATTTCCTATCATGTTGAAAGAACAAGTTTTGTTGAAGACAAGAGGGCCTGTCAAGAAAACATTGGAATTACTTTTCAAGAGAATGCAAATTCAGAGGTGAACAAGGATTTTCAAATGGTGTCAGAGGGTTCCTATATTACCAAAACATAATAATCTAAGCATTCTGAAGATTCTGGTCAAAACATCGTCACAACAACTGAACTACACTATGAAATCCTGGAAGATAATTACAATTTTCATAATTTTAATGATTTTGTGAATAGAGGGGAAACTGGTGGAGCTTCTCATGTATGTTTGCAGGAGGAGGAAGATTTTTGTCAAGAATTGGAATTATATGAAGCACATCAACATTATAGGGAACAAACCTTGGATTTCTCTTTTCAACCTAAATGCTTTCCTACGAAAAATGGCAATAAAGTTCCTTGCACACAATTCCAAATTGAGGAGTCAAACAGTGAAGGAACTTGACATGTTCAAAGAATTCTACATCAACAAAATGTTCAATAAAATGAGGCAGCTGAAATTTTGTCTCATCAGTTCTATGATCCAGTGACTGAGTATATGACAAATTTCTTTGACTAACAACAAGATTTTATGCAACGGTATGTACAAAGATTTGTATATGGAAAATTTTCATGGTACATTCTTGTTTTTATTTTTAAATTTCAGCAGTATGAAGGTATTAATTCTAACATACAGATGTTAGGTTGGTGCCATTGGAAGGTTGAATTCACCTAATTAAGTACAACCCTACATATAGATATAGGAGTTGTACATAAATAAGCTCAGGAGTTGAGCACTCCCAGTTGCATTATTTCTAGTTTAGCATTTTTCAGTTCAAGAATAAATATCCTGGAAGAGAGAGGTTTCAGAGAAGTTTTAAATTTTCAGAGATTATGGATTGGGAAAAGATTCAGTTTGACTTGAATCCATGCCCAATAAAGGCTACTGATCTACAAGTTCTCTTTAATTCCATTCCCAATAAAGGCTACTGATCTACAAGTTCTCAGCACTTTGCTACCAAAGTGTTGTCCCCAATTGGAGCCCTATGTTGTAGCACAATTTGACTCAGCTAAAAGTCAAGAGAAGTTCTAAGCAATTCAAGTTTGCTGAGGAACAATTATTAAAATTTTAAAGAGTGTTGCAACATGGTCAAGAAGATAACCACAAGCTCAACATATGTTGCTCAATAATTCTCCTCGTTTCATGTCTTGGGTGTTTTTCATGGCTAAATGAGCGATAAAACTAAAATATACAAGCTTGAAAGTTTGAGTCTTCATGGAGGTGGAAAAGCATGGGAAATATGATACTACGTTGAAGACATTTTAGTTGCCTTAAACATCATATCAATAAAAGGACGCCTAGAAAGACAAAGGAATTACTTGAAATAACTAGTATTGGAAAGGTTCCTTACAATAATGAAAATAAGCTTATCCAATTCTACATATGAATTCATAGTTGAGATAAACAAAACATTTAAAATGCCTTTGACGACCTCTGCCAAGATGAAGAATTGGAAACAAATGACTGCACATCTCAAAAAACGTAGACAATCTCGGCACAGGATTTTCGATTTCAAATTATGGGCAAACGAAGAACAACTTCAAGAATCCGTGACATGGGTTTTTTGCAGAGTGACCCCAATTGACTTTATAGTGGGAATTGTCCAAATATTAAAAGAAATTTTAGATATTTCTCCAGTTCCTTAAATGTCAATTTTATTTAAAAACATCCTGCAAATTGTGAATTCCTGGTAGAAGAAAACATAAACTTGTGTCAACTTCGGACCAGTGTTTGTTTCTCTCAATGTTTATGCATGGTCCCTTTGTCAATGCTTCCACTTCCCTACCGGGCTTCCATTGTAATGGTTCACTACAATTGGAGGACAAAATTGTATCTAGAGCGGAAGATAAGAATGCTTCAGGAAAAGAAAGATACAAATTCCACACTTGACGAGACATTGGGTGATTCAAATCCACATTTACCCAAGATAGAAAGAGAGAATCTAGCAGTGCAAATTGCAGCAAGAGTAACTTGGAGGCTCGTAAAGTTGCATTGGTGGAAGCATCTCAGTGCCGAATTTTCAAGGCAGCTAGAATTCAATGGAAATTAGCAAAGGAAGAGGAGCTGGTCTCTCTTGCAATGATTGTTGCAACTTGGAAGCACAAGTTGTACAAAACATATGTGAAGAAGTGATCCCATAAATGGTTTTTCCCAAACTGCCATCAAAGAAATCAACAGTTGATATCCAATGCGACATCACTATATCAATTTTTGGAAATAACCACAGGTGCCTCCGCAAGTGGTGTATGGTTTTGGGAGAGGACAATAGGACCCACACACCATCCATATTCATTATCTCTATGGCTATACATTGAAAATTTGATCCTCCTTCATTAATTTATTCTATGTATTACGAGTCTAATTAAATTTTAGCGTTCGAATGTATAAAGCTTGTAAAACATAAGCAACCTTTAAATATAATATATATATTATTATTAATAATATATATAATGTTAAATAAAAAATGTAATTTCATTATTTAGAAGAGAATTTTGAAAGGAAGGTTGTCAAAAATAGTTTATTAACTGCTTCATAAATCAGTTTTATAACAGATTAAGTAGATGGATTGGGGAAAAAAGATAAAGTGGAGAAATTGGATTGGGGATGGGCTCCAAGTTTTGGACCTCTAGAGGACTGTAAATTTTGTACTGAATTTTCTGAATGTTAATGAAAGAAGATCAAGTTTCTTGCACCTGTTGATGTTGATTCGTGTTTCCAGTTTTGTTATGTGTTTATTCTTCTGTGAATGAGGCGAAGTAATGTAGTTGCGGGTCTCTTTTTACAGTTTGTAAGTAAGAGTTAAATATCCTTAATGTGCACTCCTTCACTCCAACTATTTTATCTCTATAAAGTTATTTTGAAGATTTAAAGTGATAGATTTTGTTATCCAACATATCTATTTTAGTTTCCATTCCATTTCAAGTTATATCAGCAGATAATGACATTGTGAAATATTTCATTATATCAGATCATTGAGGGTTATAAATAATTAATTTCCAAAGGTTCTCTTGGAATTCGAGTCGTAGATCCGGGGTCTGGATCCGAAACGACCATCAATGGCAGTTTCAGTGGTAAAGGCCAGCCATAGAGGTCGGGGCGAAGACATAGGTATAGCCGGGCCTGCTCATACGATTTCGAAGTCTCCTGCAATTGCAACTCCTCTACGGAAGTGCACTCATAAGAATGAGGAAATGGTGTTGGGCTAAAGAAGGTCCTTGAAGGACTGAGAGACTCATATTTGTCACGCTCGGACCAAAGGGTGCGTAAGCACACTCGACTGTTAAGGCCGCCATCATGCGTAAGCATGGCTCGACCAACGGGGTGAGGGTGAGCCAGCCGAACTCTCGACCATCGGGCCGCCATCATGCGAAGCATGGCTCGACTGGCCGCCATCATGCTACATACATTTATAAATTTCTCGAGCATTGGTTCCTTACCACAACGAAAGGATTATTTCTTGAGGTACAACAACCATCATGGATCATTTCATTGATTTTAGAGTAGATCAGATTACAAACCTTAATGGTGATAATTGTTTAGACTTTTTTTTTTCCAAATGCTATTTTACCATGAATTAATCAATATTATAGCTATTTACAAGTTATTATCTGGAGATGGCCATATTTCTTATTGTATCTAGGTGGATTTTTTTCTTTGGTGAGAAATTTTTTTCATTCATATAAAATTAAAAGGGAAAAGTGTGTGATTTGATTTTTCCTCCAAGATGAGTTTAAGTGGGGGGTGTTGGAACTGATATTTCATTGTATTCTCTCGCCTAGTGAGAATATGGATGAATTGACATATGAAGTGTAATATGTACACATTGATCATTTCACTACCACCTTTTATGGATAGTTATGAGTGTGTTCTCTCACCTTGTGATAATATGAACCAACTAACCCATGACATTGACTATGTTCACATTGATCATTTCGCTACCACGTTTTATGGATAGTTATGGTTTTGTGGTTCCATACATGGAGAGTTTATTCATCTACCCAAACATATATATAAATGATATGGAGCTTAGTTCATTTTTATTGTTAGCTAACCCACTCGATATTTGATCCAATGACCTTTTCACAAGGAATGGATTTAAACTATACCCATTTAACATCAATTGAAAGCCTTGTGGGATCTAGAGCTTTTTTCATTGTATTTTAAGTGTTTTTTCCATAGAAAAAAACACATTTTTTTGTAATGATTAACAAAAATTACATTCTATAAACACACTACTATGTGTATTCAGTTTAGTCAGTCCATCGTGTCCTTGATCGTTATCCATATTTCCAAGAATTTTTTATAAAGGTTTCCCCATATTAACCATACAAATTCATATAATTTCATCCATATATAGTTACATAACGACCTTGAACACGACCCAAAAGAAAAGAAAAAAACATAACCCTAGCCCTCTCCATATGAAGGTCACCACCCAAAACCAAGGCTACACGAGTACGATTTTCCAACGAATACACCAAGTATTTTTCCTACTGGGCTAACAAAATTTGAGCTTTTGATTGGACTAAACATGAAATGGGGTTTTATTTGAGAACTCCAAGAGTGTGCAGTCAGAATATTATTGATAGTGAGCTATGAGGTCATAGGATGAGAATTATGCATAGTAGAAACATAAGTAGAATGGAGAAGGTTGTTATACAATATAAAAATATTGGTCTACTAACGAAGGTGACAAAAATAATTACGTTGAACTCCTAACAACAGCCTTTTCCGGTGCAAGTCCCCAAGCTTCGCAAGGGCACCCTCTAAAAGTACTGATGAAAGTGATGCAATGTATGTTTCAGGTACCATGGGTATTCCCCCCCACAGTCACTTGTGTGGTACCTAGAATAGGCAACTAAGGGCACCAATCCATATTGACAGTCGGGTGGAACGGTCTTAGGTCAAGATTCAGCAAATAGGAGAGCGGGTATCTCTCTTCCCTTCCTGCACTATCCCTTGCGCTCGACTCACTAGAGGAGAGTTTTCCTGGTCCAATTAACGATGTTGGATTTTTCTCTTTAATAAAATTTCTATGTTTAACAGTTTGAGCGGCCTTCGAGAGTTAACTCTCCACTCACCTAATCCAATGCCTTACAACCTAGCTAGTTGGTGTATGATTAATGAAAATGATACAAAAATTTCTAGTTGCTTTTAATTATATTGCTTATTTAAAATTGGATGTTACTTAAGTCAAGGGTATACATAAGTGAAACTGATGGTGTTTGATAATGCAGAATAAATCAATGAAAACCTAGTTACATGCGAATGCAACAGTTTCCTTTCGACGAAAAGCGATGTCTACATGGGTTCTATGAAACTAATTAAGAAAAATCTTTGTTTTTTCTTTTCAGTTACTCACACTTCACATGATCCGGAAAAATATGAAAAATACTAAAAATTCTCAAATGCACTCAATGCAAACTACCAATGATATGTAAATTCTAAGATGCTAACTATAAATAAGAAAAAAAGAGTGTCTAGAAACTAAATGGTTCAATCACTTTTTGACAGAAAAACAAGGCTAGTTCCAAATAGAACTCATATGCATAAGAACAAAAAAATGTACTTGATATAAAAGAGAGAAATCAAGAAAATACTTCCTTCAAAATCAAGCCAAGAACCAAAGACTAGAAACCAACGAAAAAGATTCAAAAGATATAATGAAACCATAAAAACAAAATCAAAGAGAAATTTACAAAAAAACAAATGTTTTTTGGGCTTTTCACTTATAATGGAAGGAAAAAAATTTCAAGAATACAAGCATAAAGTACCCAAGAACCGGAATCAAACAAAACGAGTCTCAACAAGGCTTCAAAGTGCTCAAGCCAACTATGCTACTTTTGTAGCAAGACTCAAATGAGCAAAAAAAACATAAAAATAAAATAATTCATTTAGTATTAGTAGCACAATATTTCAATGAACAATGACTCAAAAAACTAGAAAGAGATTCTTCAAGCTTCGCAGCAAGGCAAGTCCAAGAAATCAAGAAAACCAAGATAGGCCAAGAAGGAAAAAACCAACAGTGAAGCAATGCATAGGGCCAAAAAGAGAAAACAAACAGAGGCTCACTGTTCTAAATGAATAAAACAACCATGAACTTCAGGAAAAGATCTTGGTGCTTTAGCCGCAATTGCAATCACACAAAACAGGCAATTTACTGAATGGCTAGGTTTTCACAAAAACAAGAGAGAATTGGATATGAAATCACCATAAACACAGTCTAGACACTTTAAATGCACCACAGGAATGTTTCACCATAGAGAGAAAAGACTACAGAGGCTGGAAACTCAAATTTTCAATTTTTTCCAGGCATACACGGTTTTACAGTGTGCAACAAGCGTGTATACGTGACTGTAACCAAGGAAAATCACATATACGCGAGTCCCTTTGGAAAATACAGGAGGTATATGCGACTGTGTAGAGACTAATTTGCGTATGGAAATAAAGATAAGAAAAAAAATAAAAAATTCAAGCTTGATCAAGAGACCAGGTCTTCTTTCTAATTGAAAAAAGACTTACTAGACTGTAAAAAGTGATAAAATTGTCAAGGAACCTACAAGACAGATACAAAAACCCAAACTAGGAATTACACAGATGTAATTCCCAGCAGAGTCACCATTTCTGTTGCGGGTAATGTTACCCTAAGGTCTTGGGTTGATAAACCTTCACAGATCAGGGCATGTCATTACAAGAAAGACTTACTTAATCAATTCCTATGCTTCAAACTAGGAACTACAGGTTGCAGACCTTACCCGTATATCCTTCGGTTGTAGTAGATCTCGTGGGGTGCAAAACCCCTGCAACTCTTTGTGCTCCGAAATATGTAAAAATGTAATGAAAAAGCACAAAATCCTAGTTGTACAACATATATATGTTCTAGATGTTAGTGGAAAGCATGCATAATCTCATATAAAAAATATTAAATGAACAATTTAAGATCATTACACATGTATAAAAGATTATTGACACGTAAACATCAGGAAAAAGAGGGCACTTATGTTATTAATGACATGTACAATAAAAAAATGTAGAGAGATCACCTGAAATCTGCCACGACCTTCGAGCTTACCATCCTCTGGATCCGTCCAGCCCTAGCCTCTCAAAACTTCTTCCAAGAATAGTGCACAATGGATGTCATGTAGGGTGAGTGAACATCTCAAGTAAAAAAGGCTTTCCTAAAAATATCTGGGAAGTGCAGGAGGCATGGGGAATATATCAGACTTGGATAGGGCTGTAATAGCATATAATATCTATATTTCTCTCTCTCTTCCTCTCTTCGGCCATTCCCTTGAGGGGCTTTTATACTCCCTCAAATTAGTTTTTTCAGTTGGGAAGAGTTAGGCCACGGGTTGGGGTAGTTAAGTTACAGGAAAAACCGTAAACGCCACCTCTAAAATAGGAAAATTATATATATTTTTAATGTTTAAAAAGTCATACGCAGTTCTCTATGTATGGACACGCGTGTATATGCGAAAAATTTTCGACAGAGTAGCGTATGGGTTTTAAGAAACTGGTTTTTGATAAATATGTCCAAGTCTTAAGGGAAGGGTTGCCCAAGGCCAATGCATACGTCATCAAGTATATGATGGTGATAAATGATGTTATAACACTCGACTAGAAAAAACCACCCGAGAACCCCCATTGAAACCCATATCAAAACTCTCACCCTTTGAAAACGGAGAGTTAGGGCCAATAAAATGCTAGGTATTTTGAATAAAATCTACAATGGAAAGTGGTCTGGAAGCTCGTGAGCCCATATTGGGCCAATCAAACTAAGACTCCAACCCTGTGAGCCCAAATGATTATCCATAACTCGACCAAGGATCGACACATATGGGGGCAACATAGGAGCCATGGGGTTAGGAGGGGATTCATGTGCAATAGAGAAAACCAATGATACATTAGAGAATCTTAGACCAGGAGATAAAAGGGAACCAGAGTGAATAGGAGAAAAAGCCAAGTGTCTAAAGGAGGTCGCAAAAATCTCAGTAACAGGATAAATTTTAGGCTCGTAATTTATGAGCTCCACCTCATCCATATAAAAAAAATTAATAATGTGGATATACTAAACAAACTCCGTGACATGAGTACTCCCAAAAAATCACAATGCATGACACAAATATTCCAAAACAAGGAGTAACACATGAACCCGAAAAGGTATTTTCAAGAAAAAGGATTGAAGGTATCAAGGTAGAAAAAACCATGATTTATCCCCTGTAGGTAGGAAAAATGTCGAGAGGCGTAGAAACCCTAGGTTTCACCATTATCACCTATAGTTTTTTTTTCTCTTCTAAGTGTCAATTATATTTATTATTATTATTATTATTAAAAAAAAAAATTTCAGTTATGCTATTTATTCACCTTTTCTAACAAATATTAATATATTATTGATGCAGGGGCATTAGGCACAATAAAATACTTTGTATTTAAGTAGACATAGGGGGGTCTGATGTTTCTAATTTCTTATGTAATTATTAGTATTTTGAATAAATATAGTGAGAAATTGTAAATGTTCTCAAATCATTGGAGAAGATGAGAGAATTAATTAGCTGGGAATATGAAGAGATAGTCAGTTTCAGTAAATCTGGGGATTTAGGCTAATTTAGGACTTTGAGAATTTCAAAATTTTTGTTGAGCTATCAAAGAAGTTGAATCGATTCATTAGTGGGTTTTTGTATAAATGTAAGCCCAAAGGCATCAAGAGGACTGATCTGGAGATCTGGAGGCATAGAGTTAGAGTAGGCTTGGAAACCCAGAGTTCTTGTAAGCCTACGGGCAGCTGAATAGGGCCAATTGATTTTGAAGATCTAGTTAATACAAGAAGAATTTTGTAAGTGATTTCATTTTGTATATGGAAGAATTTGTTTCAGAATTATATGCGCATTGATTGATTGAGAAACTATATTTTTAATCTCTGTAATTGGGAATTAAGGTGAGATCCTGTATGTGATTGTGAATTCTCTTCATATAAGGGAGAAATCGATGTTAATTATTATGTTTTGAAGTGAAATGCGTTATGGCTTACATATTTCTGAGAAATATTAAGAAAAGGTTTGAAGACATCGATCACTGCAAGGATCGATGACGCTAAAGGGTTATTGAATAACATTCAAATTGAAATTGCCGAGTGTCGATAGATTGTTGTATGAATTTGACTGGATGTGTTTTGAAATGGGGTTGATTTCATAGAAGGAAATTTAGGGGATATTACATTCCTTGTGAGTAATACCACAGCGAAAGGAAGAAAATCTACAGCGTTAAAGAAATCGTGAATAGTTGCAATGTAATTGGGTTTGATTGACCTTTGAAATAAAGCTTAAGGAACCAATAATTAAAGACACAGGTTTTGAAGTTGTGGAAAAATATGTGTTTATAACCACAAGTCAATAAACTGTTGAGAGGAGTTGGCATTGAAAAGATTAGTGAAATTGTGATGGCACAATAGCAATTGAAGACTGTTCAATTTGATAAAAATCGAGCAATAGAGAAGGCACGAAGGCGCGGGTTGAAGCACTTTGTGTCAAACCAAGGAGGGCAAATTGACTTGATAACGTTGGAGGAAAAACGATCAATGGACTGATTTTTGGCGCGAACGATGAGATGGAGTATTGACACATGTGAATCCAGAGATAGCTATGAGATGGGTAGTCGAGATGTATAGTAGAAATTGATAACCAGTGAAAGAGCGAAACAAAATCAAGGAGGTATGGAACCTTGAGTAAGCGGCGCAGATGGAACCATAAAAGATGAACATTAAGGGTGGTTTTATCCATCCAAACTGGTGTTCTTGCGTTACTCTCAAGTAGTAAGTGGAATTTACCTTTTTGAATGTGATATTAGTCTTCGTTCGATGCGTGGCATAAGGTGGTATTTTAAAACCGGTTATTTCGCATTATTTTTGCGTGTTAAAGTTCTGTTCTTTAAATAATGTGATTTCCATTAGATCAGTTTTATGAGAGATCCAAGGACAATCGCATGGGAAAGTTGTTGGTTTGTTGACGTAGCTTTTATCTCATGATTTTGGAGGAATAGAGCCTGGGCATCTTCAGAATGTGACAACCATTGATTTGTTAAGTTGGCGTGTGGTAAGTCTATAGCCATCAGATTAATTCAAGGATTAATACACGATATGGTCAACGCTCTTTGCAATTGTAAATGTTATTGAATATTGGTTTCATGGGCCCGGGAGAGTAAGTTTTGTTTGAAGTGTTTTATGCCGAAGATTAAATAGTCACTCAAGTGGATTAATATCATAAGCTCAAAGGATCGATAATTGTTCAAAAGGATTGAAATTTTGGTGCAAAACCATTTTGATACCATGTTCCAAAAAGGGCTTAAAGAAATAGTTTAAAGTTCTTTTGAATTTGAGATATAAAGTTTCAAATGAGTTAAATTGATACAGATTTGAATCTGAGGGATATGGTTGAACCATTGAAAAGAGAAAATATTCTGCATTAAATTGTTGACTTTGCTCAGATTGAAATTTATTTGGGCATTAATTTGGGATGCATTTTTATATGCAGAAAAAGGGTGTTACTATGGGTTAGGAAGGGTACCCCACCATCAAGTGGTATCAGAGCAGGATAAGCTCTTTGAAAATTATTTTTTGAAATGATTATGTGCTCAAAGTAATGAGGAAAATTTGAAGTTTTAAATTTGTTTAAGAGTGATTGCAGATTTGAAGATGTGTGCAGTGAAGGTATTCAGATTTGAAAAATATGAATTTGAAGGAAAAGTGTTTTGAATATTTCTAGGATATGTTTTGAAGATGTTAACACAGGTGTGATGGTGATGGAAAAGAGATCAAATTTGAATCTGACAGGACAACGTGTAGTGCAGCAGAGCATTGGGAGAAATTGCAGAAACAATTGTAAATGGATGTTGAACAAACTATGAAGGTGAGGTATTTGTGATTTTACTTGAAGATTTTGTTTGCAGAATGTAGAGTGAAAGAAATTGAGGAGCATCTGAGCAAGAAAATCATATCTTTGAAAAGCAGTGATGAAGGAAGCCAATGAAGGTCTCTGAAGAGAAAGAAGAATGTGTGGCAAAACGGGGGGGAATTCCAACAAAGGTTGGTTGAAAAGAACAGTTGTGTTCTTGAGAGGTTGTAGAGGAGTGAAGCCTGAGGGAGTAGAGAGAATGCTCAAGATGTTCCAGAGATACATGACCTGTACTTGCCAAAAGACTGGATCTAGAGAGAGGATTGGTGAGGTAAGTTGTGACAAGGAGGAATTGTTACTGCAGAGGTTTCAGTGCAGCCCGTGATGAGTGAGTAAGAACTCATGAAGGAGAAGATGGCTACTAATAGTCATAGCAGATTTTCAGAGGTTCTGAGAGAGGCGAAAACAAAATGAAGATGAAGAAAGAGGATGCCAAGACAAATGGCATACAGATACAGTTAAGAAAAGATGAGTATGAGAAAGAGGTAGCTGAGATCAGGGAACTATTCAAAAAATTGAAACTGATGATAGAAGACAGCCAGAGAGTTGGTTGTATCATGAAGAAGAATGTATAGTGGCATAGGCTACGGATGAAGAGAGATAAAATGATAAATTATCAACAGAAAGATATATTACTCAGAATGATTGAGTATTTGGAGAAGGACTTGAAGACTAAAGCTTCAAGTGAGACCAAGGGGTCAAATGACTTTACATCTAACAGATTTTGTATGCTTGCAGGAAGAACATGTGGAGGAGGATAGACTTCTGATGTTGTCACAAAGGAAGAAAATATGATAGCCAGATATTTTGTAGATGTCCATACACAGTTGGGGAAAAGTTTTTCTCTTAATACATTGGAAGAAAAATAAATTTAAATTATGAGGATGGCCAGAAGCTGGAAATTGAGAAATCAATTGAAAATATTGAGGAGAGTGAAGAGAGAACCATTGAAGAATTTCTGAAATGTATAGAAGAATTGGAACAACAGGAAGATTTGATGAGTAAATTATCAAATGAGACCATGGGGTCTTATGATTTTGAAACTGACAAGTTGTGTGTGAATGCAGGCATTGAAGAAAACAATTCATATGATGAAACTGTAATGAGTGAAGCTGATTGTTGCCAAGAGAAGTATGATGATGATTATCTTCCAGATGAAGATCAGATTGAATTACTACAACAAAAGGAATTCATAAATTCCTTGTTTTATGAAAGAGATTTTTTCAATGGGAACATGAAATTTATGTCTGATTTTGATAATGACAGATTGATTTTATTAAATGGCCAAGTGGAAAGTGATGGACAGATAACTAAATATTTTTCCGAGATGGAGGATCAGAATTCTATTCTAATGAGATCTGAAGAGGTAGTGACAGTAGGAAACTTGACTTGTGAAGGTAGCGAATATTGCACAGAGATTTTCTCAGATGAGATGACATATTTGTGGCATGAGTTAAGTGTTCTAGAGCAGAGACTAGAAACATAGAGGATAAGTGTTCAGATTGTAAAGGCAGAACTGAATGAGAATGAAAAGGTTCATTTTTATGAACCAGAGCAAAGAGACATCCTTGAGAAGGATGATGCAGAAGAGAGACTAGCTGAAATTCTCGAGAATTATTTGAAGGATTGGAATCAGCATACTGATGTGCTGATGAGAGAACAACATTTTGAAGTGTTGTTGGAAGAAATGACAGAGCAACAGATTGAAGTGTTGTCAGAAGAGGAAGGGACACAAATATTTATAACTTTGATGTTTGTTTTATGATTACAGGTACTAGTGGAGGGACTAAAGAATGTTTGGTCCAGGAGAAGAGAAGAGATGATGACAGTGACTGGCAATTTATATACCAGTCCAAAGAATTGTTGAAGGCATAGATCGAAGAAATTGTCACAAGTGACAATCAGGAGGAGTTTTTCTATTGTAGAGAACAAGAGGGTATGGATGATGGGGAGGAAATGAGGACTGAGCAAGTAAAATCTCAGCAAGAAAATGGAAGATTTCAGCAAGCTAGCACAAGGGCTCAACAATTAAGAGCAAGAGCCAGAGCAGAAGCAGAAGTAAAAGTTCAGCAAACAAGATGGAGCAGTATCCAGCAGTCAGAAGATAAATTAGATCAGTAAATCGAATTGATAAGAAAAATGATGGTGAAGGTATCTCAGAAGAAGACAGTAGCAAGAAAACAAAGAATCAACAACAAAAATAAGAAGACAGTCAGAGACTATGAAATCTTAGCAAGCAGGAAGATGCAGCATAAAATGTGTAAGACAGGAGAAGAGCAGAAGAAGAATATTGTAGCAGATGATCAGTTGCAGAACAAAGTGTGGGATCCAGGAAGGCAAGGACTGAAAGCACATGATCAGGGGATCATGATTAATTTTAACCTTGGGATTCCGATGCAGGGGCATTAGGCATAGTAAAATACTTTGTACTTAAGTAGACATAGGGGGGTGTGATGTTTCTAATATCTTATGTAATTATTAGTATTTTGAATAAATATAGTGAGAAATTGTAAATGTTCTCAAATCATTGGAGAAGATGAGAGAATAAATTAGCTGGGAATATCAAGAGATAGTCAGTTTCAGTAAATCTGCGGATTTAGGCTAATTTAGGACTTTGAGAATTCTAAAAGTTTTGTTGAGCTGTCAAAGAAGCTGAATTGATTCATTAGTGGGTTTTTGTATAAATGTAAGCCCAAAGGCATCAAGAGAATTCATCTGGAGATCTAGAGAGATAGAGTTAGAGTAGGCTTGGAAACACAGAGTTCCTATAAGCCTACACGTAGCTAAATAGGGCCAATTGATTTTGAAGATTTGGTCAAGACAAGAAGAATTTTGTAAGTGATTTCATTTTGTATATGGAAGAATTTGTTTCGGAATTATATGCGCATTTATTGATTGAGCAACTGTATGTTTAATCTATGCAATTGGGAATTAAGGTGAGATCTTGTATGTGATTGTGAATGCTCTTCATATAAGGGAGAAATCTATGTTAATTATTATGTTTTGAATTGAAATGCATTATGGGTTACATATTTCTGAGAAATTTTAAGAAAAGGTTTGCAGTCATCGATCACTGCAAGGATTGATGACGCAAAAGGGTGATTGAATAACATTCAAATTGAAATTTCCGAGTGTTGATAGATTGATGTATGAATTTGGCTAGATGTGTTTTGAAATGGGGTTGATTTCATAGAAGGCAATTCATGGGATATTACATTCCTTTTGAGCAATAGCACAACGAAAGGAAGACAATCTACAACGTTAAAGAAACCGTGAATAATTGCATTGCAATTGGGTTTGATCGACCTTTGAAATAAAGCGCAACGAACCAAGAATTAAGGACACAGATTTTGAAGTTGTGGAAAACTATGTGTTTAGAACCACAAGTCAATAAACTGTTGAGAGGAGTTGGCATTGAAAAGAGGAGTGAAATTGTGATGGCACAATAGCAATTGAAGATTGTTCAATTTGATAAAAATCAAGTAGTAGAGAAGGCATGAAGGTGTGGGTTGAAGCACTTTGTGTCGAACCAAGGAGGGAAAATCGACTTGATAACGTTTGAGGAAAAACAATCAATGGACTGATTTTTGGCACGAACGATGAGATGGAGTATTGGCACATGTGAATCCAAAGATAGCTATGAGATGGGTAGTCGAGATGTATAGTAGAAATTGATAACCAGTGAAAGAGTGAAACAAAATCAAGGAGGTATGGAACCTTGAGTAAGCAGTGCAGATGGAACCATAAAAGATGAACAATAAGGGAGGTTTTCTCCATCCAAACCGGTGATCTCGCGTTACTCTCAAGTAGTAAGTGGAATTTACCTTTTTGAACATGATATTAGTCTTCGTTCGATGCCTGGCATAAGGTGGCATTTTAAAACCAATTATTTCGCATTATTTTTGCTTGTTAAAGTTCTGTTCTTGAAATAATGCGATTTCTATTAGATCAGTTTTATGAGAGATCCAAGGACAATCGCACGAGAAATTTGTTGGTTTGTTAACGTAGCTTTTATTGCATGATTTTGGAGGAATAGAGCCTAGGCATCTTCAGAATGCGACAGCCATTGATTTGTTAAGTTTGCGTGTGGTAAGTCTATAGACATCAAATCAATTCGAGGATTAATACACGATATGGTTAGAGCTCTTTACAATTGTAAATGTTATTGAACATTTGTTTCGTGGGCCCGGAAGAGTAAGTGTTTTTTGAAGTGTTTTATGTCGAAGATTAAATAGTCACTCATGTGGATTAATATCATAAGCTTAAAGGTTTGATAATTGTTCAAAAGGATTGAAATGTTGGTGCAAAACCATTTTGATGCCATATTCCAAAAAGGGCTTCAAGCAATAGTTTAAAGTGATTTTAGATTTGAGATATAAAGTTTTGAATGAGTTAAATTGATACAAATTTGAATCTGAGGGATATGGTTGAACCATTGAAAAGAGAAAAGCTTCCGCATTAAATTGTTGAGTTTGCCCAGATTGAAATTTATTTGGGCATTAATTTGGGATGCATTTTTATATGCAGAAAGAGAGTGTTACTGTGGTTTAGGCAGGGTACCTCGCCATCAATTCTCAATATTTAAAAATATTTCACATAAATATATATTTTATTGTTTAATTTTTTTAGAAGGTAATGACAAATATTGAAGCCAATTAATGGAAATTAGCAATAAAGAAATTGCATTAACAAAAATCAACAATTAAGTTTAGAAGATCTTATACTATACTATGATAGCAACAACCAACATTAAACCATAATGTCAAGAACTATGTTAGTTTGTCAAATTTATATATAAAATTTTTAAGAATACTAAAATGTATTTAATTAATGCAAAATTTTCAATTATAATTGTCACTTTCATTTAAAGGATAAATGCCCAAACAAATAGATAACTACTCCTTTTAAAACTTCATCTATTTAATTAATTATGCTAATAGGTGTAACCCCCTGTTGGAACTGGCTACTTTAATCCTTTTTCTAACTAATTTTTTCATCTTATGGTCTAGATTGAAATATGCCAGTATATTCTGGTCGTCGCCACTCAATCAATGAATGAAATTAAAAGCCATAACCTCCTTGCATGTCTAAATCAAGTGTTTAAACCCTAATTAAATTAATTTTTTACCAAATTATCATTAAAAATTTACTGTACCTCCTATTTATCTCCATGTATGAGGGTATGAGGGATTAGAGCGAAATAAGGACACGCGGTAAAGTTCTATGGTGGAAGCCTCATGGCATGTGGTTAGCTTAATGTATCAAGTTTAATCATGGGATTTGTATGGAGGCGGCCTGGAAATAACAAGAAATATCGATGTCCATCCATCTTCCAACGGGAGCAGCGTCGGAGCCTATAGCAATCGAAATTATGGAACCCACCAAAAAATAAATCATCCATGTATTGGCATGTATGTTAATAGTGCCATGTGGCTGGTAGATGCTGCTCAGGCCAGGGCCATTATCCTCACCTAGTGCCACGCGTAACGAATTTTTCTCCACATGAATTTAACCATTTTTCCTTAGATGGCCTGTGAATATGCTCTGCAGGTTTTAACAGTTTGAAGGATACTAGTTAGTTTTTCATTTCGAATTTAATTAATATGCTAATAAATTTTTTTATTGATTTCAGATTCAATATCGATTAATAAATTATAGTGTAAATAAATACATTTAAAATATTAAAAAAAAAAATTAAATTTATTTATAATATTTAATTTAATAATGGTTGTTTGATTTTTACCCTAGCCGATAGTAATATATATATAAATTTCAAGCCATTATTGAGAAAAGTCACTTAGATTCTTGTTCAATATAAATGTAATACTTTAATGGCCATTATCCTCACCCGGTACCACGCGCAACGAATTCTGCACAGCGATGGCACAAGTAGGAACCATTACGGGAAGATGAACCAGAGCGTCGCCCAAACATATGGTGGACTTAGTTGAGGTGAAAATAGTTGTGTTCAGCGTGGGCAGAGGGTACGAACGAACAGAGTGGTTCCACGGAGTTGTTCCACTAAGATGCGTGGGAGTAATTTCAGCAAGTTTGGTTTTCGATCAACCTGTCTGCTGTGATGGTTAACATTCCGTAACACTCAATTTCTTTCAGACCATAAGGCCACCCCGTTAAGAGCAGCCGAGACATTTGGAGGCAGAGAACCGAGACTGTGGCTAGTCAGATCGAAGTAAGAAATCCTTGCGAGGAGCTGCACCACTGTAGAATGCACGCTCTAGACGGTAAGCTTTCGAATACTTCTTGTTTTCATCCTCTTTTCTATTCTCTATAGGTTCTTCCTCCATCTCGACAAAGTAAGGTATTATGAACTATAAATCAAATTAATATTCATAAATTCCATTATTGGCATACGACGTTTAGTGTTCATAATTTTTACTATTGATCTTACCACAATCGGAACCTATTCCTTATTGTATTAAGAGAACCTTATCAGGGCCTCTAGCACCCCATTACTATTCAAATTATTTTCTCTTTAGGTAGAGAGGTCGACATAGACATATTCAAACTCGTGAATAAAGATTCGAACCCTTGCCATGTCTCTGTTGTGATGTGGGCCTGGGCGAGACAACGATTTTTTTTGTTTCTCCTTGAACTGTTATCCTTCAGCAACGCATGGATTTCTTTCCTGTAATACAGAATATCCCTCAGCCAAAAAAAATATGAAAACCAACATCAAAATACTGTTGATTTAGCCCTAACCAAATTATTTTTGATTTAATACTGCTGAAAGTTTCGCGGGCCTTCTTCAGAAGCAGTTAAAATCCATTTTTATCGCTTCTGTTCTATGTATTCGATTGCGGCATTTTCAACTGATAGAGAAAAATTTAAATGGATGCATTCAATGGAGTTACTTATTTTTCTTTATTGTTATTTTTCATTTGCTCAACCTTTACCAAACTGAAACTTTGAGTCCCATTACACCAAATCTTACTTGAGAGATATAGAAAATGATTTAATAACTAACCAATATGCTACAAAGTGACACTTCTGGTGGGAAAAGAAATTGCATAATAAAGTTGGGTCTGAGATTATAATGATAATATAAAATTCGTTTTAATTTCAGGTTTCCAAACTCTCGTCAGTAAAACAACCCACAACCTGAGGGCACGGTTGCCTTCGCATTACTTCTAGTTTGATTTTTAAATCAAACAGTTCTATTCCACCCATGTTTAATATAATAGTTTTTGTTTTTCAATTAAATAATAAATTATAATTCTACTTATATTGAATTTTATTAATTATAAATATTGATGTTCACTCTTGAACAATCCGATTGTAGATGTCAATGGACACTAAAGAGCACTAGTAAATATATTTTAGGTTGTCTAGAAATGACATCCACTGTAGCATCTATAAAATAGTCGATCAAATGAAATATTCCACCATCCTTTCCCAGTAAATTTAATACTGCTGAAAGTTTCGCGGGCCTTCTTCAGAAGCAGTTAAAATCCATTTTTATCGCTTCTGTTCTATGTATTCGATCACGGCATATTCAACTGATAGAGAAACATTTAAATGGATGCATTCAATGGAGTTACTTCTTTTTCTTTATTGCTATTTTTCATTTGCTCAACCTTTACCAAACTGAAACTTTGAGTCCCATTACACCAAATCTTACTTGAGAGATATAGAAAATGATTTAATAACTAACCAATATGCTACAAAGTGACACTTCTGGTGGGAAAAGAAATTGCATAATAAAGTTGGGTCTGAGATTATAATGATAATATAAAATTCGTTTTAATTTCAGGTTTCCAAACTCTCGTCAGTAAAACAACGCACAACCTGAGGGCACGGTTGCCTTCGCATTACTTCTAGTTTGATTTTTAAATCAAACAGTTCTATTCCACCCATGTTTAATATAATAGTTTTTGTTTTTCAATTAAATAATAAATTATAATTCTACTTATCTTGAATTTTATTAATTATAAATATTGATGTTCACTCTTGAACAATCTGATTGTAGATGTCAATGGACACTAAAGAGCACTAGTAAATATATTTTAGATTGTCTAGAAATGATATCCACTGTAGCATATGTAAAATAGTCGATCAAATGAAATATTCCACCATCCTTTCCCAGTAAACAGTAAATAGCTCAACAGTAAATGAATTAACATCATTATTATAAATATATTACCTTTTGTATTATATTTAAAAATATATATTATTTTATAGAAATTTTATTTAATAACATCACAATTAATTGAGATAAAAAGAATATTTTTTTTCAATATATATTTACATATAAAAGTATAATATTTTTTTATATATTTAAAATTTTCCTAAACTCAATATTTATTTGTTAATTACAATATATTTGTTTTCTAGTTACAATAGCATTATTTATTTAGTTTTGATTTATCTATTTTTAATTAATCATAAATAATTAATAACCATAACACAAAATAATATATCTAACAATTACTAAGCTAGACACACTAAGAATTTATAACTATGTAAAAATTAAGACCTGAAAAAAAAACCTACCAAGCATCAGAAATATTGAAACCAAATAAAAAAATAACATTCATCCCCCAAAAAACCAAGATTCATTTATTTTCTAAGATACATTTTTTAACAATGCACAATATTATATAAAGGTACTTGTATCTGAATCATATTTTTATTAAATCAAGTGCATATTTATGCATCTGTGCGTAAGTGTTTATTTGAATAAGTTGACTCTGTGTTTTATATATGTATGGATGATATTTTTTATTAATTGATGTTGATGTTAAGTGACTGTATGAGTTTATAAGTTTATGTAATATTTTTTAATGGGTTGATAGGAGAATTAGTTATTTTCTTACTCTAATAAATAAATTAATGTGTAATTAAATTTTAAAAATCTTGTTTTGTAAAATAATTAATTTTGAAGTATATAGTACGAAAAAAGAGATATCAAAAAGATCCAACCTTAAAGATTGATGTGATCTTAATTATTTTTAATTTTAAGTATTCTTAAATCATTTTAATATATTATTTTACTCTATAATCGATGTTCATTCTTGATGTTGATGGACACTAAAGAGTACTAATAAATATATTTTAGGTTGTCTAGAAATCACATCCACTGTAGCATCTGTAAAATAGTTGATCAAACGAAATATTCCACCATCAAATGCCATATTCCACCATCCTTTCCCAGTAAACAATTAATAGCTCAACAGTAAACAAATTAACATCATTATTATAAATATATTACCTTTTGTATTATATTTAAAAATATATATTATTTTATAGAAATTTTATTTAATAACATCACAATTAATTGAGATAAAAAAAAATAAAAAAATTTCAATATATATATTTACATATAGAAGTATAATATATATATATATATATAAATTTTTCCTAAACTCAATATTTATTAATCACAATATCTTTGTTTATTAATTACAATATCATTATTTATTTAGTTTTAATTTATTTATTTTTAACTAATCATAATTAATTAATAACCATAACACAAAATAATATATCTAACAATTACGAAGCTAGACATACTAAAAATTTATAACTATGTAAAAAATAAGACCTGAAAAAAGAAAAAAGAAAAAAAAAAACCAAAAAAACAAACATCAAAAATATTGAAACCAAATAAAAAAATAACATTCATCCCAAAAAAACCAAGATTCATTTATTTTCTAAGAAACATTTTTATAACACTGCACAATATTATATAAATATAATTGTATCTGAATCATATTTTTATTAAATCAAGTCCACATTTATACATATGTGCGTAAGTGTTTATTTGAATAAGCTGACTCTATGTTTTATATATGTGTGGATGATATTTTTTATTAATTGATGTTGATGTTAAGTGACTATATGAGTTTATAAGTTTATGTAATATTTTTTAATGGGTTAATAGGAGAATTAGTTATTTTCTTAATTTAATAAATAAATTAATATGTAATTAAATTTTAAGAATCTTGTTTTGTAAAATAATTAATGTTTGAAGTATTTGGTAAAAAAAAAAGATATCAAAAAGATCCAACCATAAAGATTGATGTGATCTTAATTATATTTAATTTTAAGTATTCTTAAATCATTTTAATATATTATTTTTAATTATTAATTGTTTTTACAAATTAAAATATGAATTTAATTAAAATATGTGTTTTTTTATGTAGAATAGATGATGATGAGGTTTATTACTCACTTCTATTAGGAAAGTTACTAGTTCGAAACCCTTTCTTAATGTGAAGATCAGTAGTTCGAAATTCTTTGGAAAAAAATCTATTCATGTTAAGGGTTTGTGTGGCTTACACCAGGTACTTTCTTAAGCCACAAATCAAGTTTGATTTGTGGCTTGAGAAATATAGACATTAATACAGACATAAAAACAAATACTTATTAAGATTAATAGTAAATTTGTGAGTTCTTTTTAACTATTGTAATAATATTCTTGTGGCTCATATGGTTTTATACATTATTTATATGTGCATTTTACTATATTTGTAGATAGAAAATTGCTTATCTATATTGCTTATTCTATTCACCATTAATTGAAAGTTGTTTTGTTGATATCATGTTTGTTTTCTTTTATGTTAGGTGATTTCCTTGTTTTATTATGGATCCTGCTATTTGGAGTTGTATTCCATTTGAAATTTTTGAAATTGTCTTCCTTTGGCTTCCTTTATCGGTTGTCATAAAGTTTAGCGTTGTTTGTCAGCAATGGAAGATTTTTTTGCAAAATATTTCTTTGTTATTGCATTGCAAGCATATCTGTACAAATGAATTTGGATTTATAGTTCCTTTCCTCAATGTTCAAGACAATTATTTTGCTGCTGAATACCTTAATCAAAATGGGCGCATATCTCGTTTTCATTTGTGATTCATAGATTCAAGATACAAAGTAGAGTCTACTATTGGACCAAAGGTAGTTTTATCCTTACCAACAGAATTCTCCCATTCATGAAACTCTTTTGTGATGAATCCACTTACAAAGGCCTTAAAAAACATTGGGCGAATACGAATTAGAGATTGGGGATTCTTTTCGCTATTGGAAAATGTGAGCAGCAACAAATATGACTGGGTTGTTCTAAAACATATCTATGATAGAATTCAGTCTAAATTTTATGTTTACAGTAGTCTTGATAGGGTTTAGTGAAGGGTTGATCTTCCATTTGGTGGCACTTCACCCCCTCAAAATGGAGTGTTTTATAGAAGTAATTTGTTTTGGCTCTATCTCGACACAGAGTATGAAGATAATCCTCGATATGGGTATACAATCTACTGGTTTGATGTAATAAAAAATGAATGGGGATTTTCAGTTGTTCCAATCATTGACATCTGGTGTATTTCATTGGCAAGATGTAAGAATCAGTTGATATGTCTTATCAATGATGGCTCCACTTTTGTATGGTCAATTGAAGAAATAGATAATTTTCAATTTGGTCACCCGTGTATTGAATGAAGAGTTGACTACTTTGAGGATGGTTGGGGCTTTAGATGGAAGTCGTTGGAAGAAATGTCTATAGATATAAATATGAAATGTCTTAGTTATCTTCCATTTCGGACAGTCCAAGGTGTGGTTCTTATGTACAAATGTAGTGAAGTTCCTTTCCTATTATATGACATGATGACTCACCTCTGCTTCCCAAAAAATATTTATAATTCAACTAATCAACAATTGAATGGATTTTGGTCTCCAACATTGCACGATTGCAATGATTTGATCGAGTCTGGAAATGTTTTTACAATTGCTCCACATATGGATTCTACTGATGAGATTCTAGCATTAGATATGGACATGGAGTCTTATGCTATTAGCCATTTTATATTCTCTCTGTTGTCGTGGAAAATATTTCCTTTTTTTTTACTTTGCATACTTTTGGATAAGTATGTTAAGACTATGGATATTTATATGGCTCCATTCTGAGGGGGTGTCTTCTATATGTGTATGTAGCAGATGTTGGGTATTGAATTCCATTACAATTTGCTCGAAAATATTTATTTTTGTGTCCCGTTTAGTTCTCTTAATTGCATTTGAATGTGTTTGGATGTTATCCATTTTTCTTTGTTTTTATAATTCTAATTACTGTGACTTATTTTATACATGGTGTTTCCATTAGTTTTTTCTCATTGATTTTAAAACAATGTTATATATTTAGGTTATTTTGATGGTATATAGTTCCAAATATTTAGATATATTTTAAATTCATATAATTCTTTTAGAATTTTGTTCCATTTCTATGGGTTTCCCATTAAAATTATAATATGATACATGAAATTTTATCCTTTTTTGTTTTGGCCATTTGAAAAAATCCATTTTTCTTTTTAGCCATTTGGAAAATTCATTTTATTTTTTCATAACTTTATATGGTTGGAAAAATAATGTATACGATTTTAATTTTTTTATGTTGTTGGAAAAAAAATGTGTTCCTTTTTCATTCTTTTCTGTTAATGTATATTGGATATATTATGTTTGTTCCATGTTTATTTTTCTATAATAAATATATTATTATTTGTTGTAGACATGTCATCTGAAGGTACAAGCAAGCATACAAGAAAAAGGAACCAGTCACCAGCATCGCGTAACAAATCTAATGAAAGTCGTCGTTTACGGTATCAAAAAAATAAGGACACAATAAATGAGCATAGGAGAGCTAAATATCATATAAGAATGAGTGAAAAAACTATTAAAAATGATTTTATGGTTCCTCATAGGTATCATACTATGGATGATATCATGGAAAGAACATTTCCGCTTGGTAGTTCATTGCCAGAATATGCTCCTCGTTAGCATAATTTTGTTTTTCAATGCTCTCCTGAAAATTATCATAATATTGAGGAAACATCTAGCAATAGGGAAGAACATCATATTGATAACGTGGATGGAAATGTTAACCCTAACCCTTCTTTCTTTGCAATTGCATCTTGTGAGAAAGGCCAAAGGTTGCAAAATATCCATGGTGGAGGAAAAGATGACATTGTATGTGATGACTTGGATGATAGTTTGATTGGCCATTTGTTTGATAATTTGGATCCAACTGGTCAAAACATCATATCTTCAAATCTCCCTTCTCAAAATAATATTGTCCCACGAACATAATCAATCATCCCTGATAGAATTTCGCGTGGAACAATCGAATTAATCCAATGATATATTTACATTTGATGCAATAGTGGTTGTTTTATTACATTCCTCTATTGACATTTTTTTTAGTAATAAGGTATTTTATTCTCTTCGAATAGGATACACCTCATTTTAATAGAGGTCTAGAAATTTTCTCCCCAAGTCTTCCATCTACTAATCTGAGATTTGAATATGAAGCACGTCATAACCTTCCACTACATTCTCCTCGACAATCAAATCGACAAACTAATGTTAATGTTCAATGTTTTTTATTTGATTTTTAATTTTTTGAATTTTTGGTAAATAATTTATTTTCTTCAAACACGACACAACTCATTTCAATAGAGGCATAAAAATTAACTTCATAGATGTTCTGTCTACTGATGTTATAAGTGAAGAGGAACCATATCATAGCATTCATCCACATTGCCAACAAAATGTAAATGTTGAATGCATTTGATATTTTCCTCCTTTTTTCATTTATTGTTAATTGTACAATTAAAAATCTATCTTTTTTTGACATTTAGTTTTATAAAATATTTTATTTTGTTTTAATAGGAAACAACTAATTTGAATAGAGACGTCGAAACTAACTCGCCAAATGTTCAATCTACTGATGTTAGAAGTGAAGAGAAACCATCTCGTACACTTCATTCACATCGCCAAACTAATGTAAATATTGAATGGATTTATTTATTTTTTCAGTTTTTCAATTCTGATTATTTGGAAATTCAAGTTTAAAAAAATTATGCTAAAGAAACCTTTGCATACACTTAGGTTCCAGAAATGCAGACCATGAATTTGGAAATACCATGTCATAGATCTGTTCCACGTGTTTCAAATTTGGGGAGGGAATCTCATGGTGCTGAAAATCAAATAAATTTTAGAAGAAATTATACTCTTCCACATCATTCTCCACATGGTCCAACCAATACAAATCATATTTATTTTGATGAAAATATGACTGCAGTGCATACAAGATTTCAAGAAAATATAGATAGCTTGTAATTTGTCCAAATGTGCCACATCTGCCAAGAATCATATCCTGGAATCCAAGTTTTGAGAGATCCTGAAGGACCTGATTGCAGACGATGTAAGCATGAAAGAGGTTCACATCGTTTTTCTGGCTATAATAACATGGATCCTGGTGAGCAACCTCATATTTTAAGACTTCTTACTCAAGTTGAAGAAATTTTAATAGCACGTGTAAATCCTATTTTGCAAGTGACACATGCTTGAGGTGGGAAATATAAGTATAGCGGACACACAATTAGCTTTCCGCAAGATATTTCTACAATTGCACAAAGTCTTCCACGACATGTTGAAGATCTTGACTTTCTAATTGTGAGGAGAGATACTATTCAATCTAAATATTATGAATGTTATGTAAAAAGATCTCGAGTTATGGCTTCATTGTGTTTCAAAATTGAACGTGATCAATATTATCGAGATGTTGTAATTGACTATGATTCATTGAATGCTCTGCCCGAAAGATCAATAGACGTCTCCTCCAGGCTTAAATTTTTTTATTGTGACATTGCAGAATTTGAGATCAATGTATCTAATAATGAAGGGTTTCCTCTTGATCATTTTCCCTATCATCCTTCGTCTTTTGTTGCTCGCCTACCCAATGAACGGAGAGAAGTGGAAGAAATTAGAGGATTTATGGATAATGTTGATTCTTCAGATGTTGATGAAATGGATTGGCCCAGTATTGGAACATCTCCAGTGAATGAATATAATACTAAGGGGTTATTATATATGGCATTCCCCACATTGTTCCCCATTGGTGCTGGTGATTGGTTGCAACCATGCATTTGTATTGTTGAACTTCATGAGTATGCATTGCATCTTCTTAGATACTATGATTAGAGGTTTGGAAGCCATCATCGCTTCCAATATTACCTATTGAACATGATAATGAGGCATCGTAGCCAACCAACTGGTTCAGGTTTTGTGAAGAAAAATTTACATGATAACTCACCGACAACAATTGATAACTTGCATCAGCAACTTTCTGATTTACCAGATAATAAGTTGGCAGAGCATTTTATGCAGTTTGGGTCTTCTCTAGGAGGTACAAGGGCATACTGGAGTAAATTTCGGGCTGAATTGACTGACATGATTACTCAGTTGGGATGTCCAACTTTGTTTTTTACTTTGAGTGCAGCTGACACAAAGTGGCTAGAGCTACATAGCCTCATGCTTGTACCCTCACATTATTGTTCCTTAAATGAGCATCGTATGAAAGTTGAAAATGTTATCCAGTACCCTCATATTGTTGCCACATTTATGCACCATAGATTCAGTATATTTCAAGAGGAATTTATCCAAAAATATCTTAAAGCTAAAGACTTCTGGTACAGGTATGTTTTCTTGAATTTATTTTCTATTCATTGTCAATTTCTTATTAATTTTCCATTTATATTTTTTGTAGTAACTCTGTATTCATTTTTTTCAGATATGAGTGGCAACATAGAGGTTCAGCACATATCCATGGTTTCCTATGGTTGCAAGGAGATCCTAACATGGAAAGACTTGACTGGTCAAATGATCGTGATTTGCAACATGCAAAGAGATTCTTTGACAATTATGTAACTGCATGGAATCCACATGAAATAAATCGTTGCAATATAATGGTTCCAAGAAGTCTCAATGACGACCCTTGCCTATTCAATACTGATTAGATTTTCTCCTTCAATCCTCATAATGATTATGAAGAATTGTTGAACCATTTTCAAAGGCACACAAAGTGTAGTGTAGAATCTTGTTTGCGCAAAAAAGGCACTATTCTTGCTTGTCGGTACAATGCCCCATGGGATATTTCTAAGGAATCGAGATTGTTCATAGATTATCAAGGAAGAAAAAAATATGACCCGACAAGAAATGATGATAGGCTCAATGTACATAACATTGACCTTATAACAATGTGGCATGCAAATGTTGATTGCCAACCAGTGCTTTCTCAGCATGTTGTCCTGAAATATATTGCTAAGTATGCATCAAAAGTAGAGAGAAGGTCTAAAAGCTATCATGATATGTTAACTAGAATTTCAATTCTATTGCCTGTAAGGATCATGCTTTGTGTGCTTACAAGAGGTTTATTGCAGAAACAGTTGTTGAACGTGACATTGGAGCACAAGAAACATGCCATATGTTGCTTAAGCTATCTTTTGTTTTTTGTAGTCAACAATTTGTTTCATTAAATGTTGGAAGAAAGGTTTTTAGGAAAATTTCAATGGATGGCATGCAATGTTCATCTGAAAATACTTTTGTTCAACATTATTAGAAGAGGCCTTCTTTCCTTGAAAATCTATCCTTGATAGAAACAACAAGATCTTGGACATTTGATAGCAAGCGTGAAAAAGATCCCTGGAAGCCTAGAGATATTCATGAGATTGTTCAGTTCTGGCCACAGTTTTATTCTATTCCTAGTGAAGGTTCAGAGGAATTTGAAACCTTTTGCTGGACAGAATTACTTTCGTACAAGCCATTTCATGACATTTCTGTGGAGATTGGGCTTTCAGCTGAAATTATTGTTGAAAATTGGAGGAATTTGTGATATCGAGCATGGCATGTTGATCAAAATCCATCAATTGATGAAAATATTGAAGATGGAGAAGATGGTGATTTTGCTAACCAGGAAATGAATCTTGAAGATGATTTTCAAGAGTGGCAACTTTTCTCTCACTTGGTTCCACCAACTAATGTCAATGTTTCTGATCTTCACACCCTTGGTCGAAGGGATTTTGATATATCCTTTGACTGGAAAAGTACAACTATTTACGATGATGTGGCCGAAGAAGCTATTAATTTTATAAGGAATGGAATATCAACGGTGATATTGTTGACCTTTCAAATAGAAAATTTTCCTCTCCAGATTCAATGGCAGAAAAACAACGACTTTCTTTTGAAACTGTTTTAAGGCATTTTGCTGAATATAAGATTCTTGAAGCTCTTCTTATGATTGTTCAGGGCACTGCAGGCACTGGCAAGTCTTTCCTTATCCATCGTATTTCTGAAACTCTTTCTAATCTGTCAAGTAATGGAAAATGTCATTTGCTTCTTCTTGCCCCAACAGGAATAGCTGCTTTCAGTATAAATGCAAAAACAATACACCCTGCTTTGAAAATCTCGATTAGAGATATGAAACCACTAC
The DNA here is from genome assembly GCA_034641835.2 of Pinus albicaulis. Taxonomy (NCBI): domain Eukaryota; kingdom Viridiplantae; phylum Streptophyta; class Pinopsida; order Pinales; family Pinaceae; genus Pinus; species Pinus albicaulis. Next base: position 1,429,339,557 of record CM076584.1, read on the forward strand.
AGGGTCAATCATTGGCAATATTCCAAGAATAAATGAGGCACATTCGATATATATTGATTGATGAAATGGGCTTTTTAGGATCAAGGTTATTCATGCAAATAGATGCTCTATTACGAGAAGCATTTACAAATAAAAAGAATTGTCCTTTTGGTGGTAGATCCATCATCCTTGTGGGTGAACTTGGCCAGATACCTCCTGTGAGAGATAAGCCTTTGTATGCGGGTAATACAGCAGGGAAAGTCTTGTGGAAAAAAATTCAACATTGTTGTCACTCTTGACACAATATTTTTCCAACAAGGGAGTAATGAGAAACAATATTGTTTTCGTAGAGTCCTCAATAACATAAGAAATGCATAACCTTTTGTTGATGATTGGGAGTTTCTTATGTTACGGGCTGATATCAGGTTGCCTCCTAGAGAAAGGTATTTATTTAATGTTGCAGTTCACATGTTTCCAACAAATAATTTGGTCTCCTTCCATAACAGGCATATGTTGAAATCATTAAATTCTCCAATTGCACGATGTATTGCTATGAATTCAAGGCATTCAGAAATCAGTGGTGCCGATGATGATCAGCTGGACCGTGAAGTTTTGTTGTGTCATGGCCATCATGTTATGTTGACATGTAACTTGTGGGTTGAAGCTGGTTTGGTGAATGGTGCACTTGGGTATGTGAAGGAAATATTTTATATGCCTACCTCTAAGCCACTTGAGCTCCCAATGTTCACAACTGTTATTTTATATAAGTATGTTGGTATTCCGTTTGATGCAAGCAATCCAAACATTGTACCTATCACACCAGTGATAAGAGGAAATTGAAAACAAATTCCTTTAAAGATGGCATGGGCTCTTACAATTCACAAGTCAGAAGGTTTGACTTTAGAACGATCATCAATTGATATCGGGAATAAAGAATAGCAAGGCCTGACCTTCACAGCCATATCAAGAGTGAAATAAATAGATGGTTTACGCATTGCACCACCTTTCTCTTATTAGCGTTATGCGAAGATGAATAATAGTGTGTATGTTAAAATTAGGAAGAAATAAGAGGAGAGATTAAACTCCATATTGTTATGATATGAAACTATTAATATAATAATAATGCTTTTGATATATTAATGAGATGACTACATTCATCAAATTCATAGTAGTATTTTGGAATGTTGTTTACATCGTTTTTGCTGTTGTTTAATTTTCTTGTTTTTTTAATGTGGTTTTTGTTATTTTTCTTACAATGAACCATTCAGAGACAAAAGACCAGTTATATGAGCCAATCATTAAAAATCAAGATGGAATTCCATATCACTGTGACATGTAACTAATAGTATTCTGACATATTTATAGAATGTTTTTTAATTTTTTTTATTGTCATCTCTTTTTTCATTTAGTATAATAATTATTTTCATGTATTAATTAAATGAATACATTCATGGGATGCAATATGGTAATATATGAGAAATTTCTTACATCGTTTTTCGTGTTGTTCAATTTACCTTATTTTTTTAGTCGCTATTGTTCTTTTGTTTACAATAAGCCATTCAGACATATACAGCCAGTTATATTAGCCAATCATTAAAAATCAAGATTGAAGTCCATATCCCTATTACATGAAACTAAAAATATTTATCAATGTGGTTTGCTAAATATGTTGTGGTTTGGTTCAATGACAAGATATTTATATTTGATAATAATAATAAATTTAATTTAATATATACATTGACATTAATTTAAATACAAATATTTAATTACTAACATTATTAATATTTCATTTTAAACATTAAGTTTAAAATTTTGCGCTTTTTTGTTGATTATTGTAATAGCGGTCATATCACTCATTTAGTTTTATCACTCATTTCATGTGTGAAATATGTATTTCTGATGACGGGTTACCCCGCCAAACCCAGAATCTCTACTCTGTTATGCATACAAAAATGCATTTCCTGTTTCATTTCAACAAAGTCCATTCACTGGCAAATTCAATCATGCGGAAGCTTTAATTTTACAAATATAACAATGGTTACAAAAAACCATTAGCATTCCCATTTCATCTGCATTCTAATTGTAATTAAAATCACACTTCACATTGATACTCCAATAAAATTACCCACCTGGCAATTCATAATAATATGAGAGCTTATCTCAATTAAATTCAAACACCCAGATTTCATATGCGCTCTTCACTGTTTATCACCAATCACAAGTAACATTTGTCTCATGGTAACCATTCCATTTAATAAATATGCTACAGGTTTTAATGCAATTGGGCTTACCTCATAAACACCATGCAATTCAATAATTCCGTTCTCTATGCCATCAAACCGTCATCGAAGCTAATTTCAATTTCATGAAACCATTTTCCCGTTGTACCCATTATGCACTAGTTATTCAAATCCGGCATTTAGCTGTTAACTCACCCATTTTCTTTTGGCTCTACAGCCGCTTCAACTCGCTATGCACCTCTGACATTTCAATTCAGTCAAACTGCTCTCCGTTCTTCGATCATTCAATTGATAAATACCAGTCTGCAACTTTCATTTATAGCAATCACAGCGTTTAGATTTATAGATCAGTAAAACAAAAATAAATGCTTACAGATTGGTCTTAATCTCAATGCTACGGGTTTTGTCCTTTTTAAAAACCGTTCAATTCCCATGCCAGTGATTTCAGAACCTCGGCCTCTATAAAAAAAAACAATGTCTTCAATTTCTTGCTGAACTTCAACATTGACAATCTCTGCGTAGTCACCTTTCACAATGCCTTCATGATACATTCAGATCCAAAACCCAGTTAATATTAAAATCGATTTCATCATTCATAACTATACATTTGATTCAAAACTTCAGGCTTTTACACGGTTTCAATCAATCAAGTATCACAGTGTTAGTGAATTCAAAACCGTATTTCATTGATGTTCTTGCTGCGCTGTTTATAACCAGTAGTTGTGGATTGATTTAATCGATCTCAAACTATCCCAATTGACCGTATTCATTTAATTTAGAAAACAACGTTGCTCATACCTGAATTTTTCATCACACATTAAATTTCCAACACTGCTCAGAAACTGTTGTTTCTCAAAACCGGAATTGGATTGCTTTGAAGCTAAATTATACGGGCTTTTAAATTGATTTAACCCAGAAAATTAACTCTCTTTTCTCACACGGCATTCTGCACCAAAGTTTGAAAACGCTTCTCTATATTGATTTATCAGTGCTGTACACAAACAAAGATTGGATTCCAGCAACATATAATTCAATATATCTTCAAAGTTCAGAGATTAACTTTTTGCGTTCCTCAGCCATCAGCAATTCTTGTAAAAATCAGATTCAGTAATGATTTCTTCAAATCGAATTTCAATAACCCTTTATGCAAATAACCTATATATATTGCTTATGTTCCGTAATTAAAACAACCAAGAATTGCGCCTCTTTCAACCAATGATTACAAAATTCAATTTACATCCAATTTCTTCTTGTATAGAATCAATCCAAATTTGTGATCGATTTACCTAGTTTCACAATTAAATTTAATGCACCATCTTACATAGTCAATCAATCACCAACCAAATTTAATTGCACAACCCATAACTTAGAAATGAGACATAATCTTCAGAAAATTATTTTCTGCATTAATACACACAGCACTTACATAATAATCTCCTTCTTTGACCTGATTTCCAATCGTTGGCCCTTTTAATAACTGCCTCAAGGCATCCAAGCAAGTAAAACTTTCTACTCTCTATTGTGTACTCCTAATTACTCAGTGTCTTTGGTTTTCAGGTCACTTCTAACTTACAAATTTAAAAATGATCTAATTAAATGCTCAATCCCCTTAATATCTCAATACCACTAAAATATCTCAACAAATCCTATTATCTAGAATCTTATCCCTTTATATCCTTAACTACCCAAATTCTCTCATATCCTTAAAAGATAGATTCTCATCCCTAAAACTTAGAAACTAATTCCAACTTAGGCTCCCTCATTAATTCTAAATAATCTAGAAACTAATTTCTCTCACACTTACAATTTCTCACAAATAATTAATTAATCACTCAAAACAATAATAATTTTTACATGAAATTTTAATATTTCTTCAAAACATGAAACCCCCTAGCTTAGGTAAAATACAAGGTGTTTTTCTCGGAGCAAATGCTCTTGCATCAGACTCCCCATGTAAGAAAATTCATGACCACCTGGTCATAAGTCTGGATAATTATTTCCTCCTGGATCCCAAATTTTATTTTGTAATCTTTCCTTGCTTGTCAATTGCTTTACTGTTGTTGTTATCTGCTGTTGTTCTCCAGGTTTCCATATTTTGTGTTGTAATGTTCCACTTGCTCTGCTCTTGCAATCTTTCGCTGTCTTTCTCTTGTTGTCTTTCCTTTTCTTTCTTGCTGCTATCTTTCTCTGGGATGTTTTTATCATTAACCTCCTTATCAACTCAATTTCTCTGTCCAGTATATCCTTTGTCTGCTGATTGTTTCCAGCATCTTCAATAAAACATGTTGCTCTAGCTGTCGCTATGGATGTCGTAAGCATTGGTTTCACTCCTGCAGATGCTACCCCATATGTTGCCGCCTCCCAAACTTCCAGTCCCTCTGCAACATTCCTTTGCTCATCATCTGCAATTTTTTTCTCTGGTTCAAATGTCTCCAGCAAACATTTCAGCATTTCATCAACATGCTGCAAATTAACTCCAGCATAATCTCCATCTTCCCCTTCGACAATCTTCAGAAATTGTCCATCATCATCAAGTTTTGCAAACACTGTAGCTTCACCCTCTATCACTGTAGCAGCTCCAAAATTTCGTACACCAGTCTTCTCTTGGCTATACAGACAAGCCAACTCTTTCTTGTCACCCACGGTAACAAGCCTCTGCATATGAGACATGATTGTCTCATCTTCTTTCTGCAACTGTTCTTCTTCTTCCAAGACAATCCCAAGTGATGGACTGTCTTCTATATCACCTGTAAACACAATCAAATTGTCAGCATCAAAATCACAAGACCCAATGGTCTCACTTGTTGATTCAGTCATCCGCAGCTCTAAGTCTTCTTCAAGACTCAGAAAATCTTTACTGGCTTTCTCCTCAGCTTCCTCTAGCAACACTTCAGTATGCTGCTCTGAGTTTCTTTCCAACTCCTCTATCAGCACATCAGTATGCTGATTCGCATTCACCATGAGACTGTCAGCTAGTCTCGCTTTCTTACCATCCTCTGCTCCAGAACTGTCATTCATGAAAAATTTCCTGCCTTGCTTCCTCAGCAAATCATCCTGCACATAAGTCCTATGTCTCTCCAATTCTCTTCTCTGGAGATCTAGTTTCCTATAAAATTCAACAACTTCATTAGGAGTAGAACTTGGAAACTTTACACAATTTTCCATACCTTCACCAGTGCTTAACCAATCATCAGCTGGTCCTTCCCTCTCCGCACCAATATTCTGAGTAGACTCCTTCGTCTTCACTTCCTTTTGAGATCTTGCTATCTCAGCATCGATCTTGCTATCTCAGATTCAATTCTCTCTTCTGAAAAAACTCTAAATCTTGCTCATCTTCCTGTGTTGTACCTGCAAACATACACAATTTGTCAGTTTTAAAACCACAAGACTTTTCAGTCTTGACTGCTTCCTCCAACACATCCTTCTGAACAAATCTGCGTGTGGAATCTTCAAATTCCATCTCTGGCTCAAGAACTCTAAGTTCCTTTTTCAACAAGGCAATCACAATTTGCCTCAACCTCCTCTGCAATTGTCGCCAAATCAGTCTCTTTCCCTTCAGTGGAAAGATCCATCCTCTATTCTGGTTCTCCTGCTCTTGCAGCCATTCTTCCAGTACCTGCAATTGTACCTTCATTACTGCAATCTCCCTTTCTCTAACTTCATCAGTCATCTCACCTCTACGGCATTCCTCTGAACCTTTACTCTGATCCTCCATGATCATCTTCTCCATGAGTTGCACTAGCCTCTACGACAGCAATCTCTTCTGCTGCCACTTACCTCACCAAGCTCTCCTCACTTAGTCTTTTGGTAAGTACTTGGTTCACTGCCTCTGGAACCTCTTGAGCACTCTCCTCTGCTCACTCTCTAGGCTATTTCTTCAACTCACCTTCTTCTTTAGGACACTGCAATTGTCCTCCCTATCCAGCCTTTAACTGAATGTCAGGTTCACTGCCATCATCTTATCTGCAACCATAAACTTCAATCACAAATTTCAAATCAAAAAAATATCTCACCTCTTAAGATCTTGCATGATCTTTTCCTTCCTGCAATCCTGTTCACTTGTGTAGTTTGCATATCAGATTTAGAAATCTGATTTTCCTTTCAATAATTCATCACATAAAAAATACATTTCAGTTCTTCAACAAAACCTTATGTCTTCATTCAGAAAACAACCATCTTCAACAGAGCATTCCAGCTCTGATACCAAAAATGATGACGGGTTACCCCGCCAAACCCAGAATCTCTACTCTGTTATGCATACAAAAATGCATTTCCTGTTTCATTTCAACAAAGTCCATTCACTGGCAAATTCAATCATGCGGAAGCTTTAATTTTACAAATATAACAATGGTTACAAAAAACCATTAGCATTCCCATTTCATCTGCATTCTAATTGTAATTAAAATCACACTTCACATTGATACTCCAATAAAATTACCCACCTGGCAATTCATAATAATATGAGAGCTTATCTCTATTAAATTCAAACACCCAGATTTCATATGCGCTCTTCACTGTTTATCACCAATCACAAGTAACATTTGTCTCATGGTAACCATTCCATTTAATAAATATGCTACAGGTTTTAATGCAATTGGGCTTACCTCATAAACACCATGCAATTCAATAATTCCGTTCTCTATGCCATCAAACCGTCATCGAAGCTAATTTCGATTTCATGAAACCATTTTCCCGTTGTACCCATTATGCACTAATTATTCAAATCCGGCATTTAGCTGTTAACTCACCCATTTTCCTTTGGCTCTACAGCCGCTTCAACTCACTATGCACCTCTGACATTTCAATTCAGTCAAACTGCTCTCCGTTCTTCGATCATTCAATTGATAAATACCAGTCTGCAACTTTCATTTATAACAATCACAGCGTTCAGATTTATAGATCAGTAAAACAAAAATAAATGCTTACAGATTGGTCTTAATCTCAATGCTACGGGTTCTGTCCTTTTTAAAAACCGTTCAATTCCCATGCCAGTGATTTCAGAACCTCGGCCTCTATAAAAAAAACAATGTCTTCAATTTCTTGCTAAACTTCAACATTGACAATCTCTGCGTAGTCACCTTTCACAATGCCTTCATGATACATTCAGATCCAAAACCCAGTTAATATTAAAATCGATTTCATCATTCATAGCCATACATTTGATTCAAAACTTCAGGCTTTTACACGGTTTCAATCAATCAAGTATCACAGTGTTAGTGAATTCAAAACCATATTTCATTGATGTTCTTGCTGCGCTGTTTATAACCAGTAGTTGTGGATTGATTTAATCGATCTCAAACTATCCCAATTGACCATATTCATTTAATTTAGAAAACAACGTTGCTCATACCTGAATTTTTCATCACACATTAAATTTCCAACGCTGCTCAGAAACTGCTGTTTCTCAAAACCGGAATTCGATTTCTTTGAAGCTACATTATACAGGCTTTTAAATTGATTTAACACAGAAAATTAGCGCTCTTTTCTCACACGGCATTCTGCACCAAAGTTTGAAAATGCTTCTCTATATCGATTTATCAGTGCTGTACACAAACAAAGATTGGATTCCAGCAACATATAATTCAATATATCTTCAAAGTTCAGAGATTAACTTACTGCGTCCCTCAGACATCAGCAATTCTTGTAAAAATCAGATTCAATATTGATTTCTTCAAATCGAATTTCAATAACCCTTTATGCAATGAATTCCATATATATGTTCCAGAATTAAAACAAGAATTGTGCGTCTTTCAACTAGTGATTACAGAAGTCAATTTACACCCAATTTCTCCTTGTATTGAATCAATCTAAATTGTGATCGATTTACCCAGTTTCACACTTGAAATTAATGCACCATCTCACACAGTCAATCAATCACCAACCAAACTTAATTACACAACCCATAACTTAGAAATGAGATTTAATCTTCAGAAAATAAATTTTTGCATTAATACACATAGCACTTACATAACAATCTGTCTCCTTACTTGGCCTGATTTCCCAATTGTTGGCCCTTTTACAATCTGCCCGAAGGCATCCAAGCAGAAAACCTCTCACTCTCTCACTCCCACTACTCAAGTGTCTTTTTTCCTTTGAGGCTTGCTGAATTTATACAAATTTAAAAATGATCTAATTAAATGCTCAATCCCCTTAATATCTCAATACCACTAAAATATCTCAACAAATCCTATCATCTAGAATCTTATCCCTTTATATCCTTAACTACCCAAATTCTCTCATATCCTTAAAAGATAGATTCTCATCCCTAAAACTTAGAAACTAATTCCAACTTAGGCTCCCTCATTAATTCTAAATAATCTAGAGACTAATTTCTCTCACACTTACAATTTCTCACAAATAATTAATTAATCACTCAAAATAATATTAATTTTTACATGAAATTTTAATATTTCTTCAAAACATGAAACCCCCTAGCTTAGGTAAAATACAAGGTGTTTTTCTCGGAGCAAATGCTCCAGCATCAATTTCTAATGAGGTTTATAGCATGATGTTTTTAAGATTAATTTTTTTAACAACAATACAAATGGGGCGTTCTATTATATATATATATATATATGCCTAGATGTTTCTATCTCTTTGTGTATTAATTTTTATTTTTTCGTTTTTCCTTTCAAATGCAGGTATGGATAATAATGATGGCATCTATTATAATCAAGCGGTGCCAAATATTTCTAGAATCATCAGTCTTGTTTCTTATATTCAGAACAAGCTCGATAGAAAACATAGCTTCCATCCTACTTTTATTGATGAGCATCTTCGTGTGCTAGATGAAATTAAAATGAATGTAAAATACTTGTTGCATGTGCACGTGAGGGAGGTTAGGAGAAAAACAAGAAGGGATTGGTTGGAAAGCGTTAAGTATCATGATCATTATCTTGTTGATTTGAATTAGTGTTCCTTTTGTGGTCGGTCTCGTTGCGTTCTTGAAGAGGATATTTGATAAATGACCTTTGATGGAGAGTTTTGAGTCCATTTTTGTGGTGGGATTTCTTTATGTAAAGACAACAAAAAACATATGTTAATTTCAATGTTTTTTTTTTGTTTCACTAATGGCGGAATTGAGTATGAGTTTATTATATTTATTTATTCGGTTTATAATATTAAAAATCAGTAAGGTTGATTGATCACCTCCAGTTTATCATAATAATATTCATGTGACTTTAAAATTTCTCTCTATTTAAAATATTGGGTCGTATTCTTTATTAAGCTATTGTGTTTTTAATATTGTTCCCTTTGCCTTAATGGTCCATTGGGTTATTAATATTTTTCCCTTGGGTTCACCAATTCCTTTGGTTTATGATATTAAACCCTTGGGTTTATTAGTTCTTTTGGTTTATAATATGAATAATCCCTTGGGTTAATTATTTGTGTTTATTAATTTCTTCAACTTGAGTACTTTTTATTAATTTTATTGATCCTTCGATTTTATTAATCACTTGAGTTTATTAATAATATTTATTTCTAATACTAATTTTTTGGGTTTATAATATTAATAATCCCTTCTGTTTATTGATGTTCTTTTTTTATAATATTAATAGTCCCTTTGCTTTATTGATGTTTTATGTTTATAATATTAATATTTCACTGTATTTGTCGATCAATTGGGTTTATAACATTGATTCCTTAATTTTTTGAATTCATTCGGTTCGTAATATTATCCCCTTCACATTATTAAATCTAGATATTGGGGTTTTAATATTAGTCTTGGATTTTAATACTAATGCATTATCCAATTTCACATTATGAAAAACACTCACTCAACTTAATATAAACAGAAGGGACTATTAATATAACTCATGTTTTTAATAATTTTCTCTTGGGTTCACCAATTCCTTTAGTTTATAATATTAAACCCTTGGGTTTATTATTTCTTTTTGTTTATATTATTAATAGTCCCTCGGCTTTATTAATCTCTTCAGTTTAAAATATTAAATACTATCATTTATTAAACTCTTAGGTTTTGTGTTTAAATCATGTTAATTTCAATGTTATTTTTTTTGGTTTAATATTGTTCCCTTCGCCTTATTGGTCCCTTAGGTTCACCAGTTCCTTTGTTTTCTAATATTAAACCCTTGGGATATTACTTATTTTGGTTTATAATATGAATAATATGTTGGGTTAATTATTACTGTTTATTAATTTCTTTGGTTTTTATATATTTTTTTTATTAATTTTATTGATCCTTCGACTTTTTTAATCACTTAGGTTTGTTAGTAATTTTTATTTCTAATACTAATTTGTTGGGTAATGGTTTTCCCTTGGGTTCACCAATTCCTTTGATTTATAATATTAAACCCTTGGGTTGATTAGTTATTTCGGTTTATAATATGAATAATCGATCAATGTCATCCATGATCAAATGTCACATTCTGACAAATATTGTCTCAATATGAAAATCACCCATGCCCAACCATGGTCATAGTTGGTCCAATGCCGCATTGTGACAACAATTGTCTCAATGTTTAAATTGGGCATGGTAAACCATGTTTATTCCCCTCGGTTTATAATATTAATAATCATGTGACTTTACTAAATTTTTTTTGTTTTTTATAGGTATCCCTTGCCTTTGTTGATCTCTTGTTGTTTTAATATTTTTCCGTTGGGTTCCCCAATTCCTTTGGTTTATAATATTAAACCCTTAGGTTTATTAGTTCTTTTGGTTTATAATATTAATAATCCCTTATGTTTATTAATTAGTTGATTTTAAAATATTGATTCTTATGGTTTTTTAATTTCTTAGGCTTTTGAATTTAAAATATTTATTCTTAGGGTTTGTTACCCTCTTCTTTTTTTAATATTGATCCCTTGGCCTTATTGATAACTTATGTTTTTAATAATTTTCCCTTGGGTTCACCAATTCCTTTGGTTTATAATATTAAACCCTTGAGTTTATTATTTCTTTTGGTTTATATTATTAATAATCCCTCGGCTTTATTAATCTCTTCAGTTTAAAATATTAAATACATCGTTTATTAAATTCTTAGGTTTTGTGTTTAAAGTGTGTTAATTTCAATGTTATTTTTTTGGTTAAATATTGTTCCATTCGCCTTATTGGTCCTTTAGGTTATTAATATTTTTCCCTTAGGTTCACCAATTCCTTTGTTTTATAATATTAAACCCTTGGGTTATTACTTCTTTTGGTTTATAATATGAATAATACGTTTGGTTAGTTATTATTGTTTATTAATTTCTTTCGTTTTTATTTTATTTTAATTAATTTTATTGATCCTTTGACTTTATTAATCACTTAAGTTTGTTAATAATTTTTATTTTTAATACTAATTTTTTGGGTAATGGTTTTCCCTTGGGTTCACCAATTCCTTTGGTTTATAATATTAAACCCTTGGGTTTATTAGTTTTTTTGGTTTATAATATGAATAATCGATCAATGTCATCCATGATCAAATGTCACATTCTGACAAATATTGTCTCAATATGAAAACCACCCATGGCCAACCATGGTCATATTTGGTCCAACGTCGCATTGTGACAACAATTGTCTCAATGTTTAAATCAATTCCCTTGGGTTCACCAATTCCTTTGGTTTATAATATTAAACCCTTCAGTTTATTAGTTCTTTTGGTTTATAATATGAATAATCGATCAATGTCATCCATGATCAAACGTCACATTCTGACAAATATTGTCTCAATATGAAAATCACCCATGGCCAACCATGGCCATAGTTGGTCCAATGTCGCATTGTGACAACAATTGCCTCAATGTTTAAATCAATTCCCTTGGGTTCACCAATTCCTTTGGTTTATAATATTAAACCCTTGGGTTTATTAGTTCTTTTGGTTTATAATATGAATAATCGATCAATGTCATCCATGATCAAATGTCACATTCTGACAAATATTGTCTCAATATAAAAATCACCCATGGCCAACCATGGTCATAGTTGGTCCAACCTCGCATTGTGACAACAATTGTCTCAATGTTTAAATCAATTCCCTTAGGTTCACTAATTCCTTTGGTTTATAATATTAAAACCTTGGGTTTATTAGTTCATTTGTTTTATAATATGAATAATCGATCAATGTCATCCATGATAAAATGTCACATTCTGACAGATATTGTCTCAATATGAAAATCACCCATGGCCAACCATGGTCATAGTTGGTCCAACGTCGTATTGTGACAAGAATTGTCTCAATTTTTAAATCAATTCCCTCAGGTTCACCAATTCATTTGGTTTATAATATTAAACCCTTCGTTTTATTAGTTCTTTTGGTTTATAATATGAATAATCCCCTGGGTTAATTATTATTGTTTATTAATTTCTTCAACTTGAGTATTTTTTAATTAATTTTATTGTTCCTTTGCCTTATTGGTCCCTTAGGTTATTAATATTTTTCCCTTGGGTTCACCAATTCCTTTGGTTTCTAATATTAAACCCTTGGGTTATTAGTTCTTTTGGTTTATAATATGAATAATACGTTGGGATAATTATTTGTTTTTATTAATTTCTTTAGCCATAGTTGATCAATGTCATCCATGATCAAATGTCACATTTTGAAAAATATTGTCTCAATATGAAAATCACCCATGGCCAACCATGGTCATAGTTGGTCCAACGTCGCATTGTGACAACAATTGTCTCAATGTTTAAATCAATTCGCTTGGGTTCACCAATTCCTTTGGTTTATAATATTAAACCCTTGGGTTTATTAGTTCTTTTGGTTTATAATATGAATAATCCCTTGGGTTTATTAATCTATTGAGTTTAAAATATTATTTCATAGGCTTTTTTAATTTCTTAGATTTTTTATTTTAAAATATTAATTATTAGGTTTTATTAATCTCTATTGCTTTTAATATTTCCCTTAGCCTTACTGATCCCTTAGGTTTTTAATATTTATCCCTTGGGTTCACCGATTCCTTTGGTTTATAATATTAAACCCTTGGGTTTATTAGTTCTTTTGGTTTATAATGTTAATCACACATTGGGTTTATTACTCCCTTGAGTTTAAAATATTAATTTTTAGGCTTTATTAATTTCTTAAATTTCTCAGTTTAAAATATTAATTCTTAGGGTTTATTAATGTCTATTGTTTTTAATATTCATCCGTTAGGTTTATAATATTTATCCCTTGGGTTCGCTGATTCCTTTGGTTTATAATATTAAACCCTTGGGTTTATTAGTTCTTTTGATTTATAATGCTAATAATCCCATTTGTTTATTAATATCTTATATTTAAAATACTCATTTTTATGGTTTATTAATTTATTAGGTTTTTTAGTTTAAAATATCAATTCTTAGGGTTTATTAATCTCTTTATAATATGGATTTCTTATGTAATATTAATATTTGTCCTTTGCTTCACCAATTACTTATGTTTATAATATTAAACCTTTGGGTTTATTGATTCTTTTGGTGTAAAATATTAATAATCCCTTGAAATATTGGTAAGAGATATAAACTTATTATAATATTAATAAAATATTATTATTATGTTATAATAAAATTATAGTATAGTTTGAGTTAAAACTATTAATGTATTGAAATAATTTAATAATATATTTTTATTATATATATATATTTCAAGTTAATATATAGTATGTATATAGTTATTATTATTAATATATTATAAGTAAATATATAAAATATTTTGGTGATTTTAATCATAAATATATAATATTTATTTTAGTTAAATATATGTGCTTGGTAGTGGACATAAATCTAAACTTATGGGTGTATATCAATTACATTGGTAAATGTGGTTGTAAATCTATTTCATATAAGCCTATGAGTGTATATCAATCACATTGGTAAATGTAATTGTGCTAGTTTATAAATATTATTAAAAATCACAGCAGATTGCATAAAACAGGATGATCGATACAACCACAAACATAATATTTTTGACATATATTTTAATGAACATAGGAACGGGAACCAAAGCGTAAAAGTTCAAATCAAACTCGGCCAGAACTTATCATCGAAAATTATTTAACTTGAAGGAATTTTTGAGAGGGATTTATATACGACGAACAAAACTTTCCATTGGTTTGACTCACTAGGCAGTGAGAGTCGGATTACAAATTTATATAAAAGAATATCAGAGCAACAGTGACTCTTTTTGGAGGGAATGATTTTTGAATTATAAAAATAAATGGAACGTTTTATTAATTTACTTTATGTTTTTAAATTAGTTTAGTTAGTGTCAATTTGAATACTGAATAAAGAAATAATATGCTTAATTACAAAATAATGTCACTGAAATTATGCAAAACAGGAGACGGGAATCTGCCTGCCATTAAAAAGCATTTCCCTGCTTTGAAACCCAAGGAAAAAAAACATTAACGGGTAAGGAGTATACAAGGAAATGAACATCACCGAAGAGGACATTTACGGAACCCTATGAAAGTGAGTTGCCTTTAAATTCTATCCAAGCTATGCAGTAGTCATAGATGGCAAAATCATGAATGGTAACTTACTTTTAAATATAGTTGGGAATACTTGAATTTATATGGATCGTAGATTTTAGAAATATCTGGAATTTGATTATTATAAAATTTGATTGTAGATTTTAGGAATACTTTATAATTTAAATTTAGTTATAATTCTAGAGAAATATAAATCAATCTGTCTCTTTCTCCTTAGCATCTGAAAGGCCATCCGAGTTTCTTGTATTTGGTTTATATTGGCTTATCCTGTGGTTGAAATATGCTTAAAAATTTGAAACAACCCTGGGCTAGTTGGATCAGGCAAAACCCAATTTAGCAGTGATTGCAGCCTACATGACGGCAAGATAGACTCCATAAAAAAAAGAAGCTAGAATGCGGAAAAAAGGAAGCCCATATATCCGCCAGCAGGAGGATCCTCTTTGGATGCAGCATAGTAACTTGGCTTCGATATAAAATCCCGCCTGTCATATCCCAAGAAAAGTCGACAATTGCAAGAAGACACAATGATAATCGAAGATATTTGGGTGGGAGAATAGGTTCTATCACACTGGAGAGATGCACGTTGTTGGGACTCTTTTCTCCTTACTTAAGTTGATTATACTCACTACATAAGGAAATCCATAGAATGAATATGGCTGTGACGTTTTAGGTGAATGATCCAGCTCATGGAGGAAGCCTTTCACCATCTCCCAACTAGAACTGGTATCCAGAAAATGTAAATCGTCAGCAAGATCTCTCTGGAAGTGAAGACCACACCTCAGGAAACCGTAACTCTCTTTAGATTCCTTTTTTTTATTGTTAATATCATCAATATACTATATATATAAAATTGACAATTATATTAATAAAAATATAATAATTATTAATTATAATATAATAATTATTAATTGTGTATGTAATATAATGGTGAGAAATAAATCAGTATTACTAATAAAAATTCAATGCAATTATATTTTGTTATGTCATATGTTAATTATATTATGTAGTTTGAAATATAATTATTTATATATAAATATAATATTATATAATAATAAAATATTATATTAATAAAATTGAATTTAGGTGTATGATTTATATTATTATTTTTAATTCAATATTAATAAATATATTTTAACAATAATATTTTTATATTAAAATAGTATTTATTAGTCATTAATACTTATTTAGTTAAAACTGATAGTTAAAACTGGATAAAAAAATTATCTTTATCTATTTAATTTGATATCAATATCTTATTCTTCATCTTATGATGAACCATACTCATGATTCGATAAAGCTTTAATAATATGATTTTTATAGAAAGTTTTTTTATTATTTATATTATTAATATAATAATTATAAACATTTAAATATTCAATAATATAGTTGTTATTATTTATATAGTTATTAATAATTATAAATCATTAAAATATACTTAATAATTATAGTTATATTGTTGATAAACGTTATTGAATTAATTTTTAAGAGTACACATAAGCATATAAGAATATAAAATAAAAAATAGAATGGTTAAGAAAATTATAGAATTATTTTAAATGTTCTATATAATATCCAAATTCATAATAATGGAAAACATAATCAAGCTATCATACTGAGTAGATGTGAACAGAAGAATCATTTCAGGAGTAGAGAAGTTTTGCCGGAAGATAGTCAAAGAGATAATGCATAGATGATTTATAAGGATAGGATGTTTTTCTTGATAAAAAGAGGAGGGTTTAGATGTTTTTTTAGATTTTTTTTTGGGTTACTCGTTAGGGTAAGGATTAACGTATAGTGAAATATTTATATTGTTGTAATAGTTTCTAAAATATGATAGGTAGAAATTGATTTTTATTGAAAATAAGGAATGTTAGAGAACTTAATTTCAATCATTTGCAATTTGTTATAGTAGTTATTTTAAGTGTTTTAGTTTAATTTTAGTTAGTTTAGTTTAATGTTGATATCTCTAATTTAATTTTATTTAAGTGATTAGTAATATTAATAAGATCAATTTTATGCTGCTCAATTTTTTATTATTATTATAATATCGGAACTAGTTTGCATAAGACTTTTTGAGAAAACAGCAAGGTTTGCATAAGACTTTTTGTGAAAACAGCAAGGTGAGCGAAATGAGAGCATCATTTCAATTCAGTTGAAACACAAAAATCAACAATTAATTTATTTTTTATTTTTTTGTCATGATATCAAAGCTAATTTGCATTATACTCTTTGAGAAAACAACAACGTTAATGAAGTGAGAGTACAGAAAAGAGAAAAGTCCAGCCTGCCTAAGACTCCATCAAAACAAGAAGAAATAGAGAAATCGAAAAGGAGAAGGACCCAATAACGCATCACGAAAATCTACTCAGCAGCGTGTTCCTGGTAGCAGATAGTCCGTTACTATGATTTACCAAAAGGGTGCAAACAAACGAGCTCTTTTTTCTTTACAAATGTCAAACTCAAACACGGATTTCTTATCTCCTTTCCAAGTTCTGTTCTGTTTTTTTTTAAAAGGATAAAGTGGTTTTACAGATGGTTTTGTTTTTTTTTTTTTTTTGAAATTCTAGAGGTTTTTTAAAATAACAAATGGATTTATTTAAAACTTTTTTGAAAAAATATTAAAATAAAACAATGTTTTGTTATGGTTTTTTTAATTATGAGGAAATATTAAACGAGAAAGAAATACATCATAACTGAATGACAAACGGGAGAAACAAATTTACATAAAGAGACACACAATATTTACGTTGTAAAACCTAGATAGGGTGTCAAGAAAACATCCATGGGGCAAGGGATTAGAAACTCTTAATAATCAAAATGATTCTCCGTACATACAAGCCTCTCGGGCCATCCAATTTATCTTGAGCTTATTTAGTTATTCTAACTTCATTTCGTTACTCAACCTATTAACAGTCAATAAGTAATTTGCCCAAAATTATATTATTTACAATTTGTTTCCACACTTTCAACAAACTCCACCTTGACAACAATTTTCCTAATCCCTTTCCCATGCCCATTCATCATCTTTTCTACAAGCCGAGAGAAGCGAGACACTATCTCAGCTTCTCTACTGTAACTGGCTTTGTGAATATATCTACATGATTTTCCTATGTGTGGACCTTCTTGAGAACTACTTTGCCGCCTTCGATTACATGTCTCACAAAGTGATACCTTACATCAATGTGCTTGGTCTTGTTGTGATAGGTTGTATTTGTAGCCAAATGAATAGCGCTCTGACTGTCACAAAACACATTCAATTTCTCCTCCGTCCTTCCAATCTCATAAAGCAGACCTTTTAACCAGATTTCCTCTTTACAGACATCTGAAGTAGCTATATACTCTGCTTCAGTAGTGGACAAAGCAACTACCTCTTAAAGCTTTGACATCCAGCTGGTTACTCCACCTGCAAGAGTAAAAACATAACCTATAGTAGACCTCCTTTTGTCCAAATCACTTGCATAATCAGCATCCACATATCCGTACACTGAACCTTCATGACCATCAAAGATGATGCAATGGTCACTTGTGCCTCTCAGATATCGAAGCACCCATTTCACTGCTCTCGAATGTTCTTCTCGTGGATTTTCCATGAACCTGCTAACAAATCCAACTGCATGTGAAATGTCAAGTCTTGTAGATACCATTGCATACATTAAGTTGCCTACCGCATTTGCATATGGTACACGAGACATATACTTATTTTCTTCATTAGTTCTAGGACTTAAATCCGAAGAAAGCTTCAAATGGGAAGCTAATGGAACATTATCAGGTTTCACGTTGTTCATACCGAACTTTTCAAGTACTTTCTCCACATACTTCTTTTGTGATAACCAAAGCTTACCATTCTTCATGTCTTTGTGTATCTCCATGCCCAAGATATGTTTTGCCGCTCCAAGATCCTTCATTTCAAACATCCTACAGAGTTGAGCCTTTAACCTGTTGATTTCTTCCATGCTTTTGCTTGCAATAAGCATATCATCAACATACAACACTAGGATAATGAATATGCCATTGAAACTCTTAAAGTATACACAATGATCATACTCACTTCTGATAAAATTATGGCTCACCATGAAGGAATCAAAATTCTTGTACCATTGCCTGGGTGACTGCCTCAAACCATACAATGATCTCCTGAGCTTGCAAACTAATCTTCTACTGCGACCTTGTACAAAACCTTCTAGTTGATCCATATATATCTCTTCATCCAAATCACCATGAAGAAAGGTTGTTTTAACATCTAACAGTTCTAACTCAAGGTCAAGTAAAGTAGTTAGTGCTAACACATTACAAATAGAAACAAGTTTAACTACTGGTGAAAAGATCTCATGAAATTCAATACCTTCAATCTGAGAATACCCTTTTGCAACCAGTCTCACCTTATACCTCTCGAAACTTCCATCAACTTTCCTTTTCAACTTGAAGACCCATTTGCACCCAACAACATTTCTCCCTTCAGGAAGTTCTACAAGATCCCAGGTATTGTTCTTGGCTAAGGATTCCATTTATTCTTCCATAGCCTTTTTCCATATCTTTCTTTCTGCATCATCTACTGCTTCCTGATAACAAGAAGGTTCCCCATCTTCAGTAATCAATGCAAAAGATGAAGCAAAATATTCATACCTTTTAGGTGTTTTTCTTTCCCTTATAGACCTTTGTAGAGTGACTGGTTGTTGAATTGGTTCTGGAATTTCTCCAGTTTCCTTTGCTTCTCCATCTTTTTCATCAGAAGTCTCTCCTTCCTTTCGACTTTCTGAAAAAGGTTTAGTCTCCAATTGAATCTGTTGACTTGGCGATACCTGCTCCTGTTCAACCTTTTCAACATCTGATTTTAAAAGAGAAGATTCATCAAATTTTGCATCTCTACTAATGACTATCTTCCTTGAAGAAGGATCCCACAACCTATATCCCTTCACTGAATAATCATATCCAACAAAGACACAACATTTCGATTTTGGATCTAACTTTGAACGTTGATTTCTAGGAATAAGAGAATAGGCATCACAACCAAAAATCTTCAAATGCGAGTAATCACAAGACTGACTTGACCAAACTTCTTCAGGAATTTTACAGTTTATTGCAACTGAAGGTGATCTGTTAAATAAATAACAAATAGTGGATACTCCTTCTGCCCACAACTCCTTTTGCAAGTTAGCATTACTGATCATGCTTCTGGCTCTTTCCATAAGATTCTAATTCATCCATTCAACAACGCCATTTTGCTGAGGGGTATAAACAGCGGTTTTATGTCTAACAATCCCTTCATCCTTACAAAATTGTTCAAATTATAAAGAAGTAAATTCACCGCCATTGTCAGTTTTTAAACATTGAATTGATTTGTCTATTTTGTTTTCCACCATTGTTTTAAATTGTTTAAAAACATTAAATACATCATATTTCTTTTTCAACATATAGACCCAAACTTTTCAAGAGAAATCATCAATAACATTAAGAAATATAATGCACCTCCATAAGACACAGTAGGAGATGGTCCCCACAGATCAGAATGAATGTAGACTAAAATCTATTTACTATTATGATTTCCAGTCTTGAACCTTTGTTTACATTGTTTACCAAACACGCAATATTTACAAAAATCCAACTTCAAGGATTTCAAATTAGGAAGCAACTTGCGGTTCATTAGTATGTGAAGACCTTTCTCGCTCATGTGACCCAACCACTGATGCCATAGACGAGAACCTTCTTCTGATTTTTCTGATACGATTGCTACTTCACTAACTTGATGCTTCCTTTGAGTCTGTACAGATTTCTGACCTTTTCAGCCTTCATCACAACCAAGGCTCCCTGTGAAACTTTTAGCACTCCATTCTGACCTGTAAATTTATAACCATTCGAATCCAAAACACCCAAGGAAATCAAGTTTTTCTTTAGATCAAGTACATGCCTAACATCAGATAATGTTTTAACTATATCATCATACATTTTAATTTTTACATTACCAATCCCAACAGTCTGACAAGATGCATTATTTCCCATGAATACAGAACTACCATCTACAGTTTCATATGAAGTAAACCAACTTCGGTGCGGACTCATATGATGAGAAGCACCAGAGTCTATGTCACGTCTCCCAAACCCATTTTTTTTTTATTTTTTTTTTATACCATGGGATTCTGTTATTATTTAGTAATATCCATTATACCTCATGGTTACACCTCCTAAATTTCTTAACTCCTCTTCTATAAGTGGTTCATTTTACTCCGAATGATATTCAACATGTCTCTCTTAAGGTCTATATTCATAATATGTCTATATTCATCACCCCTATGATGAGTGCTACCCAGATAACATAACTCAATATTCTCCGCTTTATGCGTCGATAACAATTATAGTTTTTATACTGAATCACCCACAATGCAGACTGTTATCCGGGGTTTAGATTATTTTCAGTACTTACAGAAAGCCCTGGAATACAGGAATTTCCATGAGGATTTTTGGGCTTAACCTCCCCTCTTCTCAGTTCATATAGTAGACTTATATATCTACATATTTTACCTTGTATTTCTCAGGTTTTCTGTGCAGGATGATCACTAGGCCCTTAATCAAACTTCCCAGTTTGTCGGCCTGCTAATATTTTCAATATGTTAAAGTTTCAGCATCGAAGTATAGATGTATGCCTCCTCACATACATCTATCTCTACGTAGTTCACCACCATTGCTCCACTACTTTCCCAGTAGTTCTATGGATGGTAACCAGATGCTCTGTTCATGGTATTTTACACATGCTTACAATCTTCCCTCACACAAACTGTTATTACACAATAGATTTTGCAATAGGCTTTTCCCCCCTTATTTGTCTGTTATAACCATTCAACATGTGTGACACTATGGTACAGATTCAGCTGTTCCATGGAAACTAGGAACAGCTCCTCTTGCTTCACTCCAAGGGAGGGAGAGAATACTGAACTGGATATTTTAGAATCCCTAGTGTTAGATCCTCGTACTTAGTTAGGATTCAACTGCTACCTCCATATGTGTACCATTACATTTAATAGAATACTGTAAATTCTAATTTTTACAATTCTTTCCATTGTAACACAGCTGAGGGTTGTTGTTCCCTACTTTCTGTTATTGATCACAGTGAATTCTGTGCCGTCAGTATTGTTATGATAGATTAATTTATTTGGAACTTAATGTTCATGGGTACTGGTTTGTTAACATCTTCTGTTTATACACACAGAATTAAATACTCCTTTAGAAGATAGCCATCTATACCTATACATAGTTATTATATTGGCTGCTCAATTAATCTATCATCTCAACCTCATTATTTCAATGTACTCATCTCTACACCCAACCATTTGTCTCTACTGTCAATAGCGGTAGTTGCAATTACATAAGTTACTGAACCATTAATCCATCTAACAGTTGCATAAGGCAACCTAACATAACAATTCATACATTCCATAATGTACTATAACATCACAACTTCATAAATTGCATAAAGGACTATAACATCACAATTTCATAAGACATAAAGGAATATAACATCACGATTTCATAAAACAGGGATATGTTTAACACAGACTTACAGATATCTCCAAATTTATGCATGCACACCTCTACTATGACCAGTCCTCCCAACCTTAGAATCCTCTTTATATCCCAGGATTCACCCCCGAGCAGAGATCCTCCCCAGAACAGACTAGCCTCAATCTGTTCTGGAGCAGCTTATTTAAGCTGTGCTTTCCCCAAGCCTGTTTCCAATTCTGCGTCCAGAATTTCAGGATGCTTTATTCCTGTTTAGCCTAGGCTTCCCATTCTCGGACTCTTTAAAGCTGCTTTAAGCTTTTCCTCAGCTTTTCCAGCTTTTTCTCACCTCTTCCCAACTACTCCTCTTCATTGGGGAAATTTAGATTTTTCCTCAAAATCTAAATTAGAAATAATTTCTTTCAAGGATTTTTGAAAGATTTTGGGGAAAGTCTTTTTTTTCCTTTTCCATCACCTCATGGATTAGGCATATGATCTCATTTTCTCATCTGGTCATAGTGCATACATAATATTTTATTTATTTTTCATAATTAAATAATTAACCACATCCACACAATAATCATCCACTGGGGTCCACTCCCCTTTGGATCTATGTTCAAATGTCTCATTTGAAAAGCATAGAACTTGGGGGTGTTACATATTCCCCCTCTGAAAATAAACACTGTCCTCGGTGTTGACAACTATATACTAGTTGATTTTGAACATAATTATGAATGCTTTTCCATCATCTGAGCTTCTCTATGCCCTGTAGCTTTTTAGCAGTAAAGTGCTCCACTGCACCTTTACCCGAGCTACTGTTCACTTCCGCAATTTCATTTCTTCTCGCTTTCATCTTTGAAGCGACTCTGGAAGGAAATTCCTCTTCTGGTTCCACCTGGACCACATTTCAAATCAATCATGTGAGAAGCATCATGTATAAAAATTATAACTTTTCTTTTCCAACAAGGAGACATGAAATATATCAGGAAATTTACTAGGCAAGGGTAAGGCTAATTTATAAGCCATTAGTTTCCCTCCTTTCCAACACCTTCCTCGGTGTTACCCTTTAACGTTGACTTTTTCAACTTTGACAAAGATTTCTTCTTTGTTTTTTCTTTGTTTCTAGCAGAGTACTCTCCTGCTTTATGCAGTTGCTTTTCTTCCTACTTCTTTGCAAGAAGTCGGTCTAGAAAATCTTTTATTCTATTTTCCCTGTCCACAATTCATACTAATGTAAGTAATATCAGGTACATATAATTGATAATTCACAACAGCATTCTGCACTTCAATAACGTAAGACATTCAGTTATTAATCAAACCGTTCAGGTTCATAATAGTTTAGTGCACTTTTAGTACACTACTTATCCTTTCTTGTTTCTTTAGAGAAGTTTTTTCCTCCCTCAACTTGGTCCAATTCAGCTTTTCTGGAGTTTCTAGGTGATTTATCTTCACCTTTTTCCTTCTTGTTTCCAGAGTGTACAATTTTCCTGTTACACACTTGGCTAACCAATTGGAAAATTTTTCATTAGTACTCATAAATGAATGAAAACAATTGTACTATAAGCATGATTATGCTTACCTTTTTTTTCGGTTCATCATTGTACTTCCAGTACCTTCTCATCATTTTTTTTCGTAGTTATATGATTTCACACTATTTCCCCCTTTCTTTGAATTTAAGACTCAGGAAAAATTACATAAAATTGATACCAACAACATTTTATAGTGTGAATGCATGTAATTATTATCATTTGTCCCATTCACAAGTATTACTACTTGATAATGTCAAAATAGAATTTGACACAATTTTCCCCTTTTTAAAGAATTACCATAATTTATACAATTTCAAAAAATTTCTTCACATTCTACTGGGACCACTTATTCTACCACCGTAGTATTTATTACTCCTTTAATCATAATTAGAGCAATAATAATCAGCCATATGATAAAATATGTTCTTCCCTTGTACTTGCAGTTTTTTTGAAGGTGGCTTCACTTTTAATAATCCCCAGTGAATTAGTATAAAGTTTGAGAAATAACTTAACATGTATGAAGATATTATATTCATACAACTCAACAGGGTTAACATTATAACATATAACCAGATCGCCTATATTTATAATGTTACTTGTAGATTTTAACTTATGTCCCACGTGCAATTTGTTTCATTTTAAATTATCCTCAATTCCACCACATTGTATATATATCCACCAAACATATATATACTATATATATAATCCAAAGAGTTTAATTAATACTCCTTAATACCTTCGTACCAACTTACATTTTTCCTTCGTGATGGACTTATAAAGTTTTAATTTGAACCAATACAAGGACAATTGAGAATTTACAACTTATATTTAACATACCTCTATTAAATATAAATTGTCCTTTTTTTTTTTTTTTTTTCAAAGTAACTTGTAACGAAATAGTTAACTAAATACACCTCTTTGGAATTTATCCACTAGATTAAACTTTAATTTAAACACCACCTCTTTAACTTAAAGTTTAAGGTCTACTTTAATTAAAATCCGCCTCCTCTAAAATTTCTTTTATTGAACTTTAATTTAACTCCACTCCTTTAAATTAAAGTTTAGAGTCTCCTTTAATTAAAACCCATAAAGTGAATACTTCACCCTTTTAAACTATTATTTCATTTCATATAATGTAAGAATGGATATATCACCCTTTTCGAATTCCATGCCACCCACTCATTTAACCATTCTTTAGTTATAACTGAGAAAATAAAGGGTTATATAAGGTTTACATCAACTATGATTATAATAAAAGGGACTATATGAAGTTCCCATCGATTTTCTTCATTACCATATATATATAAGGGTTCCATCTGTTAAAATAGTTACCTTATCATTACTTTGCCTCCAACCACTTACACGTATATACTTATCTTTCCATATAAATTACACCCATACAAATATGGTTTTTTCCCTTGTATGTATAGACGATACCCCTTTTTCTCATATCTTTCATTCGCTCTTATACATATATATCACTATATATATATATCATTCATAATCCCCTAACTTTGTTAAACACCCATATATATATCATTTTTATAACATATATATATATATATATATATATATGTATCAATTGGTATACATCACACCTATACATATATCATGTTATATGCAACACATATATATGTCCCAACCTTCGTTAATCATGTCTGTGTAACTATGTCATTGTACATATTATTTTATATAGCCACATATATGTATGAGGACATATCGTTTTGTATACACGCATATATGTATAATGACATATCATTTGATATAAACAATTATATGTATAAACCTTATTGTTATTAAAGTTCATACATCTAATTATATATTCTATATGTATATTCAACCCCTGCCGCACTTATGATATCGAGGGCGGCCATTGGTTTAATGATTATAATAATCATCTTTTTGGTTTTGAACTTTAATCGCGTCATTTTCCAGTTTACGACATGATTTAATCGTATTCCACCTCTTATGATATAGAGTTGAATTTCTATTTTACGACCGTGTTAACTGTCACCATGACGCGTTAGCATGGCGGCGTGTGAATCGGGTTTACGGCGACGAGACCCTAGGTGTTCATGACAGGGGTTCGTCTGTGGGTCGAGCCACATCAACATGATGGATCGGTGGTTCTGCCAATAGTTTAAGCCCACCTTACGCGTCGTCCGGAGGTCTCGTTTGTGATACAAGTTGAAATTATATTTTGTTTATTTCGTCGTGTTCACTCATAGGTTAGACCCTTATGCACGTCACCGCGGGGAGGGATTACTCCAGTTATAATATTTCTGTTCACATTGTCGATCATGTTTTTCGATTTACTGTGTGCATTTAAATACGTTTATTCGATTGTGTTGGGGTGCAGGGACGGCGTCTTCAGCAGGATTGGGCATACCCGACGCAGACATTTACAGCTTTATGTCTCCGCTCGTCGGCTATATGTTGCGCTGTCGCTGTACTCATACTCGGCTCAGTACCTTGCGGCCAGACTACCGCCTTTTCATACAGAGCTTTCAACTCTACACTTCACCCGGTACCGCTGTCAGTGCGCCGAATGGTTTTCCCAAATCAACCTTGGGATCTCCTACCATCTAGGGCAGTGCAATTAGGGTTTTCATACCCTTTCACGGACCTTGTCGACCTACCAACCTTTCTCTATTCGAGACTTATCGTCTATTTATCTCACTCGGGTTTCAGTGAGTCGCATTCGTGCTCGGATGCTGGTTTTTTTCCTACACACCTGTTCTATGAGGGAAATCCTCTGTCAATGGTCGGCTACAGGAATATTACTCCCGTATGCATTAGTAGCGTTCGATAGTTCTTTATCTTCTGCATTTAATTTTTTTTTTTTTCTTTCTTGTATCTTTTTAATCTCTGCAGTATCTCATCATTGTGAAATTCTTGTGCAGAGAGGGATCAGGTCTCAGGGTTTCTGGAACGGGGTTTCATCGAAATGTTTCATACCCAGGAACCGCTTCCTTCCGGTTGTCCCACCAACCCTGCTCTTATTTCTATTCTTCTCCCCAGCGTCGAACCTCAAGCTCGTCTTCCTCCAGGGTACCCTATATTATCTGGCGATCGTGTTACCCTATATTACTATTTCATGATACATTAATCCGGTTATCTCTCTGTTGAGAAAGGGTTGAAAGAGTGGAAACCCCCTTTCGGTTCGCTCTTATTCTCAGTAATATGTTCCCCATTTATTTTATTGGTCTCTGTTTTACCTATCGAGGGTTATTCTCTATTCTTACGGATTTTATGGCGACCTGTGCAGGTGTTATTCATCTGGAGCGTTCTGGTCGTTGGCAATCTTGCCTTCGAACTTTCACCAGGGGAAGAAATGAATCATTCCCTTTGGTAACTTCTTCTACGAACCCGCATACGCCATATGGTATTCTGTGTTTGCTAACAGGGTACAATTGCTTTCACCCTGACTAGCATGGGGCATGCTTCGGATATCTCGTGTATCTATACAGTTCTGTTATTTACGCAGTCAGGGTTTCTATTACCGCGTTTCAAAATTTTATTACCTCTTGTATGCAATTTCCTCGTCTCTGTTTATGTATACGCATTCTACTAGTAGTACAGCGTAGTGTGCATAACATCAACTCTACGAACAGGTAGGTACACTTTGATTTATGGTGCAGAGCTATTCTGGTTGTTAAAACGTTAATCGCTTATCCTATTTCACCCCGGCTGGGACCGTTTCTATTTTATTTTTCTCGGTCCGTCGTTCAATAGGGTTTCACGAACCACAGTCGGCTTCCGGTTCCGAGATGATGCGTTCAATTCCGACCGCGCTAACGTAGGTTGGCTGCCGGTTTGGTTCAATTAACGAACAAGTGTTCTTATATATATTTCATGTTGTTATCTTGGCGTTGGATCGCCACTTTCTGGGTTTGATTTCTTCTTATATCTCATTCGCACTTATATGATTGACATTTAAAGAAATTCGCATTTATACTCTGGTTTGACTTTGGTCATATTTATATACACATATAAACCATAAGGTCGATCGAAAGATTGTCCATCTCTCGGCGCCGTCAAGGTTGTTTATTGGTGCTTTTATTTTCAAACCATTATTGTTATCGTGACCCTAGGTTGGGTTCATGACTCCGCTTTTTGCTTTCTTGTATATATACCATAGTTTAAGAGTGGTTATAAAGATCAAATGCGCCTCCACTTGTTTTACTGCTAATTCCCTTTGATAGCTATATGTTTGATGTTAGGCTTATATAGGCGTTCGATTATGTTTAAATGAATATGCGTTATACTTTGCAAGGTAGTATAGTATATCTACCTATGTCGTATTCGCCAATAATACTCTTTAACAATCGTGGACTCCAATAGGTCCCGATTACCCTTACGGCTGTTATATTTATTTAGAAACAAAGTCATATATGTGTAGGGTGAAAGTTTAACGCATGGCTTTTATGCTTTCTTGGAGAGAGAACTACATATACTCATACAGTTTTATTAGTGATTTCTCACCATAGTTTCAAAACTTCTATTAGGTTAATTGAGTTAATGTTGCAAATGAATATAGAGTTTCAATATTTAATCCTAAACATGTTATGAGATGTTTATAGGGTTGAAATATTTGCTCTTATAATTAGTTGCTTGAGTTCATATTCCAAAGCCTTTATGTTATGTTTTTCCATTGATCCCAAGAATTTTTTCCATTTCTGCTACAATATTCTCTAGTATTTGTAGGAGCAGCTTTATCACAGGTGTATATATATATGTATATATAAATATATATATATACATGTATAGGTATTCCATAATCATTGAGTAGTATATCTACAATAAGGATTCAGTCTTTGACTATTGATGTTTAATTCAAGATTAAGATAAACTTCTATAAATACTATGCACTTTAAATGATAACAATAACATAGCCTTTGTAAATCAGAGTTTCTTTTCAGGCTAAGAATGTCAGCATACATACATACCCTAACATCCTTGATTTTTTTTTTTCTTAATGTACACCAATAGGTAGCCAATAACAATGGACTAGAGGAATTTAATTATACCTTAAATCTTTTGCTATACTACTTGTCTTCAAAGATTTAGGATAGATTTCGAAATGCAATCTAAATATTTATAACTGTCATAACAATCAGATAGAGTAGAGAGGCTCTCTTCTATACATTTTCAAATGTCGTATTCTAAAACCTTACTTTCAGCTATTGGTATTTATACCATGTAACATAAGCACTACTATACTCTTTTTCTAGCATACACTTAGGTATCTGCATCTGATATCACATTTTTTCCTACAGGAACAAAACAATAATTAATTGTCTGTAGAAGCTAAGTAACTACAGATTTAAACTAACTGTAGTACTAAATCAATCATACCCTTTCATTAAATTTTGTATGTAGCCCTTCATACTAATTTAAATATAAGAGTATCATCCCACTTCATACTTCTTATTTCTAGAAGTTTTTTTTTTTTCATCATGGATATATATATATAGTCCGCATGTACTATTTTTCTGGGAGATATCGGTTTCCCTATTATAGGTTTAACCACTCTGGTATATGAGCTTTCTCATATCAATCCCATATCAATGTTTCTATCTCATCACAATCTGTTATATGTATACTTGAAAGTATATCCAAGATATTTTTATACTCGAAGTACTATTTTTAATATTCATAAATTTTATAACAGTTAATCATTTCTTTGTGAGCACATATCTTGCCCAATTTTTGAACTTTTGCTCCGATACCATTTTTCACGTCTCCCAAACCCATTTTTTTTTTTTATACCATGGGATTCTGTTATTATTTAGTAATATCCATTATACCTCATGGTTACACCTCCTAAATTTCTTAACTCCTCTTCTATAAGTGGTTCATTTTACTCCGAATGATATTCAACATGTCTCTCTTAAGGTCTATATTCATAATATGTCTATATTCATCACCCCTATGATGAGTGCTACCCATATAACATAACTCAATATTCTCCGCTCTATGCGTCGATAACAATTATAGTTTTTATACTAAATCACCTACAATGCAGACTGTTATCCGGGTTTTAGATTCTTTTCAGTACTTACAGACAGCCCTGGAATACAAGAATTTCCATGAGGATTTTTGGGCTTAACCTCCCCTCTTCTCAGTTCATATAGTAGACTTATATATCTACATATTTTACCTTGTATTTCTCAGGTTTTCTGTGCAGGATGATCACTAGGCCCTTAATCAAACTTCCCAGTTTGCCAGCCTGCTAATATTTTCAATATGTTAAAGTTTCAGCATCGAAGTATAGATGTATGCCTCCTCACATACATCTATCTCTACGCAGTTCACCACCATTGCTCCACTACTTTCCCAGTAGTTCTATGGATGGTAACCAGATGCTCTGTTCGTGGTATTTTACACATGCTTACAATCTTCCCTCACACAAACTGTTATTACACAATAGATTTTGCAATAGGCTTTTTCCCCCCTTATTTGTCTGTTATAACCATTCAACATGTGTGACACTATGGTACAGATTCAGCTGTTCCATGGAAACTAGGAAACAGCTCCTCTTGCTTCTCTCCAAGGGAGGGAGAGAATACTGAACTGGATAGTTTTTGAATCCCTAGTGTTAGATCCTCGTACTTAGTTAGGATTTAACTTCTACTTCCATATGTGTACCATTACATTTAATAGAATTACTGTAAATTCTAATTTTTTTTTAATTCTTTCCAGTGCAACACAGCTGGTTGTTGTTCCCTACTTCCTGTTATTGATCACAGTGAATTCTGTGCCATCAGTATTGTTATGATAGATTTAGTTGTTTGGAACTTAATGTTCATGGGTACTGGTTTGTTAACATCTTCTGTTTATACACACAGAAATTAAATACTCCTTTAAAAGATAGTCATCTATACCTATACATAGTTATTATATTGGCTGCTCAATTGATCTACACTCTCAAACCTCATCATTTCAATGTACTCATCTCTACACCCAACCATTTGTCTCTACTGTCAATAGCGGTAGTTGCAATTACATAAGTTATTGAACCATTAATCCATCTAACAGTTGCATAATGCAACCTAACATAACAATTCATACATTCCATAATGTACTATAACATCACAACTTCATAAATTGCATAAAGGACTAGAACATCACAATTTCATAAAACATAAAGGAATATAACCTCAAGATTTCATAAAACATAAAGGAATATAACATCACAATTTCATAAAACAGGGATATGTTTAACACAGACTTACAGATATCTCCAAATTTATGCATGCACACCTCTACTATGACCAGTCCTCCCAACCTTAGAATCCTCTTTATCTCCCAGGATTCACCCCCGAGCAGAGATCCTCTCCAGAACAGACTAGCCTCAATCTGTTCTGGAGCAGCTTATTTGAGCTGTGCTTTCCCCAAGCCTGTTTCCAATTCTGCGTCCAGAATTTCAGGATGCTTTATTCCTGTTTAGCCTAGGCTTCCCATTCTGGGACTCTTTAAAGCTGCTTTAAGCTTTTCCTCAGCTTTTCCAGCTTTTTCTCACCTCTTCCCAACTTCTCCTCTTCATTGGGGAAATTTAGATTTTTCCTCAAAAATCTAAATTAGAAATAATTTCTTTCAAGGATTTTTGAAAGATTTGGGGAAAGTCTTTTTTTTTCCTTTTCCATCACCTCATGGATTAGGCATATGATCTCATTTTCTCATCTGGTCATAGTGCATACATAATATTTTATTTATTTTTCATAATTAAATCATTAACCACATCCACACAATAATCATCCACTGGGGTCCACTCCCCTTTGGATTTATGTTCAAATGTCTCATTTGAAAAGCATAGAACTTGGGGGTGTTACAGTCTAATAGCCAATTATCAACATCTTGAGAGACATTACAGATAGGGAGAGCTTCAACAATTAAAACATCATCAACCATACCTGAATCAAACTGATTTGCTTCCTTGTTATGGTTTTCCAACTCCTTCCATTCCCAACAATCATTCTTGAGGTGTCTGAATTTATTATAGTACCAGCACTTGGCTTTACACTTCTTGCTGCCCTTTGACTTTGATCTAGAAGAACCTCTTGCTTTCTCCCCCTTTTCCTTTGACCGACCTCTGGCTACCATGGCTTCAGGTGCAGATGTCTCAATGCTAGATTTCCTTCGTACCTCTTCAGATAAGAGAGAACCCACGACAGATTCAATTTTTAATGAACTGGCAAAGTGGCTCAAATGATCGAAGGTTACAAAGTGATCCCATGACTCTGGCGGTGGTGTAACACCCCGCCTTATGTGTTTGAACTCAAAGCTACACATTTGAACTCTAATCCTATGTAGGACTCTAAAGGACAAGTATTTTTATGAATGTTATTAAATATTACCAGGAAATAAATAAAAAATGATTTAAGTAATCAACAAAATTAGATTTATGAGATCACTTGCTAAATCCATGAGGATGGATAAGGAAAATACTTTCCCCACAATCTTTCAAAAATCCTTGAAAAAATTATTTCTAATTTAGATTTTTGAGGAAAAATCTAAATTCCCCAATGATGAGGAAAATAGTTGGGAAGAGGTAAAAAAAGCTGGAAAAGCTAGGAAAAGCATAAAATAGCTTTAAAGAATCCCTAAAATGGGAAGCCTAGGCAAACAGGAAGAAAAGCATCGTGATATTCTGGACGCAGAATTAGAAACAGGCTTTGAGGGAACAACAGCTTAAATAAGCTGCTCCTAAACAGATTAGAGGTTGATCTGTGCTAGGAGGGATCTCAGCTCGGGGGTGAATTCTGGAGATAAACGAATTCAAAGGTTGGCTGGATTGGTCATCTAATTAAGTGGTATGCACATTTCAGTTATATTTTTCTGTTTATAAGGTGTAGGTGTAAATCTTATGTTGCATGAAATGTGAAAGTATTATATGTGCATGCTGTGTGTGATAATATTCCATACATTTAACAGAAATCTCAGCAGAATTAGCCTTCAATTTTTGTACAGTTGTAGGAATCACATAGATGGGAAAGAATTCATCAGAATCTCTAAACCATAACTGGTTTAAATCTAAGAATACATATTTCCCAAGGACGATTTCAAGTTTAACTTTAATCTGCTTCTGTTTCCTAAATTAAATCCTAACCATTGAAAAAGGAATTGGATGTCAAGTATATTTACTTGGATTAAGATGAAATGAATAAAGAAGAAAATACAAAGTATAAAATTTGCACAAAGATTTTGTGAATTAGTTAGAAGATAATCGAGCTAATACCGTAAAAAAATCAATATGTTAATTAAAGATACTTATAAATTCAGCTATATCAACTGCTTTGAAATGTCATAAAGAGTAGTATACTTACTACATGTTACAAGTATTTATATTAAAACCAAAAAAGGCACATGTAATACATATACAGATCAATTAGCCTCGCATATTATGAGAGAGGTATAGAAAAGCATTCACGTAATGCATTCAAACACACTAAAAAGTCTAGGGAGATGATGACTGAAATTTCATACAACGTCGAAATTTATAGATCTGGAGTTTTACCAATCACCAAAAAGGAAGTTAGTTAGCCATGTATACATTGAGACTGCCCTATGATGAATATAAAATAATCAACAATTTGAAGGCATTATTTCTCTTCCCTAGGAAGTTGTCCCCAGGGAACCTACAATCTCTTAAGAGGACACAGAGTTCCTATAGGAACCATACAACATATGCCAAGAATAGACAATGCTAATTTAAATTTACTGATTCACTGTAAATTCTGAAAAGATGCCAGTAAAGAGAAATATACATATGAGAGTCGTAATTATGGTAAGAAGGCAACAAGGGAATTTACACATAATTGTTACAATCAGCTTAAATCGACACGAAACAATTAATTTAGTGTAAGACACAGGAAACGTCTATAAACTAATAATTTGGAGATTCGTGAAGCTGATACAAAATCATGAAAAATATCAGTGAAGAGTAATTTCCATGTTCGGCATATACATGTCCGAGGTCGAGCCTCTTGTGCAAAATTCATTTAAAGGAGCCCATGCGCACTTCAAAACAAAAATTTATAGGTGCAAAGAATATCATCATACAAATGGAAATTTTTAATAGTTACAGTCTCTGACTGAGTCGATAAAATCTCAATGGACTACTAACAATTGAAAAAATTTAACAATTTCGCCGAAATGAGATGGAATAATGCAACGGAAGGATGGTTCTCTCCACGCAGACATATACCAACCTGGAACGTCAAAGGAGTTGAAATTAATATCAACCGAAATGAAGTCTCTCATAAATGCCGACGTTGAAATGTGTAGGGAATGTGCATTACCTGTAGAAACGCAACCATGATAGTGGAACTATCAATAGAACAACATATAGAAAAACTTTTCCAATAGAGAAATTTAGTCGGACGAGGAGGGGTTACCTGCTAAAAAGAAGACCCTCGTTCCTTTTGAGTTATCTGTCACCAGAATAGAGACATAATTTTAACTGATTAGAAAGATAGAGGGTTAACAATAAAATGAAAAAAAAAATCTATTAATAAAAATACAATCTCAGGAAGTCCTTGCCTGAGGACTATCGCCCTTCTGTGAAGAGACGAGCCACGATGATACATCTCCATCCCGAAACCAGCGCTCAAGTCACATAAAACGAGCAGAGGTATACCTATTAAGGAACCCTACATAGCAATATCACATCTCTTTAACCATATATTTAATGAAAATGATGTAGAGATGGTGACGAGAAGAAGCGCAAAATGTGTTATCAAAATGTTGGGACAGGAGATTCCCATGAGAGCAAACGAATCCAAACGGAGTTAGACCATAAACACTATTACAAAATGAAACCATTCATATTGTCATCACTCGAGACTTCCATAGAGAAAGATGTACAGTAAGTTCTGAAAACGAATATGATCTCCCAGGTATAATGAAAAACGGGAGTGTAAGGTTCATACCTTGTGTAGTTGCCGACGCCTAGGCAAGCAGAACGGAGTGATGCGAAAACCAACGCGTGAATTCATCAGTGTGCAGAGCCTCGAAGTAGAGAGGTGAACAAACCCAACAAAGTCCAAAGAAACTGCCTTCACACAAAAATGAAGACTTATATAACCATACTACATTCCAGAAAACCCTAACATGGTGAGAGAATCGTAACCATCCACATGGCATGATCCCAAGGGTGAAGCCACGGATCGAATGGTTGGAGGGGAAATTACACCATTCGGTCTACATTCAATGTGACAAGCAAGGAAATTAATTTCACGACATTCTGGCCGTATCAACAGAAATTGACGTGTATCCAGAGTAGTCTGGCATGGCGATTTCCATATCGACATGGAGGTATAGCACGTGAATGGGAATGGGATGAAACCCATCCCAAAAAATACCATGAAATTGAGAATTCTTATAGAACTTGAAGTGGGGGAGTAATATCATGTCTCCATTACTTTACCACGTTAAATCGACTTTACCAGGTCGTATTACGTGGAAGCCCAACATAAATGAGTTCACTCTCGACATAAATTCTGAGGTGAATGATATGTACAACAAATAGGGAAATATAGGGATGCAGATCGTGTGAAAATGATGATCTCCGAATCATTAATTAGCCATAAGCGCCATATAATCCTAGGTGCAAGGGTAGGTGAATTAAATCCCGCCAACGTTTATACGAGGGGTGCATAGAGCTCGTAAAGGATGCCACGACCAACGTGGGTTTAAATTGGTTGACCCCTTATGTATATAGATTTATATCAATACTTAACAATAGATTAAATGCTCAAAAGTGCAATGTTATAAAAACGAAGGCGAGACAATAAATTGCTAAGAGCGACTATAAAGGTAATGCGAACAACCATGGCGTGAAGATAAAAGACCTTAATATTATAGATTGGGAATATAAAGACCATTAGATTATATTGCTGGAAATCAATCCATGAGGATGATTTGACAGCATATATGGGGAATTAAATAGCGATATGTGGAACAAATTGTAATTGGAAAAAAATGATTTAACTAGATCGAAAATCAAATGTGATAGCATAACATTCCTGGTTTAATGATTCTGAAAATATGGAATAATTAATAAAAAAATTTTTGTGTGGGAAAGTAAATGTGAGGTGCAATGGCATTTTGTTTCCGGTTATTATAAAACCGGTCACATTAATGCTTCACTGTTATGTGTTCAACGATAATTGATTTCTTGCGGAAAATTTTATATATATTTTTATTTTTTTTTCAACCTGGTGGCGTGTTGTTGCGGGAATGCGTATACCTAAATTTATGTTGATCTGCGTGATGAGGATAATACACCAGATCCCAATGCACCCATGATGGCTATGTTGCATAGGTTGCAACAGGAATTGGCTGAGATAAACAGCCAGAATGACAGATTGTCATTAGCCAGTGAGGAGCAGGAAAAGTTCATCAGAGAATTAACTTCGCGGAATAGCCAAGAAGGTGAGGGTTCCGGAAAGAGGAAGACTGATGAGTCTGAAGATGAGGATGCTGTTAGGCATCAGTATAAACAAAAAAAGGAATTACAGGGGGAATTCCGAAAGATCAAACCTCCCTCCTATGATGGAGAGAAGGAGGAAGATGTTGAATCCTGGTTGCTGAATATGATTAAGTATTTCCAGGTCTATGAATATGAAAGCAATCTGAAGGCCAGATTAGCTGTTTACCAGCTACAAGGTAAAGCTACCTTGTGGTGGGAGGAGACAAAAATGGTTCATGCCATTGATGAAAAGACAGTTACCTGGGAAGATTTCCAGGTTAAGTTCAAAAACCGCTATCTAAATGAACGTTACTATGATGATGAAGCCAAGAAATTTCATGAACTTAGACTAGGACAGCTCACTATTGATGAGTTTGTTACTAAGTTTACAAATCTGTTGAGATATGTACCCTACATAAGGGAAGAAAAGGAAAAGGTACAAAGGTTTTTGAACTGTTTTCCTACTGTGTACGAAGAGAAAATCGAGTTTGAAAACCCAAAAACTATGGACGAGGCAGTGAGGAAAGCTAGATTATGTTACCAATAGTTAAAAGGCAAAACTGAACATGGGAAAAGCTGGGTAAATAAGAGTGAATTCAAAAGGAAGAAACAGAAACCAGCCTATTTGAAGAATTTTGGCAGGGATCATCAGAGGAAAAAGTTTAATAAACCCAAAGAAAGTCAAACTGCTCAATCCGAAGTGGCTTCAAAACAAATAGATGGAGACAATAAAAAGGAAGGGACAGTCAAAATGAAGGAACCCTTGAAATTTTGGGGCTGTGGAGAACCCCATCTTCTGAGGGATTTTCCTCATCGAAACATTTAGATGATCATGAGAGATCGAGAAGCTACAACAGTAAATGACATAGCAAGAAATATACCTACCATCAGTGCAGCCTTGGAAAATCGACAAGCAGACCATCAAGCTACCATGGTCGAAATGGAGGGTAAGATTTCTGGCCAATCTGTCATTGTTTTGATTGATCCTGGTGCTTTTTTGAGTTACATTAGTCCAAAAAGTGTAGAAAAATGTAATCTTAAACCTGAAAAAATGTCAAAATTCATGGTTGGTTCAGCTGGCCACTGGAACCAAGAGGAAAGTAACACATAAATTGCCCCGAACAGCAATTAAATTAAATGATTTTCAAACAGAAATAAATTTGAACATTCTGCCCTTAGGTTCATATGACTTGCTGATAGGAATGGATTGGCTGGAAAAGAAGAAAGCCCCGATGAACTGCCGGGATAAGACCTTGCATTGTGTGGATGAGGAAGGGAAACCTTTTGTTCTCTAAGGAAAATAAAAACCTGTCTCTGTAAGACAAATATCAGCACTGCAATTAAAACGAATAGCTAGAAAAGGATACCAAGTTTATGCAGTACCTGTGGAAGAAATAGAAAATAAAACTAAAGAAAATCTGCTGGATGCATTGCCAGTAGTAAGGGAATTTAAAGAATCTTTTCCAGATGAAATCCCTCATCTTCCCCCAAAAAGAGAGATTGATTTCTCAATCGATCTGGTGCCAGGAGCAATACCTGTCTCCCGAGCCCCTTATCGAATGAGTCCCCCTGAACTCATAGAACTGAAAATGCAATTGCAAGAATTGTTGGATAAAGGTTACATCAGACCGAGTGTGTCTCCTTGGGGAGCACCGGTGCTGTTCGTGGAAAAGAAAGATGGAACGTTTAGGATGTGCCTTGATTATCGTCAACTGAATAAGATGACCATTAAAAACAGATACCCCTTGCCCAGAATTGATGATCTTTTCAACCAGGTTAGAGGGGCTTCAATTTTTTTGAAAATTGACTTAAGGACTGGTTATCACCAGCTTAGAATTAAAGAATAAGACATTAGCAAAATAGCCTTTCGAACCAGGTATGATCACTACGAATTTGTAGTCCTACCTTTTGGCTTGACAAATGCCCCTACCACATTTATGTGCCTAATGAACAATGTGTTAAATAAGTACTTGGATAAATTTGTCCTTGTGTTCATAGATGATATTTTAGTCTACTCAAAAAGTGAGGAGGAACATAAAGAACACTTGAGGATAGTATTG
The DNA here is from genome assembly GCA_034641835.2 of Pinus albicaulis. Lineage (NCBI taxonomy): Eukaryota > Viridiplantae > Streptophyta > Pinopsida > Pinales > Pinaceae > Pinus > Pinus albicaulis. The sequence goes on from CM076584.1 coordinate 1,429,377,745, forward strand.
CAAACTCTGAAGGAAAACCAGTTATATGCCAAGTTCAGCAAATGTGAATTTTATAAAGATAAGATCCAATACTTGGGTCACATTATTTCTGAACAAGGGCTGGCTGTTGACCCTGAAAAGATAAAAGCTATTAAAGAATGGCATGTACCAACTGATGTTTCAGCAGTGAGATCATTCATGGAAATTGTAGGCTATTATCGCAGATTTGTGGAGAGATTTTTTGCCATAGCATATCCCATAACTTCCCTACAAAGGAAAGGTGTCAAGTTTGAGTGGACTGAAAAGTGCCAAAACAGTTTTGAACAATTGAAGCTGAAACTCACTACAGCCCCTATACTGAAAATTGCAGATCCTGATAAAGAATTTGTGGTATGTACAGATGCATGTAGATAGGGGTTGGGAGGAGTCCTTTTGCAGGACAATGCAGTTATCACATATGAATCTAGGAAACTGAAGATACATGAACAGAACTATAGTGCCTATGATTTGGAGTTAGCTGCTATTATTCATTCCTTGAAAATGTGGCGACATTATCTCCTTGGAAAAAAAATTACATTGATGACTGATCATATCAATCTTAAATATTTTTTTTCTCAAACTGATTTGAATGCGAGATAGGCTAGATGGATGTCCTTTCTAAGTGAATTTGACATGGATATAAAGCATATCAAAGGGAAAGAAAATAAAATTGCTGATTCTTTAAGTAGAAACGCTTTTCAAATTATAGGCAGCAGTGGAAGTAGTGCCCAGTTTGATTTAGAAGAGTTAGTGAAACACACAGTAGACCAGGATCCCAATTATAAGAAAATACAAGTGAAAATCCTAAGGAAGGAGATGGTTGATTTCACTCAAAACCAGAAAGGACTGATCTGTTATAAAAACAGATTGTATATTCCCAATGTAGAGTCCTTGAAAAGAGAGATTTTAGATGAATATCACAAACAACCATATGCAGGACATCCAGGATATCAGAAAATGTTAACAGCTTTGAAAAAGAATTTGTTTTGGCCAGGAATGAAAAGAGATGTAGCAGAATACTTAGCTAGATGCATGGAGTGCCAACTAGTTAAAGTTGAACATCAGCATCCTACGGGTCTTTTAAACCCTTTGCCGATTGCAGAATGGAAATGGGACACAGTTTCCATGGATTTCATAACAGGATTACCCAAAACCAAATACCAACATGATTCAGTGATGGTGGTAGTAGACACTTTAACAAAAGCTGCACATTTTATACCAGTGAAATCTACCTTTGGGACAGCTCAAGTAGCGAATGTGTTCCTGAAGGAGGTAGTAAGACTCCATGGGATCCCAAAGGTAATTTTTTCAGACAGAGATGCTAAATTCACAACAGCTTTTTGGAAAGGTCTATTGGGAGGTATGGGCACTAAACTGAATTTTAGTACCACCTATCACCCTCAGACCGATGGGTAGACAGAAAGAACTAATCAGATTTTGGAAGACATCATGAGAATGTATGTGATGGACAGGCCCTCAAAATGGGAAGACTACTTGCATTTAGCTTAATTTGCCTATAATAACACCTACCAATCCTCCATCAAAATGAGTCTGTTTGAGGCACTGCATGGAAGAAAATGTCGTACTCCTTTGAGCTGGAGCCAGCCAGAAGATAAACTAATGTTGGGACCAGATGCTTTACAAGAGATGGAAAGAATTGTTAAACAGATACAAAGAAACATCAAGATAGCACAAGATCGCCAGAAAAACTATGCTGATAAGAAAAGAGTGCACCGAGAATTTAAAGTGGGAGAGCATGTGTACTTGGGTATTAAACCCAAAAAGAGCACATTTTATGCTAGAAGTTGTGCAAAACTAGATCCTAGATATTGTGGTCCTTTTGAAGTATTAGAAAGGGTGGGACCAGTGGCTTACAAGCTGGCCTTACCACGTCATGTTAGAGTTCATGATGTGTTTCATGTTTCATTATTAAAAAGATATATGCATGATGCTTCTCACATAGTGGATTGGAATGTGGTACATGTGGAACCAGAAGGGGAGTTTCTGCCATAACCACTTCAAATCTTGGACCGGGAAGAAATTGAATTGAGGAACCGAACGGTAGCAAGAGTAAAGGTGAAATGGAAGCACTTTACTGTTGAAGAAGCTACCTGGGAAAGAGAAGCTGAAATGATGGAAAGATATCCATTTTTGTTTGAAAAATGAACTCTAGTAGTTAAATAACAACACCGAGGACGGTGTTTATTTTCAGAGGGGGAATATGTAACACCCCCAGTTTATGTGTTTGAATTTCAAAGCTAGACATTTGAACTCTAATCCTAAGGGGAGTGGACCCCAAAGGACAAGTATTTTGTGAATGTTATTAAATATTTAATTTGAGGAAATAAATAAAATGATTTTGTGCAGATTGACCAAAATGAGATTTATGAGATCACTTGCTAAATACATGAGGATGGATAAGGCAAATACTTTCCCCACAATATTTCAAAAATCCTTGAAAGAAATTATTTCTAATTTAGATTTTTGAGGAAAAATCTAAATTCCCCAATGATAAGGAAAATAGTTGGGAAGAGGTAAAAAAAGCTGGAAAAGCTAGGAAAAGCATAAAACAGCTTTAAAGAATCCCTAAAATGGGAAGCCTAGGCAAACATGAAGAAAAGCATCCTAATATTCTGGACGCAGAATTAGAAACAGGCTTTGGGGGAACAACAGCTTAAATAAGCTGCTCCTAAACAGATTAGAGGTTGATCTGTGCTAGGAGGGATCTCAGCTCGGGGGTGAATTCTGGAGATAACAGAATTCTAAGGTTGGGTGGATTGGTCGTCTAATTAAGTGGTATGCACAGTTCAGTTATAATTTATGTTTATAAGGTGTAGGTGTAAATCTTATGTTGCATGAAATGTGAAAGTATTATATGTGCATGCTGTGTGTGATAATATTCCATACATTTAACAGAAATCTCAGTAGAGTTAGCCTTCAATTTTTGTACAGTTGTAGGAATTACACAAATGGGAAAGAATTCATCAGAATCTCTAAACCATAACTGGTTTAAATCTGAGAATACATATTTCCCAAGGATGATTTCAAGTTTAACTTTAATCTGCTTCAGTTTCCTGAATTAAATCCTAACTATTGAAAAAGGAACTGGATGTCCAGTATATTTACTTGGATTAAGATGTGAAATGAATAAAGCAGAAAATACAAAGTATAAAATTTATAACAGTACCAGGAATTATTTAGGAGATACTGGAGTCAATAAATGGTAAAAAAATCTGAATATGTTACCAATATACTTATAAATTCAGCCACAGAATGTAATTTTTTCTAAAATGTCATAAAGAGGTATACTTACTACATGTTACAAGTATTTATATTAAAACCAAAGGCATGTAATATACAGGTGGTTACAGTACTAATTAGCTGGCATATTATACATTAGAATGAATTATATTCACAAAAATTATCTCCAGCAAAACTAAAAAGTCTAGGGAGATGATGACTGAAATTTCATACAACATCGAAATTTACAGATCTGGAGTTTTACCAATCACCAAAAAGGAAGTTAGTTAGTCATGTATACATTGAGACCGCCCTATGATGAATATAAAATAATCAACAATTTGAAGGCATTATTTCTCTTCCCTAGGAAGCTGTCCCCAGGGAACCTACAATCTCTTAAGAGGACAGAGAGTTCCCGTAGGAACCATACAACATATGCCAAGAATAGAAAATGCTAATTTAAATTTACTGATTCACTGTAAATTCTGAAAAGATGCCAGTAAAGAGAAATATACATATGAGAGTCATAATTATGGTAAGAAGGCAACAAGGGAATTTACACATAATTGTTACAATCAGCTTAAATCGACACGAAACAATTAATTTAGTGTAAGACACAGGAAACATCTATAAACTAATAATTTGGAGATTCGTGAAGTTGATACAAAATCATGAAAAATCTCAGTGAAGAAGAATGTCCATGTTCGGCATATGCATGTCCGAGGTTGAGCCTCTTTTGCAAAAGTCATTTAAAGGAGCCCATGCGCACTTCAAAACAAAAATTTATAGCTGCAAAGAATATCATCATACAAATGGAAATTGTTAATAGTTACAGTCTCCGACTGAGTCGATAAAATCTCAATAGACTGCTAACAATTGAAAAAATTTAACAATTCCGCCTAAACGATATGGAACAATGCGACGGAAGGATGGTTCTCTCCACGCAGACATATATCAACCTGGAACGTCAAAGGAGTTGAAATTAATATCAACTGAAATGAAGTCTCTCATAGCTGCCGACGTTGAAATGCGTAGGGAATGTGCATTACCTGTAGAAACGCAGCCATGATAGTGGAACTATCAATAAAACAACTTATAGAAAAACTTTTCCAATAGAGAAATTTAGCAGGACGAGGAGGGGTTACCTACTAAGAAGAAGACCCTCGTTCCTTCCGAGTTATCTGCCACCAGAATAGAGACATAATATTAACTTATTAGAATGACATAGGGTTAGCAGTAAAATGGAAAAAAAATCTATTTATAAAAATACAATCTCAGGAAGTCCTTGTCTGAGGACTATCGCCCTTCTGTGAAGAGACAAGCCACGATGATACATCACCATCCTGAAACCAGAGCTCAAGTCTGATGCAGGGCTAACCTGCAAACCCCAGAATCTTCATCTGTTCTATGCATTTAAGAATGCATTGCAATTACTGCCCAATTAACATTCCAAGACAGGGAAATTTCATACATTTCCCAATTGCGGAAGCTATCTTTCACATTTATGGTTATAAAACCATATCACAGTAAATATGTCTCAAGCATCAAAATGGTTCCTTAAACCATACCCATGTCTTAATTCCCTCATTCATTTAATCACCAACATTCACATGTGTTTATACACATCATTTCAACATCTACAATCTACATTTCCAATCCAAATTTACACGCTTTCATACCAAATAAATATCATTCAATCCCAAATTCAGATCTTGTATATGCGCCTTTTAAGATTGGATTTCATTTCACAATCAAAAGTCACCAAACAAATGTGCTCTTTCTCATTCAACTTACCAAACATAGGATGTAAAACCCTTCATCAAGCATTCTGACATTCCCATAAACAATCCCAAATAATTCACATTCATTATGGCTGGATTCAATTAAAGAATGCGCCCTTACCTTTAAACCCCAATGATTAATTCTCATATGTTTGCCCACTAACCTTAAACACATTACATTTGGGTTAAATCTCAAACAACAAATTGCTTGAAGTTTTCATTTCATCCAACCTGCACATATGGTTTTTCAATACGGATTTTCAAACAATCTCCATAAACAAATGCGCCCATATGTTAAGACTGTGTCTGCCAATCATATATCATTTTCATGCATTATAACTTATGCAACACTATCATATCCTACCCGTTCTGGACCGCGCCTTCAGATTCTGGATCTCAGCAATCGAACCATTCGATTCATGAGATTTATCTTATTTCAAAAGACCATTATTATTTAGTTGTAATAAAACATACTTGTTTATTAAAACGTTGTCAGCACGGCTTTGTTGTGGCATATAAGTTTGCATCTATCACAAATGGTTCTGTTTACAACTCCAGAATTAATGTCTCTGCGTTTTCCTCAGAGGCTGAGGTTCCATGTCACGCACTTTTACAAATCATTACAATTCATTTTGTGTCCAAACCTGGAACAAATTCTGATAGAAAATTTCAATTGGATTGGACCTTCATACTAAGGCGATTTGCTGAACTCAATATCGATTTCAGAACTGGTATCGATTCCTATGAATCGAACCATTTAATTCAACCCGACTCATATCAATCACTAATTACTGAAATCATTTATTTATCCATATAAAGGCTGAAACACATGCAATCGATCTGTTATTAATTCTACGCAATAATCACAAGCTTATAACAATCCAGTCTTCCAAAATAGAGTTTTACACGCAGAGAACAGCAGACTCAACTGTATTTGGAGAAATAACCATTCACGCCCCCTACAGTCAACGACTATGTATGGCAGTTTCATACAGAATCGATACAAATTTAAACATATCCAATCACTTTCTCCCGTATGCGACTTCAACAACTTATTCATATATCGCATCGACCTTATTCAATGAACCTCGGACCCAACACATTAAAAGTAGCTATTCATACAATTTTTATACCCACTCAGCGCCTTCAACATTCGATCAGTGTTGTATTGTGTTATTTTAACAAAATTGCATCGGTTAATCAATCAACTGTGAAGCCCATACACAATTCAATTCATTCGATTGCCTTTAAATCCATAACCACATCCAAATCAAGTGCGTACAATTCAACTTCCAATTTCAAGAAACAACCAATATATATAAATCCAATCAACCAATATATAATCTGAAACAAGAAAAATTACTTACAGCTCTTATTTGGCCAGATATTCGAGATCTATTACCCTTTACAATCGTGAAAGGCTTGCAAGTAGAAATCTTTTTTCTACTCACACCCTCACTCTCTCTTCAACCATTCAAGTGTCCCTCTCCTCTCAAAAACTACTCATATTTATACATAAATAATGCATTTAATTCACTCAAAATATCTCTCCACCTAATCCTCAACTAAATATATATTTTAGGTGTGGACTCAACAAAGTCCCATACATATAATTCCTAATCCCAAATTTTTCTCCTAAACTATTTCTCTCATATCCTTTTATTTAATAAAAGAATATTTACAAAATCCTCACTTTATTTCCTATTTCATTAAAAATAACAAATTAATTAATAAAATATTAAAAATGTCACACCCCCTTTTCTAACATATTTACAAATGAAAAATGGCCTTGATGCTCCTGCATCAGACTCCCAAAGTTGAAAATTTATCATGATCGCCTAATCATGTGTTCGGATCTGTGTATGCCCGGATCCCATATCTTGTGCTGCAACTTTCCACTTGTCGTTGCTTCTTTCTGATGTTCTTCTCCAGGTCTCCACACTTTATGCTGCATCGCTCCACTGGCTGTGCTCTCACAATCTTCTGATGTCTTTTTTCTGCTTCTCCTTTGTTTTACTGCTGCTGGCCTCTTCCGGGATACTTTCATCATCAGTCTTCTGATGCTTTCAATCTCTCGGTCCAATAAATCTCCCGGATGTTGTTTTCTTTCTGTCTGTTGAGCTAAGATGGCTTGCTCAGTTTTTACTCTCTCTATCTGTACTGTCACTTGCTGACTTCTTGCTTCTATGCTTGTTTCTGTTCTAACTACCACCCGATCATCCAGGCCTTCTTGTCTTCTGGAACAGAAAACTTCTTCTCCCTTCATTTGACTGCTCAACTGAGTCAAATATTCTCTAGTACCTGCAACAATACCTGCATTCACAAAACACTTGTTAGAATAAAAATCATAAGGCCTCAATGCCTTACTTCCCACTGCCAGCACTTCAGTATGCTGATCCCAATCATTCTTGAGACTATCAGTTAGTCTCTCCTTGACGTCATCTTCTTTGAGAATACCTTTGTGTTCTGGAACCTCTTTATTTCCATTCATCTCTATATTTATACTTTGAACACTTATCCTCTGTGCTTCTAGTCTCTACTCTAGAACACTTAACTCATGCCATAAACCTGTCATCTCCTTTGAGAAAATTTCTATGCACTCTTCACTACCTTCACAAGCCAAGCTTTCTGTTGTCACCATCTCTTCATCCGTCATCAGAACATAATTCTGATCCTCAACTTCTGCAATAAACTCAGTTATTTGTCCATCACTTAATAAAAACAATTTTTCATTATTAGCATTTATAACAAATTGATCATCATCATGTATCATCCCGTCATTCATACACAACTTGTCAGTTTGAAAACTACAAGTTTCAATAGTTTCAACTGTTGGTTCATATACCAACTCTTCCAGCTGATCCTCTTCTTCATTCACATGAACTTCTTCCTGTACTGTAATAGCAAAAGCATCACTGCTTTCTTCTTCTGAGTACTTATCTCCTGAAAGACTCCTTTTCACACTTGCGACAACTTCACAAGACTATGCATCCTCCTCAATAAAACCTGTAATCACATCACAATTGTTAGCTACCAAAATACAAGAGTTCATATTATCCAACTGATCTGGATCTGCCCAATAACTCAAAAAATCATCAATGATATCCTCCTCTGTTTCATCAATGGAAACCTCCTCTTGCAACTCAGCTGCTCTGAGTTGCATACATCTCAACTGTACATCCATCATCTGCTCGAGCTTCCTCTGGCAATACTTCACACAATTTTCCATACCTTCACCAGCTCTTGACCAATCATCAGTTGGTCCTTCTCTCCCTGCACCAACATTCTGATTAGACTCCTTTGTCTTCATTTCCTCCCGAGATCTTGCTATCTCAGCATCGATCTGAACAACCTTCAGATTCATTTCTCTCTCTTGAAAAAACTCTAAAGCTTTCTCATCTCCCTGTACTTTACCTGCAAACATACACAACTCATTAGTTTTAAAACTACAAGACTTTTCAGTCTTGACTACTTCCTCCAATACTTCCTTCTGAACAAATTTGCGTGTGGAATATTCAAATTCCATCTCTGGCTCAAGAACTCTAAGTTCCCTTTTCAATAAGGCAATCACACTTTGCCTTAACTTCATCTGCAATGGTTGCCAAATCACTCTCTTTCCTTTCAGTGGAAAGATCCATCCTCTATTTTGATTTTCCTGCTCTTGCAGCCATTCTTCTAGTACCTGCAATTGTACCTTCATTACTGCAATCTCTCTTTCTCTGACCTCATCAGTCATCTCACCTTCGTGGAATTCCTCTGAACCTCTTCTTTAATCCTCCACGAGTTTCTCACTCATCATGAGTTGCACTAGCCTCTGCAACAGCAATCTCTCCTGCTGCCGTCGCTTACCTCACCAAGCTCTCCTCACTCAGTCTTTTGGTAAGTACTTGGTTCACTGCCTCTGGAACCTCTTGAGCACTTTCCTCTGCTCTCTCTCTAGGATATCTCTTCAACTCACCTTCTTCTTCAGGACACTGCAATTGTCCTCCCTATCCAGCCTTTAGCTGAATGTCAGGTTCACTGCCATCATCTTCTCTGCAACCATAAACTTCAATCATAAATTTCAAATCAGAAAATCATCTCACCTTTAAGATCCTGCATGATCTTGTCCTCCATTCACTTCTGCTATCCTGTTCACTGCATTTGTGTAGCTTGCATATCAAATTTAAAAATCTGATCCTCCTTTCAATCATTCATCACACACTCAAAGGAAACACACTTTAGTTTCAACAAAACCTTCATTCCTCATTAAGAAAAACAAACACCTTTTATTTCAACAGAGCCAAGCTCTGATACCAAAATAAAGCAGGGCTAACCTGCAAACCCCAGAATCTTCATATGTTCTATGCATTTAAGAATGCATTGCAATTACTGCCCAATTAACATTCCAAGACAGGGAAATTTCATACATTTCCCAATTGCGGAAGCTATCTTTCACATTTATGGTTATAAAACCATATCATAGTAAATATGTCTCAAGCATCAAAATGGTTCCTTAAACCATACCCATGTCTTAATTCCCTCATTCATTTAATCACCAACATTCACATGTGTTTATACACATCATTTCAACATCTACAATTTGCATTTCCAATCCAAATTTACACGCTTTCATACCAAATAAATATCATTCAATCCCAAATTCAAATCTTGTACATGCGCCTTTTAAGATCGGATTTCATTTCACAATCAAAAGTCACCAAACAAATGTGCTCTTTCTCATTCAATTTACCAAACATAGGATGTAAAACCCTTCATCAAGCATTCTGACATTCCCATAAACAATCCCAAATAATTCACATTCATTATGGCCGGATTCAATTAAAGAATGCGCCCTTACCTTTAAACCCCAATGCTTAATTCTCATATGCTTGCCCACTAACCTTAAACACATTACATTTGGTTTAAATCTCAAACAACAAACTGCTCGAAGTTTTCATTTCATCCAACCTGCACATATGGTTTTTCAATACGGATTTTCAAACAATCTCCATAAACAAAGGTTCCCATATGTTAAGACTATGTTTGGAAATCATATATCATTTTCATGCATTATAACTTATGCAACACTATCATATCCTACCCGTTCTAGACCGCGCCTTCAGATTCTGGATCTCAGCAATCGAACCATTCGATTCATGAGATTTATCTTATTTCAAAAGACCATTATTATTTAGTTGTAATAAAACATACATGTTTATTAAAACGCTATCAGCAAGGCTTTACTGTGGCATATAAGTTTGCATCTGTCACAAATGGTTCTGTTTACAACTCCAGAATTAATGTCTCTGCGGTTTCCTCAGAGGCTGAGGTTCCATGTCACGCACTTTTACAAATCATTACAATTCATTTTGCGTCCAAACCTAGAACAAATTCTGATAGCAAATTTCAATTGGATTGGACCTTCATACTAAGGTGATTTGTTGAACTCAATATCGATTTCAGAACTGGTATCGATTCCTATGAATCGAACCATTTAATTCAACCCAACTCATATAAATCACTAATTACTGAAATCGTTTATTTGTCCATATAAAGGCTGAAATGCATGCAATCGATCTGTTATTAATTCTACGCAATAATCACAAGCTTATAACAATCCAGTCTGCCAAAACAGAGTTTTACACGGAGAGAACAGCAGACTCAACTGTATTTGGAGAAATAACCATTCACGCCCCTTACAGTCAACGACTATGTATGGAAGTTTCATACAGAATCGATACAAATTTAAACATATCCAATCACTTTCTCCCGTATGTGACTTCAACAACTAATTCATATATCGCATCGACCTTATTCAATGAACCGCAGACCCAACACATTAAAAGTAGCTATTCATACAATTTTTATACCCACTCAGCACCTTCAACATTCGATCAGTGTTGTATTGTGTTATTTTAACAAAATTGCATCGGTTAATCAATCAAATGTGAAGCCCATACACAATTCAATTCATTCGATTGCCTTAAATCCATAACCACATCCAAATCAAGTGCGCACAATTCAACTTCCAATTTCAAGAAACAACCAATATATATAAATCCAATCAACCAATATATAATCTGAAACAAACAAAATTACTTACAACTCTTATTTGGCCAGATATTCGAGATCTATGGCCCTTTACAATCGTCGAAGGCTTGCAAGTAGAAATATGCTTTCTACTCACACCCTCACTCTCTCTTCAACCATTCAAGTGTCCCTCTCCTCTCAAAAACTACTCATATTTATACATAAATAATGAATTTAATTCACTAAAAATATCTCTCCACCTAATCCTCAACTAAATCTATATTTTAGGTGTGGACTCAACAAAGTCCCATACATAGAATTCCTAATCCCAAATTTTGCTCCTAAACTATTTCTCTCCTAAATTTACAAAATCCTCACTTTATCTCCTATTTCATTAAAAATAACAAATTAATTAATAAAATATTAAAAATGTCACACCCCCTTTTCTAACATATTTACAAATGAAAAATGGCCTTGATGCTCCTGCATCAAAGTCACATAAAACGACCAGAGGTATACCTATTAAGGAACCCTGCATAGCAATATCACATCTCTTTAACCATATATTTAATGAAAATGATGCAGAGATGGTGACGAGAAGAAACGCAAAATGTGTTATCAAAATGTTGGGACAGGAGATTCCCATGAGAGCAAACGAATCCAAACGGAGTTAGACCATAAACCTTATTACAAAATGAAACCATTCATATCGTCATCACTCGAGACTTCCATAGAGAAATATGTACAGTATGTTATGAAAACAAATATGATCTCCCAGGTATAATGAAAAACGGGAGTGTAAGGTTCATACCTGGTGTAGTTGTCGATGCCTAGGCAAGCAGACCGGAGTGATGGGCAAACCAACGCGTGAATTCATCAGTGTGCAGAGCCTCGAAGTAGAGAGGTGAACAAACCCAACAAAGTCCAAAGAAACTGCCTTCACACAAAAATTAAGACTTATATAACCATACTACATTCCAGAAAACCCTAACGTGGTGAGAGAATCGTAACCATCCACATGGCATGATCCCAAGGGTGAAGCCACGAATCGAATGGTTGGAGGGGCAATTACACCATTCGGTTGACATTCAATGTGACAAGCAAGGAAATTAATTTCACGACATTATGGCCGTATCGATAGAAATTGGCGTGTATCCAGAGTAGTCTGGCATGGCGATTTCCATATCGACGTGGAGGTATAGCACGTGAATGGGAATGGGATGAAACCCATCCCAACCAATACCATGAAACCGAGAAGTCTTATAGAACCTGAAGTGGGGGAGTAATATCACTTCTCCATTACTTTACCACGTTAAATCGACTTTACCAGGTCGTATTACGTGGAAGCCCAACATAAATGAGTTCACTCTCGACATAAATTCTGAGGTGAATGATATGTACAACAAATAGGGAAAGATAGGGATGCAGATCGTGTGAAAACGATGATCTCCGAATCATTAATTAGCCATAAGTGCCATATAATCCTAGGTGTAAGGGTAGGTGAATTAAATCCCGCCAACGTTTATACGAGGGGTGCATAGAGCTCGTAAAGGATGCCACGACCAACGTGGGTTTAAATTGGCTGACCCCTTATGTATATAGATTTATATCAATATGTAACAATAGATTAAATGGTCAAAAGTGCAATGTTATAAAAACGAAGGCGAGACAATAAATTGCTAAGAGCGACCTTTCATAGAAGGTGGTTCAGTGGTAAATAAATCCACTACGAAGTTAGCATAAAGACCCTTATATTATAGGAGAGTGGAAATATAAAGACCATTAGATTATATTGGGCTGGAAATTAAATCCAACAGATATTGATTTGGATATAGTTGACATGGGGAATTAAATAGGTGACATGTGGAATTAAATTGTAATTGGAAAAAAAAATGATTTAACTAGATCGAAATCAAAATGTGATAGTATAACATTCTGTCGGAATGATTCTTGAAAATATGGAATACTGACAAAAAAAAAAAATTGTGTGGGAAAGTAAATGGGAGGTGTGACATAGGGAACACAACAAGGTGATTTCCTTGTCTTCTTCCTCCATTTTTATTGCCATATCTGACAACTGGAAAATAAGCGTATTAAAAACATTTAAGTGATCTGCAATTTTCGTACCCTCCTTCATCCAAAGACTGTACAATTGTCTTTTTAAATAGATTCTATTTGTCAAAGATTTAGTCGTATACAATGTTTCCAGTTTTTTCCACAACCCTTCAGTTGTACTCTCTTCAAAAATATTGAAGAGAACCTCATCTTCCAAACATAACCGAATGCTACTGAGATCTCAGGCATCCAAGTCCTCTCGGTCTAAACTTTTCATGCTTTCCGACTTTTTATTTACCCCGTATAATGCTTTGTGCAACCCTTGTTGCACCAGAAAATCTCTAACCTTTAGTTTCCACAAAGAAAAATTGTTTTTCTCGGTGAATTTATCCACCTCGAACTTTGCATTTGTCATTTTTGCCATTTCTTCCTCCTATTTTTCCCTTATTTCTTTAATTTCCAACTAGGGCCTTAAAAAGAAAATTCCCCTCTTCTGCTAGGGTTTCAAGGGTTTTAGGTTTTCCTCTCACCTACTAGTTTTTAAAAGAAATAAAAATACAATTTCTCTTTCCTTTTCACCTTTTTCAACTAAATCAATTCTTTAGAAAATTGAACCCTTTAAAATAAACAATTTATGTTCAAACCATTTTTCTCAATGTACTTTTCCCTCTTATCAATCTGTTCCTTCTTAATTTTTTTTTTTTTTAAAGGTCACAGATCACAGAACCCTTCAAGAAAACGTTAAGAAATATAAAAGGCTATGGAAGAAGAAATGGACTCCTTAGCTAAGAAAAATACCTTTCAGGCAGTCAGTCTCCACTTAGTTTCGATGAGAATCTAGCGTATACAAACTCTAGCAAATCCTCTGCAAACTCCTCAAATTCCAGATTCTCTTCTTACTGTGGATGGCAACGTCCCTCCTTTCTAGAGACTCACAAAAAAATTCTCTTGTTTCTGTGGATGGAAACGTCCCTCCTTTCTCGAGACACGCAAACAGATCCTCTTCTTGTTGTGGATGTCAACATTCCTCCTTTCTCGAGACACACAAACCCTCATCTTCCCTCCTTTCTCGAGACATGGATTCTCTTCCTTTTACAATATTTCTTCTATCAGAAACCCTCAATGGCCTTCTTACTCCAGACAAGGCGGCAGGCGCAATGACTTAAGAAGGAAATGGTTGGCTTCTTGCGGATTCAATGCAAACTCTTGACAGCCTCGACGAATTCAGCCCTCTCGACAGTCTCTTTTCAGCGGATGACAAACGCCAGCTTTTAGGTATGGCAACCTCTGCTCGATGGCTGCTCCTCACTCAAGAAGGCGCTCGATTAGAAAATCCTCTGCAATCTCTTGGATTCAACGATTTCTCCAGACTCACTGCTTCAACTGGGGCTCGACCTCTCTTCAACCACTTATTCCCTCGACGGCAGCGGTTAGGTGCAAGTCTCCTTTCTTGCAGATTCCAAATAGCTCTCGGCCTCCCTCTCTCATAGTGGTAACAACACAAATGTGATTCTTGCACGGTGAAGAAATCTCAACTATGTTTTAGGCTCTGATACCACTTATTGTGGGGAAATATTAAATGAGAAAGAAATACGTCATAACTGAATGACAAACGGGAGAAAAAAATTCACATAAAGAAACACACAATATTTACGTGGTAAAACCTTTATAGGGTGTTAAAAAAACATCCACGGGGCAAGGGATTGGAAACTTTTATTAATCAAAATGATTCTCTGTACATACAAGCCTCTCGGGCCATCCAATTTATCTTGAGCCTATTTCATTATTCTAACTTCATTTCATTACTCAACCAATTAACGGTCAATAAGTAATTTTCCCAAAATTACATTATTTACAATTTTTTGTCATACTTTTAACATTTTTAAAAGGAAAAGTGATTTTTCTTTTAAAAAAAACAACGTTTATTAAAGTTTGGAAATTTGTTTTTTAAAAAGAAAGAAAAATATGACATGAGTAGTGAAGTATTTAAATGCCTAAAACTGAATTCATTTGGGATTTTGAATTTATTTTTTCTTTAAACAAGTGAAAGAGAATATATTTGGGATTCTTGAGCCACCATTTCTACATGCTCCCACCATGAGCTATAGCCACAATTATTATTGTAAGAGCTAAAATATGATATGAGAGAAGTCGTTATGTTTGTAGTTTATTTTTTTTGTGGAGCCACAATAAATCGGAAAAGCCAACATGCTAAGTGTTTTTTTTGAAAGATTTGGAAAAAAAAAAAAAAAGAGTTTTGGTGTAAGGGGGAGTATTCCAGTTGCAAATGACAATTTGATGGATCCAACAATAAAGTTTGTCGATGAAAATATGGCGAATCCAACAACGGATTTTGTTGATGACAATTTGGTGAATCCTACAACAACATAGCTTGTTGATGACAATTTGATGAATCCAACAATAGAGCTTCTTGATGAAAATATGGTGAATCAAACAATTAATATTTTTGATGTAAATTTTGATGAATAATTATTGACTAAAGATGAATGGTTGCATATGATGCAACAAAAACATCAGATAGACATGATGTTATTCGGTAAGGGAAACCCACTTGATTCTGAAAACCAAGTGGAAGCCAACATGTTTGTAGCAGCACATGTTAGTAAATAAGTGGAAGAGACAGAGAAAGAGATATACACAGATATAGAGGCAAAGGCAGAGGCAAAGAAGGAAGTGCAACATGATAAATCTCTCATTCCAGAGAAAAAGGAACAAAACCAATGTGGTTGCAAATGTTTTTGCACTTACCATTGATTTCCAATGTGCAACTAAATAGGGGCATTATGAAGAACAATTAAATTTCCTTGAAACCTGAATTGCAAGACTATTCCTTGATAATATCTCCATAGAAGTTTCATAAATGAATGTTGAAATAAAAAATACATCATTAACACATCAATTATTTGTTAAGGTATTGGAGTTTTGAAGAGATAATATTTTATTCTCATCTTATGTTGTAGCAGATTGATGATGAAAAACACAGTACAAAAGATGACATGTGGTGGCAGCAATCCACATAGAAACATATTTTTGAAGAGATAGATGATATCCATGCACATCCTAGAACAATCGAAGACTTGTACCAATAAATGAAGAAACTAAGGTTTGAATGATACAAGAAAAGGAAAAATTTGAAACAATTTAGATGCTATATGATTTGGAAGAAAAAAAAATTAAAATAAAATATGGATGATTTCAAATTTTCAAATGTTAAGCCTAGCTGAGACATATACCAACAGACATCTTAGCTTAAATTCTTTTTTCGTTGAAATTAAGGGGGAGCGTTGGAGAAACTAATTCCAACCACCTGCTAAGTGTCATAACTAAGTGCCATAACCGTTATTCCAAGTACCATAGTGAAGTTGAGTTGAGTTTCACTCTATTCATTTAATATTGATGGCTCCAATATAATCTTATTTAACTGATTAATAATATTGAGAAACACAATTCTCTACTCCATCGTTATTCATTTTTTTTTTCATGGAAGATATTGCAAAAGTAATTATTGAAAATGTGACCGAGAGACGTTGAATAAAAACATTTAATAAACTAAATATCACATATCAAAATAAAAATACATGTTAAATAAAAATATCACATCATTATGAAAATAAAAATGCAGGTTAAATAGAACTATGACAGTGTTAGATACCATTCTAGATGGTTAACTCAAGGTCGACAGTTTTTTTTGGGCTTCAACCAAAAGTTGTACGCATTTATTATTTTAAAAATCATCTTCATATTGTTAAAATTTCTGCATTGTAGCTTCATCCTAATGTGTTGGCTTAGCATGCAATTTATTTTATTAGCTCCAACTATGTTACTATTTTCCATGGGGCCTAGCCATAAATAGGAAACGAACTCCAGTGAAACTGCTCCAAATTTGGTTCTGCTACCGTTCATGGTAGGATCTATTTTCTTTTTTCTACCCTTTTTTTAAGAAATTAGATGTAACATTATTTTCATTTCTTCCTTTATAATTTCTTTTTGCCTTCTGCGTGCACATTTTTCATATAAGAGAATAAGCTCCTTGCATCCCATAGAGATTTTTGTGATGACCGCCATCGTTGTCTTTGTTCATATATCCTATTTTTATTTTTTCTAATAGGTGGAATCCATGAGAATGATGAGCTTCAATGGTCATCAGATTATGGAAAAAACACAATAATCCAACCTGTATCTATTTCCTTGCGGTCTATTTCATCGCTTAATCACGTAGTTACAACTCATATATTTATTACTACTTGTTTGGGATAGAGTGTCTTTCTACATTTTGATTTTGGGTTTTGATTTTTATTTCTATATAGTCTAAATGGTCAGGTATGTGTGTGTATTTCACTTAGTTTGATTTCAGATTTTTGAAATATTCTGAATCTAATAATCAAAAGAGTGACAATCAGAAGAATCGTTACTTGTTTGATTTCTCCCACAACTCTCATATTTTGGGATATTCCTGGAATCGACAATTGACATAAGGATGTCTATCTTTATGTAACTTTAATTTTTTTGAGTATAGAGAGGATCTTCAGATTCTAAAATATTCCTAGAATCTACAATTGACATAAATATGACCATATTTAATTTTTTTGAATATAAATCCCACCTTACAATAATTTGGCTGAATGCCATATGGAATTGATGATGTTCACACTTTTCGTTTCCAAAAATCCTTTGTAAGGATAGTTATGGGCATGTGGTCCTCTACAGGGAATGTTAGTTCATTTAACTGAATATATAGATGAGCTTGTTGTTTAGTATATCATACTATATTTTAGTACAGTTGTGTTCATTATGCTTAAGTACTAAATGTATCTATTGACACCATCACAATTCTTAGAATTTTTTATATTCACTATTGTTTATTCACCTCTTTCAACATGATATTCAAATCCCTTAAGTCACAATCAAGGGTTTTACAGAGTGAAGTGAGTTTTAATGAATTGCAGTGTTCTTGGAGTGAGTTAATTATTATAATGAAACTGTAAAAATTTGGTATACCGAACTTTAATGGTCGTGTGCCCTAGCTTGTTTGGCATGACAAAGAAATATCTTTGAAATATCATTATTTTTTCTATATTAGTGGAGTGCTATTGGGGACGCTCTTTGGTAAAGTATGAACCATTGACCGACATTATTTTAATTGTTTATGATTGGAACTTGTGATGAACATATTTGGTTTTTTAAGAATAGCTACAACGTGATCTCCCGTGAATAAGTAGACTGTAACAACTCCACTTACCGATTTTTTTTTTCTATTTATATCATTAATGCTACTTTTTCGTCATTTGAATTTATTACTTTTCATCATTTTGTGATGTTTCAATCTATGTGTACTTTCTGTCGTTAACATTTCTCTAACGGCTTCATGGTTTGTGAACTAAATAAAACTCCGTGATTGATGATTCTGAGACCATATTAAACGAATTCCCCATCTTAATTTCAGTATTGATTGTCCTTGATGAAAATTCTTCATTGTGCTCACTTCTGTTATAATAATAATTTATTTTACTACTAACTTATATTCTCATAATATTATGTATTTTCTAGCATTAAAATAATAACCTTAAAGTTTATCTTAGAATATCTACTTATATTCTAACTTTATACTTATCATCCAAGCCCCTCTAATTAATCTGTACATTCTTATTCATTTATTCCACTTATACAACGTTGTTTAACCCCTTGACTCTAAAAATTAAGAGATAATATCAAAGCTATCTATCCATACATGGAATTAGCACTTGATTCAACATTTAAATTATACCAGAAAATTATTATAAAGATAAATGTATAGTTTTGATACTGAACATCATACGATATTTCCCTATACTACCATTATCGCTTTTAGAGCCTTATTCGAATTACCTTTTTAATTCTGAAATTAGCATTAATTTGAATATATGCAATCACATTATATGTACACATATTTTACTTAGGATATGGATTTGACTTATGGTATTCGATTTTCAATGCCTATAATTATTACCATTGTGTATGATGTATTCGTATATGGTTTTCATTGTTTGTATGGTTTTAAATCCACGTTGGGATTGTGTCATATCCCTACCATAAATGTTGACAGATTGATTACGTCGTTCCTCTATTTGGGGCTATGACCAATTTAATTGCCTTATACTTTGTATATTAACTCATCACATGGCTTAGATAATATTTTCAATCTCCTATGAGATGGATGGTTGCCACATTAATGATGAGGATTTATCTGTATACCTTCCTTCCATTCTACGTATGAGGTTGTTTGATGGAATATTAGGTTTTGGGTTTTCATTTGCAATTAGTAGCGCCGGTTAAGGCCTCGGCTCTAGTTCTCCACCAAGGTTCGTCTGCCTTTTTGCAATCTATACGTTCGGTTACTATTATTCTTTCGGAATCAAGTAAATAAATTCATCGTTTGTTTAGTCCTGCTACCATTTAATTTTAGTTTTAATTTATATTTTTGTTTCCTCTAAAACTCATGACATTTTTTTTTTTACTTGCAGGGTCGTCTTACGACTGGGATTTTTACCTCCTCTGATGTCTCGGCTCCTCGAAGTTCTGACATAATACTCGGTGTGAAGGTTCCAAGTAAGAAATTCATAAATACTTGTTTCACTATGACAAAGCATGTATTTACAATTTGTATATATGGTCGTGGCTGGGTTTGTAACACACTTAGCCATAAATCCATTTCTTCCCTTTTCATGTCGTTATTCCCATGAGGCAATTTTGGGAAATACGATTTCAGTTCTCAGAGAGACAATCATTCCTCCCACAAATTCTGTTTTGTTAACATCTCTCTGTGTCTCGACACAGTTCTTTCATTGAACAATTTTGGGTTTTCTTACGTATTATTGAGTTCCATCATTTATACAATGATATGATTTTTTTAATTGTAATATTTTAATGTTGGGTTTATGAACTCAATTTTCCTCAATTATTTGTTTTCTTACAGAGAGATTTATTTTCATTTGATTCCCATGAATAGAATTTTTTTTCTTTGTTTGGATTTAAATTCGATATGAACTCCTCTTCGCATATTTTTCGTATTTCCATTCTTGGCTTTCTGGAAATTACAGAGAATATATATATTTAATTCAAGAGTTGATTTGATAATTTAAAAAATTCTTTTATATTCTTTTTCCTTCACTATGAATAATGTAGTCTTGATTGCAACCATTCGTTGGATAGTAGAACGACTCTGTTCTATCTTCTTTTTCCCTTATTATGAATACATACATCGTTTTTCCTATACGAGGTTAGAACTACTATTTGTCAAGGTAGCCTAATTGTAGGGAACTGATTTGCAATTAGTTATATAATTCCCGATTTTTCATCGTTAATATAGACTCATACTTTGTTTGGTACAGTCTCATTAGTTTTGGTCATACCATAATTCTGTCAGGTATGAATTCAATTTGTTAACTCAGACTTTGCAATAGGTTTTTAAATCTCGTTACATTTTAAATCCCAATTTTTCATTTTTGTATACACAAATACATAATTAGAATAACTATGTATTAATTTACATAATTCTATTTTATTTTAATTGATTATAATTATGACCTATAATTATATTTATGCTACTGGTTTCGTAATACATTTGATAAGATAATGTTTCTACTCTTCTCTTCGTTAGTACTTCTTATCTTATTAATTTCCTCAAACTAATAAAATCATTATTTGTACAAGAAATCTTGCTCTTCTAACAAGACTTTTGCAGATTTCGATTACATACCATGTTTATCAGAGTACAAGTAATTACATTTTTATGTTTTCATACAATTTTCACATTATCTTCTTGTTCATTTACATGCATGAACTTATTCGTTTTTCTCTATGTTTACAGGGATGATTCCACTGTTTACAATATACTAATAAGGTAATAATTCTATTCCAATTACCCTTGTCCAATTCTTGTATTTTATTTAATTATTTCACGTATTATATGCATATAATAATCCTTGTATATGTTATTTTTGCGCAAGAATTTCACTTCTCTCATTTTACCATTCCTCAATTTTTAACAATCATTCCGCCTATCTTTGACAATGTATTTTAATTCTTCTATGTACAAGTTGGTCCAAAATTCACTCCATTGAATTCAAGACTATGTCCCTATTTATAATTCATGTAATTATTTATATAGTATAATGGACTTTGTCAAATAATTTATGATAGTTTGTAATGATAATTTATATCATTGATAATGCAATTTTTATGTTATTTTTATAATAATACACATTAATTGTTAAAATAATTGGCATATGTATTTGTCTACTTCATTGCACTATTTCTATTGTACTATCCTCTAGTACTTTATTATTTACTTGATATTTAATCTATTAGTCAATAAATGAATGAATAACTAGAAGTAACCCTCTTGTTAATATACAACAGAGTATTTAAATCTAATTTGTACACTCATATTTCCTCTTTGATTGACAATTATCTCTTACTGTGTCTATATTTTTGTTTCATGATTGGTTACACACTAGTTAAATTCATTATTTATCTTACCTTTTTTCCCCCTGTATTGATGTAATTTCTGTACTTAATAATTATATTCTTACAACCTAACAACATATTTAAACCCTACTACTTGGTTTTAGACATTCTGTTTATTGGTTTACTAATTTCATTTATCTATGTAACTATGCAAAGCTAACTATATCTATTATAGTATGCTCTATTAAATACATCACACTATATAATTAAAAATTTATAGAAATTAATAACACAGAAAAAATAATTTCCGTCTCTTTCTATCTAAATTATCATTACTCTAACTTTCATCTTAACAAAAATTTCATAAGACATAATTAAATTACTTGTGCATACTAATTTTGGTAAGACTATTTGCCACCCATCCTTAAGCTTTCTCTCCACATTTCCCCCCGAGAAGAGACCAATTCCTCCAAAGTGTAGACAATCCTTTTTCTACACAGGAATGGCTTATTTAAGCTTGCTTTCCCTTCAACATGTTTCCATGTTAACAAAACCAATGTGGTTGCAAGTTTTTTTACACTTACCATTGATTTCCAATGTGCAGGTAAATAGGGCAATTATGAAGAACAATTAAATTTCCTTGAAACATGAATTGCAAGACTATTCCTTGATAAGGTCTGCATATAAGTTGCATAAATGAATGTTGAAGACCACATACATGATTAACACATGAATGAATTTTTAAGGTATTGGATTTTTTAAGAGATAATATTTTATTCTCATCTTATTTTGTAGCAAATTGATGATGAAAAACACACTACAGAAGATGACGTGTGGTGGAAACAATCTACATACAAAAATATTTTTGAAGAGATAGATGATATGCATGCACATCCTGGAACAATCGAAGACTTGTACAAACAAATGAAGAAACTGAGGTTTGAATGATACAACAAAAGGAAAATTTTGAAAAAATTTAGAGGCTATATGATTTGGAAGAAAATAAAAATAAAATAAAATATGGATGATTTCAAATTTTCGAATGGTAAGCCTAGCTGAGACATAGACCAAAATACATCTTTTTTTTTTTTTTGCTAAATTGCGCTATTTCTATTATGAACATAAAATTACAAAAATGCCACGGCTCAGCTGAGGAAGCCTGAGACCGGGCTTGATTGCCACTATCAGTCTAGATATGGAACTGCCCATAAACGGGAAACCAGTTCGATTGTAAGTGATTACACCGCCCAGTAACTGGGAAATCGGCGAAGAGTTAACTATATTCAGCATAAGAAAGTTAGAGAGATACAAAATATGCATGCAGCTATATCTGCTATGAGTTATCATTGAAACGCTAAACCTTACAAAAAGTTTTAAGCAGAGTTCATACTGGAAACTAGTCATGGAAGTGAGTGAGCAATTAATCTGAAGCAGTTTGCTCCTCCACAATTCTGCAGCCATACTGATTGTCCAGGTCCCCTTCGTCAATCTTGTTTTCTTCTTCGCCTAACAGGCCTGCGTCCATATGCAAATTAAAAGGTCTCGAGGAAGAAGGGACGGGGACAGCAGGAGCACCGAAAAAGGGAATGAACGGAGCAGGTTGAGGGCCAGAAGGAGGGACAGAGGTGGGCGCAGAAGGAGTCTGCAAGTGACTAGGGTGCGAGGCAGGAGGGAAGGGGAGTTCTTTGCTCAGCGTAACTGTTAAGAAGACAGTGATAGGGCGGTCAAACGCAAAGTCGAAGCGCAACTCAGTATGTTGCGTGGATTGTCTGAGGAACCGACTGCCAGGGGAAGGAGTGGAGGCGGCGACGTGAGGCTGGGGTGGGGACAAAGGAGGAGCAGGGGGAGCAAGGGGCAGAGGGAAAGACAGAGGAGGCGACGTAGCATGGAATTCACGGAGAAGACCAGGAGGGTCTGAAAAGTTCTGAGCCGGACGCCTTGCAGAAGGCTGCAAGGGGAGGTCAACATGGGGGCTGTGGGGAGGGCGCTCGCCCATGGATCTGCCCCGAGAAGCTCCCCTCCTGCAAGACATTCACTGCCTTAGTCTGGGCATGGTGAAATTCTCAGAAGAATCCACCCAAACTCTGGAGGGAGCTGCAATTATAGGAGTAAGATGACCAACAAAAACAGGAGGAGCTTGAGAATTGAAATGAATCGGACAGAAGCTACTGTGCGTGTAGTGGAAGCCTGGAACTGTTTCCAAGAAGCAATGCAATGCGCACCGTCGACCTGTAGCTGTTCTTTCTCCACCTGTAGCAGAGCCTCCCGGGCAGAGCGAGCTCAATGGCGACAGAGGACGGTGGCCATCGACGAAGCAATCTGGAGAATTCGAACGGAAATGCGCCATTTGATAGCGTGTGCACTGACCAAGGCATAGGAGGTGACGGCGAACAGGTTTAAATGCCCATCGCAGATGGGTAATGAAGACTGCATTTAAGGCACCATGGGGGGCCATGTGGCCACCCCAAGTGAAATGCCTTGGGAGCAGAACCAGACCTAGTGGCCTCTGCGCATAACTAAACATCCGCATCCGGAGATGGCTGATCCATTTGCACCAACGTGATGCAGTTCTGAATTGAGTCTCTGTCATTGATGATCTGGAGAGAGCCGTGCTTGAGAGTGTCTAGACAATCAACTCCTAGATTAGAAAGAAAGTCCGCAACCTTGTTGCCATCGCGCTTGGTATGGGTAAAGGAGATAGCCTGATTAACTTGTATCCAATTGCTGATCTTGTCGATTCTGGAAGCTAGACGCCAGCTGGTAACAACCTTGGCCATGCTGGTGCCTTGGAGAAACTGATTTGCCATGCTGATCAGAATTTGAGAATCACCTTCCACAATGATGGGCGAGAGGTTGTAGAGACGAGCTAAGTTGAGCCCTTGCCAAAGACCTTCCAGCTCAGCAGAGTTGTTGGTGTCCCATCCGATGGATCCATAATAGATAGCCTTGATGTTGCCTTGGGAGTTTCTGAAGATACCAACAAATCCCGCTGGGCCTGGATTCCATTTAGAAGCTCCGTCAAAGTTCAATTTGAGAATTCCTGGAGGAGGAGGAATCCAGGAGAGGGATTCGGGAGGGTTCTGCTTGTTGACTTTGGGAATGGTGGAAATGGTGAATTGCCAGTTTTGCCATATACTGAGCTCATTAGGGAGGTTTGGAAGATCCTCTGCCTGCCAAGATTGAAGAGAGAGAGACTCTTGGAGATTGCTGTGGAGATTTCGCCAGATGATGTCTAATGGAGAAGTTTGGTGCTTGAAGACTCTTTTGTTTCTTTCTTTCCAGAGCAACCAAAATAGGAGACCAAGAATGATTTTCCAAAGAGAGTTGAGAATGGGGCTATTGTAAGGGCGTTTGGGCCAATGTCGAAGAATGCTGGTTATGTCCCCTTGAGGTTTGCTTCGTTGACTTCGAAAGCAAATGTTTTTCCAGAGCTGGTTGGCTAACGGACAGGTCAACATGAGGTGCTGTATGGTTTCATTGTTCTGCTGACAGTTTGGACATTGTGAGGGACCACAGAAACCACGCTTGAGAAGATTGTCCCAAGTAAGAATTCTATTGTGACTAAGGAGCCAAAGAAAAGTAGAAACTTTAGGCCATGTCCCCTTAGCCCAGACAAATTGCCAGAGTCTATCTTTAGGGAGAGGAATCGAATGCATTAAGCTGAAGGCTTCTTTAGTGGTAAATATGCCTTTGGGCGAATAGCCCCATCTAAGGATATCAGGATTGGTCGAACTTCGGATTCTGCAATGTTGAAGTTCTGCTTGGAGATCTTCCCAAAAGCTGCTTGGAGTAGTAGGATGGAGAAGAGACAGGTGTTTCCATAGCTGGTAGTCGTTGTTGGAGTTGGCCAACCAGCATTGGCCTACTTTCAAATCTTCAGACCCATTATGTCTCTCAGCATTGGGCAGATTTAGTAAATCAATGAGCTTCGGCCTCTGTTTCCAGGAGTCCACCCAGAATCGGGCATTTTGACCATTCTGAACTTCCCAAAAACTGTGTTGTTGAATAAGAGAATAATGTTGTTTGGGAGCATTCCAAATGAGAGACCCTGCCATCGCTGGTTTGAGTCTAATGAAGTCATCCGGCGGTCTGTTGTTGGCATATTTAGCAGCCCATAATTTGGCCCAAGGAGTGTGAGGGCTCGAAAGCCAATTCCACCAAAGTCTAGCCCCCATGACTTCATTGCTGTGGAGGGGATTTCTGAGACCGAGCCCACCTGCTTCTTTGGGAGTACAAACAGTATTCCAGTTGACTAGCGCCCATTTCCTAGTGTGAGTGGTGGAGCCCCAGAGGAAGCAGCGTTGCAGATTCTTGATATGATTAAGCACCCATTTAGGAGCTGCGAGCACAGAAAAGAGGTAGAGAGGCATATATTGCAGAACGGCCTTGATGAGGATCAGTCTACTGGCCAAGTTTAGAGCTCTGTAAGTCCAAGAGGAAAGGCGAGATTCAAGTTTATCAAGGAGAACGCTCCAGGCTGAATGCTTAAGGGTCGAGTCAATGAGAGGGGCACCCAGGTACTTAGCAGGGAGGCGAGCAAGCGTAAAACCAAGGATACGGGCAATGCTAGATTGGATTAAAGGAGGGGTGTTGAAGAAGAAAAGTTGAGATTTGGAAACATTGACCATCATGCCAGAAGCCAGAGAGAAGAGGTGCAGAACGCGCTTAAAAGACCTAGCTTCCTGAGCTGAAGGGAAGCCAAAGAGCATAGTGTCATCAACAAATTGCTGGTGAGTGGTGGCTGGAGAGCCGTGAAGGGAGATGCCACGGAGATGCCCTTCATGGACAGCATGCTGAATGAGTCTGCTGAGGCCCTCAGACATAAGAACAAAAATAAAGGGGGAGAGGGGGTCACCCTGTCGGATGCCTCTGGAAGAAACAAAAGGGGTGGAGGGGGATCCATTTACAAGGATTGAATAGAGAGGGGTAGTGATGAGACTCATTATCCATCGTATCCACATATAATCAAAGCCATAAGCTTTAAGAATGCTCTGAATGTAGCGCCAGCAAAGTTTATCGAAAGCTTTAGAGAGATCGATTTTGAGAAGCATACCTGATTTTTTAGTGCTTTTGATGGAATGGATTACTTCGTGAGTCATGATGATGCCATCCATAATTTGGCGACCTTCCACATAGCCCGTTTGTTCTGGCGAGATGAGGAGCGGCAGAAGGGGCTTTAATCTGTTGGCAATGACTTTGGAGATGATCTTGTAGATCACATTGCAGAGGGCGATGGGACGGTACTTTTCAGGAGTGCTGGGTTACTCTTCTTTAGGCACCAGAGCTATGAAAGTGGCATTTAAAGAGGGGAGGAGCCAGTGTGTTATTCTTGATTCTTCCACCAGCTCCCAGACTTCAATTTTAATGAGCTCCCAAAAGTGATGGAAGAAGTTTGCAGTGAATCCGTCAGGCCCTGGCGCCTTCCCATCTTTGGTTTGTGCCATCGCTGTTTCAACTTCTTGGAAGGAGACAGGGCGCAGAAGCATCTTGTTATGCTCTTCTGATATGAGTTTAGGAATAAGTTGAGAAACTGTATCAATGGTTGGCTGTCTATCAATATTGTTGTCCTCTTGAAGAGTGGCTTTGAAATGATCCCGAAGAACTCGTTCAATTTCCTCGTGTTGCTCGACTTGCTCTCCATGTTGATTAGTGATATGGTGAATGCGATTTTGCATGCGTCTCTGAATAGTGGATCGATGGAAGAATCGTGTGTTCCTTTCCCCTTCCTTTAACCAATTGATTCGGGATTTTTTTCTCCACAGGATTTCTTCTTGTCTTTGCCGCTCGTCAAGTTGCTTCTGGATCTCCTGTTCTTGGGTAGTAGTATCCTCTGTTCTGCCTTCTACAATTATTTTTTGCTGTACTTCCTCCATTTGTCTTTCGAGGGCTTTGATTTCCTAAAAGATGTTGCCAAAGACTGTGATGTTCCAGTTTTTGATGAGCGCCTTGAGATGTTTGAGCTTTTGTTGAAATTGGTACATGCGAGAACCTTGAGGGGGAAGGAAATTGTGCCAAGCCGATGTGACCATTTCTTTGAAAGATGGATGTGAAAGCCAGAAAGCTTCGAATTTGAAGGGCTTTTTAAGCTGGGGACCAAAGTTGTGCCAAAGAAGAGCAATGGGCCAATGGTCCGAGCCTGTAAGTGGAAGAATAGAAGCTTCTATATCGCCTCCCAGATGTATAGCATTATCAGAAATGAGGAATCGATCTAGCTTTGAGGCAACATACTGGGCTCCTGATCTTTTATTACTCTAGGTGAACGTTCCATTAGAGAATGGGAGGTCTATCAGCCAGCTGTTGGTTATGAAGTCTTTGAAGTGAGCACTTTCCGGATCCGGTCTGGTTCTTCCACCTGTTTGTTCTTCCATGCTAGTTATCATATTGAAATCCCCTGCTGCTATCCATAAAGAATGAGTTCTGTGAGAATTCAGCATTTCCATTGTATTCAAAAGGCCAATCTTGTTGGTAAGATCCTGCGGAAAATAGACATTTGAGAGATGCCCGTATATACTCGTGCCAATGGGATGAAAGATGGCTTGAATGATGTTGTGAGCCGCATGCATATCAGATAAAACTATGGACTGAGTGTCCCATGCTATGGCAAGCCCTCCGGAAGAGCCAGAGGCATCTACTGCTACAGAACTGCTGTTAGGCCAAACTTTTGAAAAGAGTGAGCCTAAAACTTCACTATTACATTTGGTCTCTTGAAGAAAGAGAATGTTTGGTTTTTCTTTTTGTAACATGTTTTTTATCATTTTGTGCTTACCGGGACTGTTTAGCCCTCTGATATTCCATGATATCAGCTTCATGAGGAACTATTTGGAAGGGGTGGGAAGAACCTCGTTAGCTTGGGGTATCTTCCAGAGTTTACGAGCATTTCCCCAATGGAGATTGTGCGCTGCCAATCTGGCTTTCTGCCTCTCTTTTTGGATTCTTTGGCTACTTTGAGACTATCCCAATGACTGCCTGACTGGACTCCAAGTTTTTCTTGCTGCTGGGCTCTGGATAGGACCTTTGCCAGAGTATCTATCTGATGGGGCTTGATTTTGTCAAATTCTTGGCGCTTGCATGCATCCTCCAATCCAATAATATCAAGATCCCCAAGCTCTAGGCTCTCAGAATCTTCGTCCATAGGATTAGGAGTATCGCGAGTAGCATTTCCCTTTCCGGATTTGAGAGATTCAGACTTAGGATCATCCAGATCCATGGTATCCGTATGCCAAGTTAAGAGCTTAGTTTCAATGGAAGGATTGGAAGTGGGGTTTGCGGAGATTGCAGGGGGGGTTTTTTCTAGTTGAGGGGATGAAGGGTTGGCATGACCAGAAGGAGGGGTGGAGATGGGGGGGGTTGGTGAGAATTGGGAGGCGCTTGGCTTGAATCAGGCGGAGGATCCGTGTCGGATAAAATGGCAAAGCTATTGCTGGTAGAAGGAACATTGGAGGAAGGAGAGGAATTCTTACCCGCCGTCGAGGCTTTCTTATTGTGCCGTCTGCGAGGAGGGACTTTGGTGAAACCATCTGCTTCAGGTTGGGTATCAGCTTCTTTGTTCTGAGAGGATATATTGAGTGGGCAGTCTCTGAAGAGATGTCCATGGGCATGGCATCGGCGGCATCTGAATGGAACATGCTCATAGTCCAATGGTTGGATCCACTCGTAATCGTCATGATAAATGCTGACTGCATCAGGAAGGGCTTTGTCCAAGTGCATATAGACGCAGATCCGCGTGTAAGAAGTGTAGTGACGGAGCTTTGTCTCTTCTGCGATTTTGATAAACTTCCCTAAGCCCTTTCCTATCTCCTGTAACGTGTCTTCATCCCAGTATTCAAGCGGCAGCGAATACAAACGTATCGAGACGGGAGCCCAGTTGAAGTTTTCCTTATCTGGGTTAAATCTTTCCACCCAGTTTCTGAGATACAGTCCGGCTGAGTTGAAGAAATATGGCCCTTCATCCATGACTTTGTTGCGGTCTTCGAGGCAAATGAAAATCGTCGTGAAGAACCCTTTCGGTCCAAGCTGGAGTGTTACGTGACCTTTAGGCTTCCATTTGGAAGCCATCCAACCTTGTAGTGCTTTTTCCGTAGGCCAAAAGCCGATGAATTTGCCGATGAGGGCATGGTCTCTCATGTATTGGATTCGTGCATTGATGCGGTGACTGGGCAGATCAATCTTAGGCCTTTCTGGCGCAATAGGTTTGCAGGTGGAAGAAGAGGGGGCCACCTTGTCCTGTTGCGCCTGCGAGGAAGTCACAAAGGGTTCTGTCATTTCCTGTTGCTTGTTAGCCCCATCATTGTTTTGGACAGGATTGGTGCGAGAGGAATCTTTGTTTGCGGGGGGGGTCAGGCCGTCCCCCCCCGGGCTTGTTGCCATTGCCTTGAACCCAAGCCCGTGAGCCTGGAGGGTAGGAACCGCGTGTGATCAGTCGGCTAGGGTTTCTGCAGACTCCAGCGAGTAGGGTTTTCGCTCCAGCATCGCAGAGCTCCCCGTTTAATATCCGACCAAAATACATCTTAGTTTAAATTCTTTTATAGTTTAAATTAAGGGGGAGTGTTGGAGAATCTAATTCCAACCACCTACTAAGTGTCATAGCTGTTATTCCAAGTGCCATAGTTAAGTTGAGTTTAGTTTCACTCTAGTCATGTAATGTTGATGTCTCCAATATAATCTTATTTAGCTGATTAATAATATTGAAAAAGACAATTCTCTATTCCACCGTTATTCATTTGTTTTCATGGAAGATATTGCAAAATTAACTATTGAAAATGTGACCGAGAGACCTTGAATAAAACATTTAATAAACTAAATATCACATATCAAAATAAAAATACATCTTAAATAAAACTATCACAACATTATCAAAATAAAAATGCAGGTTAAATAGAACTATGATAGTGTTAGATACCATTCTATATGGTTACCTCCGGGTTGACTGTTTTCTTTGGGCTTTGACCAAAAGCTATACACATTTATTATTTTAAAACTTGTCTTCATATTGTTAAAATTTCTACATTGTAGCTTCATCCTAATGTGCTGGCTTAGCATGAAATTTATTTTATTAGCTCCAGCTATGTTAATATTTTCCATGGGGCCTAGCCATAAATATGAAACGAACTCTAGGGAAATTGCTCCAAATTTGGTTCTGCTATTGTTCATGGTAGGATATTTTTTCTTTTTTCTACCCTTTTTTTTAATAAATTAGATCTATCATTATTTTCATTTCTTTATTTATAAGTTTTTTTTCCTTCTGCATGCACATTTTTCATATAAGAGAATAAACTCCTCGAATCCCATAGAGATTGTTGTGATGACCACCATCGTTTTCTTTGTTCATATCTCCTATTCTTATTTTTTCTAATAGCTGGAATCCATGAGCATGATGAGCTTCAATGGTCATCAGATTATGGAAAAGACACAAGAATCTAACATGTATCTATTTCCCTACAATCTATTTCATCACCTAATCACCTAGTTACAACTCGTATATTTATTACTACTTGTTTGGGATAGAGTGTCTTTCTACATTTTGATTTTGGGTTTATATTTTTATTTCTATATAGTCTAAATGGGCCGGTATTTGTGTGTCTTTCACTTAGGTTGATTACATATTTTTGAAATATTCAAAATCTAATAATCAAAAGAGTGATAATCAGAATAATTGTTACTTGTTTTATTTCACTCCCAACTCTTAGATTTTGGGATATTCCTGGAATCTACAATTGACATAAGGATGTCTATATTTATGTAACTTTAATCTGTTGGAGTATAGAGTGGATATTCAGATTCTATAATATTCCTAGAATCTACAATCGACATAAAGATGACCATATTTAATTTGTTTGAATATAAAGTCCACCTTAAAATAATTTGGCTGAATGGCACATGGAATTGATGATGTCCACACTTATCTTTTCCAAAAATACTTTGTAAGGATAGTTATGGGCGTGTGGTCCTCTGCAGGGAATGTTAGTTCGTTTACCTGAATATATAGATGATCTTGTTGTTCAGTATATCATACTATATTTTAGTACAGTTGTGTTCATTATGCTTAAGTACTAAAGGTATCTATTGACACCATCACAGTTCTTAGAATTTTTTATATTCACTGTTGTTGATTCACCTCTTTCAACATGATATTCAAATCCATCAAGTCATGATCAAGGGTTTTACAGAGTGAAGTGAGTTATAATGAACTGCAGTGTTCTTGGAGTTAGTTGAGTATTATAATGAAACTGTAGCAATTTGGTATACCGACCTTTGACAATCGTGTGCCCTAGATTGTTTGGCCTGACAAGGGAATATCTTCGGTATATCATTATTTTTTCCATATTAGTGGAGTGTTATTGGGCATGTTCTTTGGTAAAGTATGAACCATTGACCAATATTATTTTAATTGTGTATGATAAGAGCCTGTGATGAATATTTTTGGTTTTTTAAGAATAGATACAACGTGATCTCCCGTGAACAAGAAGATTGTAAAAAATCCGCTTACCCAAACCTTTTTTTCTATTTATATCATTAATGCTACTTTTTCGTCATTTGACTTTATTACTTTTCATGATTTTGTGATGTTTCAATCTATGTGTATTTTTTTTCGTTAACATTTCTCTAACGCCTTCATGGTTTGTGAACTAAATAAAATTCTTGTGATTGATGATTTTGAGACCATATTAAATGAATTCCCCATCTCACTTTTAGTATTGATTGTCCTTGATGAAAATTCTTCATTGTGCTCACTTATGTTATAATAGTAATTTATTTTACTATTAACAATAGGGTTCTAGATGCAGGACCTTACTTCTTTAATTCTGCTGGCCTGTATCTGAGAGATTGGGTGGAGAGGTTCAATCCAGATAAAGAATATTTTAGCTGGGCACCGGTCTGGATCAGGATGTACTCGCTCCCTTTGGAGTAATGGGATGAATAATTCCTTAAAGACATTGGCAAGGGATTGGGAGAGTTCATAAAAATCGCGGAGGAAACGAAGCTGCATCGTTATACCTCGTACGCTCGCATCTGTGTTTACATGTGCCTGGACCAAGCTCTCCCTGATTCAGTAATCCTCTACCACGATGATTTTGAATGGATTCTACTCCTGAAGGGTTTACTAAAGTCACCAGCCGTAGAAGGTCCCATAAGAAACCTTCCAATGGGAAAAATCCCATCTCTTCTGTCAACTCCATGCCTTCTATAAGCAATAGCTTTGAATTCTTAGAAACTGTAGCGGAACTCTCCCCTCAAGCTGACCTGAATGTACCCCATGCGGTCACTCCGAACTCGCCTAACCCTCCGCCTGACTCCCCTCCCAAACCCCCGTCCAAGGGAATTCAGCTCGGGCTACTAGATGCTCCCACTAAAGACCCTGACTGGACACCAAATGGCATGGATGTGGATTTCATTCCTAGCCAACCTGAAGCAGGAAGCAGTCAAGCCCAAATCATGGATGAAGAGCCAGAAAGCATTGATCTGAGAGGGCTTGACATCCTTGGGCTCGAACAAGCATGCCAGAGAAAATAATTTGACAAGATCCAAGAACATCAGATAGAGACGCTGGAAGTTATTATCTCCAGAGCTTTCCGACAGAAAGAACTGGGTATCCAACCAGGAAGCAGGTGGGATGGCAATCAAACCCCAAAAGATTCCAAGAGGAGGGGAAGGAAGACATATCTGGAAAGAACAATCATAGTGGGAAAATCCTGGTTGATTCCGGTAGATATGCCAAGCTGACAAAGTACTACAAGCCTCTCCCAAATAGTGAATCATGAAGCTCACTTCATGGAACCTTAGAGGGCTTAACAGTCCTGGGAAACACAAAATGATAAAAAACATGGTAAAGCAGGAGCAACCTCAGATTTTCTTCATGCAAGAAACTAAATGCAATAGTAGAACACTTGGCAACATTCTCTCAAAATCTTGGCCTGGTTGTTAGGCAGTTACTGTGGATGCCTCGGGCGCCTCTGGAGGGCTGGAAACTGCCTAGAATCCTCAGGCCATTTCTCTCACAGACTTCCATGCTTCCCACCACATCATTCAAGCAACTTTTCATATCATCGGTACCAACATACATGGTCATCTCACAAATGTCTATTTCCCTCAGGATGCCGCTAGCAAAACCGCTCTCACACTATAGGAGCGCTAAATCATGATAGAATCAATCCCCTTTGGATTTTAGGAGGTGACTTTAACATGATCACCAAGTTGGAGGAAAAAAAGGGGGGCAGGGCCAAGCTAGAGTCTGAAAGCAGCCTTTTCAACGATTTCATACAAGACCATCAGTTGATTGACATGCAATTCTGCAATGGTACTTTCACCTGGAGTAATCGCAGAACGGGTAGGCAGCACATAGCTTCAAATTTAGACCAATTTCTACTTTCCGATAATGCAATCTACTTGGGAGGCGATATCTCTTCTTCTATTCTCCCTCTCACTGGCTCGGACCATTGGCCGATTTCACTTCAATGGCAAAGACCAGGCCAATCTGTGCGCCGCCATTTTCGCTTTGAAGCCTTTTGGTTCAATCACCACGCTTTCAGTGACCTCATCAGCTCGCTATGGAAAGGCTTCAACCTACCAGAAGGGTCCAAAATGTTCTAGTTCCAACAGAAGCTCAAATTCCTAAAAGGCCACATCAAGAGCTGGAATCATTCCACCTTTGGCAACATCTTTTAGGCACAGCAACATCTTAACAAAGAAATGGAAGCTCTCCAACAAAAAATTATCACGGAAGGCTACATGGAACAAGATCAGGAAAAGGAAAAGCAACTTCAATCACAGATGGAGGAAAGATCCAAGCAGGAGGAAATTCTATGGCGGCAGAAATCTCGCATAAGATGGTTGAAGGAAGGCGAAAAAAACACTAAATTCTTCCACAGATCTACGATTCAAAGACGCATGCATAATACGATCTCTTTTATTAAGAATCAGGAAGGGGAGAAAGTGGAAGATCATGCAGAGATCGAGAAGGTCTTCATCAACCACTTCCACACTGTGCACCAAGAACCTCTCCATGATAGACTACCAGTCATCAATAAAATCACTTAGAATATCCCAAAGTTGGTAACCGACGAGCACAATTAACTTCTTCTTCGCCCAGTCTCATGTCTGGAGGTGGACACGGAAATGAAGAAACTCAAAGATGGAAAGGCGCCTGGACCGGATGGCTTCACGACCACCTTCTTTCACAAATTCTGGGATCTCATCAAGGAGGAGGTCTGGTTGGTGGTGGAGGAATCGCGCTCAACGCATTGGCTCCTCCCCTCCTTGAACGCGACCTTTATTGCTCTAGTCCCCAAAGAAGAAGCCTCCTGCTCGCCGGACAAATTCTTCCCAATAGCCTTATGCAATGTCATCTACAAGGTTA
Source organism: Pinus albicaulis (assembly GCA_034641835.2). NCBI lineage: Eukaryota > Viridiplantae > Streptophyta > Pinopsida > Pinales > Pinaceae > Pinus > Pinus albicaulis. The sequence continues at coordinate 1,429,412,671 of CM076584.1, forward strand.
TATCTAAATTCATCGCCAACAGACTGAAACCACTTTTTCCCCTTCTCATCTCGCCCGAGCAAGCTGGATATGTTGAAGGAAGGAAAATTCTAGATGGCATCATCCTCACACATGAAATCATACATTCCCTCAAGGACACCAAACAGGTAGGTATGATTCTCAGGATTGACCTCTCAAAAGCTTTTGATAGTCTAAGATGGATGTACATTCAGAAAGTGTTATCAGCTTTTGGTTTTTCCTCCACTTGGATTCGTTGGGTTCATAATCTTATCTCCTCCTTCTTCTCAATCCTCATCAATGGCATGCCCTCGCATCTCTTTACCCCCTTCAGAGGAATCAGACAAGGGGACCCCCTGTCCCCTTTCCTCTTTGTCTTAATGGCTGAAGGCTTGGGGCGACATCTAAAAAATGCCCTCCGTTCCCAGCAGATTCGTGGCCTCTCAGTTCACAACTCGCCTGCCTTAACTCACCAGCAATTTGGGATGACAATATGGTGTTTGGTTACCCTTCTGTGCATGAAGCCTCCCGCCTTAAATCCCTGTTGAATGACTTCTCGGAAGCCTCGGGTGCGTGTATTAATTCTGCTAAATCCCAGCTTTTCTTCTTTCACACCCCTCCTTTTACACAAAGAGCTATTGCTCGCATCCTGGGTTTCTCCATTGCCACCCTCCCCTCTCAATACTTGGGCGCTCCCCTAATTACCTCTGCCTTAAAGCATGCCTCATGGCGTGAGCTCCTTGAAAAACTTGAAGCTCGCCTCTCTTCTTGGACTCACAGAACTCTAAATATTGCGAGCAGAGTGGTTCTCATTAAAGCGGTGTTACAGGCCATGCCTCTCTACCTTTTCTCAATATTGGCAGCGCCCAAATGGGTCCTCAAAAGAATAAAAGCCCTGCAACGGAACTTCCTGTGGGGATCCAAAGGAACACATCAAAAATGGGCTCTGGTCAAATGGTCCTTGGTTTGCAAGCCAAAGGAACAAGGAGGAATAGGATTGCGTGATCCATCTCTCAACAACGCAATAATGGGAGCCAAAATATAGTGGAGCTGGCTCACTGCCCCTAATAAGCCCTGGGCAATCGTCTAGACAGCCAAGTATGCCAACAACAGGCCACAGGAAGAATTAATCCGATTCACTCCAACGGAGAAAGGCTCACTCATTTGGAATGCAGCCAAACAACATTACCCCCTTATTCAGAAACACAGTTTTTGGGAATTAAGGAATGGTAGTACTGCCAGATTTTGGACAGATTCCTGGGATCAATTTCCAAAACTTATTAACACCTATAGACCGCCTCTTGGACCGGATTGGGATAGACAGCAAATGGATACAGTGAAGCAACATTGGGTCGACGACGCTCAGCAGGGTTATCGACAATGGAAACACGCTGAAAGGATCATAGGGAACATAGACGAACAGAGCAAGGCATCATTAGACTCTGCACTCAAAAGCCGGTGCATTAGAATCTCACTTAGCAGGGACATTCTTAGATGGGGACACACGCCAAAAGGCTCCTTCTCACCCCAGGAAGCCTACAAAATTTTAAGTAACGATCCTGGGCCAAAAGACCCCCTATGGAACAAAATCTGGAGATCGGGGGTATGGCCCAAAGTATCATTATTTCTCTGGCTCTTTGGGCATCAAAGAATCCTCACTTGGGACAACTTAAGGAAATGAAGCTTTCATGGCCCCTCAATCTGCCCTAACTTCTGTACTCATGAGGAATCTCAACAACACCTTCTAAACTCCTGCTCTCTGGCAAATCAACTATGGGAAAAAGTAAGCTTTCGAAGCCAACGAGACTGTCGTCCCTCTAAAGATATTATCAACTCTATTAGGAATTGGCATAAGAACCCCTACAGAAGCAAACTCCTAAACCAACTCTGGAGAATAATCCCAGGTCTACTCCTCTAGAAAATATGGAAGGAATGAAACAAACGCATCTTCAGGGATCAAAAAAATCCTCTAGACATCATCTGGAGGAACTTCTGTCTCAATCTTACTGAGACTCTAGCTCTACATCCTTGGGACACAAGTGACTTTCCAACTCTAGCAAAAGAAAGAACGATCTGGGATAATTGGGGACTTCAGCTTCACCTTCGAGAGCCCACGCAAAAAATCCCAAGAAAAGATCACACCGGGAGCTCTTGGATCCCGCCTCCAGAGAACACCTTCAAACTTAACTTTGATGGAGCTTCTAAAGGAAATCCAGGAAAAGCAGGCTTTGGGGGCATTATCCGAGATCACAAAGCAATCTTATAGCTATCTATGTGGGGAACCTTGGATGGGACACGAAAAATTCAGCAGAGCTGGAAGGCCTTTGGCAGGGACTTCTTCTTTCGCAACATATTGGGCTGCATCCTCTAGAGATAGAAGGGGATTCTCAAATTCTCATCAACCTTGCCACTCAGCTCCTCAATGGGGCTCATGCGCACAAAATTGCCAATAGTTGGAGACTTGAGGCACGTTTGGAGAACATTGAGGAATGACTCATCAACAACAAAGCTCTTCTCTTCAAGCATATCAGAAGGGAGGGGAATAAAGTTGTTGATCTACTGGCCAACATGGGAGTAGACAACGAGCACAACCTTCTTACAGGGACTCTCGAAATAATTCACAATGAGGATCAAAGACAGAAATGCCAAAAGCCGGTCCAAAGCAAAGCAGAAGCCCCAGATGCGGGTGACGATGCAGCGAATTAAGGTGATGGGATGGTTGAGGAGCATAATGGGTTGTCAAATGCCAACTTTCCTCGCAGCTGTCACTTGGTTCATCAACTGGAATGTTCAAAGTTTAATGCATATATCTACCGGCGCTCATAACAACTCCGCCTCCGATCCTCGAGACCTCTTCGAACGCTGCGTCCTGGCCATGTCTTTAGTTCAAATTTACGAAGGTTTAATGCGCAGGACTTATTGTTGCACGATGTATTGGGATGATAGACTGGCAAGCGGTTTTGGCTCTAATAGATTTCCTCAGCCTGTTAAGCAATGCTGCACTCCGGAGACTAGGCGTTCTTCCAAGTGCACTGTAACTTGCACGAGAACCCGTCTCAATTGCTGCTTAGAGTTAGACGACAGCCTTCACTACTCTCTTGCAGGCTCTTGCATGCTCGCCTCGGTGACTTTGCCTTCTCAAGCACCCCCTTCTTCAGTCCTGCATTCGCCTACCCACTTTGATTTTTCATCCGAGGAAATGCCTCGTCTCAGGCATAGGATGCGTTGCAGAAGAGGATACATCAGACGTCAAATTCGGTGCACCACCCCCTCCTCTAGTACCTCCTCTATGTCTTCAACACACTCAGACAGCCTTTCCAATGCTCACAGGGGTCATCTTCATCGCTCTGGGCACAACTTCCGTTCCCCCATTCCCTCGATTCCTCCTACTTAGCCCCACACTGTGCATTTTTCATTCAATAGCTCTCTTAATCGTCCCAGAGTGACAGGCTCTATTACGGTGGTCTTTCAGGAATCACCTCAGATCATAACTCTCTGCTCTGGCAGCGCGGTTTGCAGCAATGAGGGCGCCCAGCTTTCGGGGCTTAATGCAGGCACGCAGCTCACTGACAGCAGGAATTTGCCGGATGAGGTGGGCAAAGCCACTCAGGACAAAGCACGTAATGGCGTGGATGGTCAGCCTAGTTCGCTGCTGAATGTGATTAAAGACGACATTGGTCACGCTCATACTGAGCAGGCCCTTCCTTCTCTGCCAGGGAATTTGGTCACTTCATTAGATGACCTTCTCAGCGCTGGCCGAAATGCTGAGCATGATTGCGGAAAGATGAAAGCTGGTAGTCAAGAGAGCGAGCTGAGGATCGCTGGTGGACAAACGAGCAAAGCGCAGACTGCAAAGGGTCAAGCGAGCGTGGTGCTGGTTCCTTCTGTCATGGGGAAGGTGATTGATTCAACTGCGGACCTGTACAAGGACAACGGGGAACCGGATGAACTCTGGTGCAGGGTCGTTGAAGAAGCTCCTGATGAGTAGCACCTCCCTTTTCTACTGTTTTTTGTGCTTAGTCTCTGCCCTTTCTTCAGGGCTTGTTCTTGTTTGCTATGTCGTCTATGTTTTTGTTTCTGGTAGTCATGATATCACATCTCAGAGCTCCATGTCTCCCCTGCGTGGGATTTTTCTTGAAAAACACTCAGCACTAGTTTCCCTCTTGGAGGGCAGTGTTCAACTTTGGTTTTTGTTCTAAATGCCACTACACTGGGCAAGGATATGGCTATGGCCTGCTGTACATAATTTTCTCTATTAATAGATTACGTTTACTTAGAAAAAAAAACTTATATCTTCATAAGATTATGTATTTTCTAGCATTAAAATAATACCCTTAAAGTTTATCTTAGAATATCTACTTATATTATAACATTATACGTATCATCCAAGCCCCTCTAATTAATCTATACATTCTTATTCATTCATTCCACTTATACAACATTTTTTAACCCTTTGAATCTAAAAATTAAGAGTTATTATCAAAGCTATCGATCCATACATGGACTTAACACTTGATTCAATATTTAAATTACACCAGATAATTATTATAAAGATATATGTATAAGATTGATACTGAACATCATACAATATTTCCCTATACTACCATTACCACTTTTAGAGCCTTACTCGAATTACTTTTTTAATTATGAATTTAGCATAAATTCAAATTTATGCAATCACGTTATATGTACACATATTTTACTTAGGATATGGCTTTGACTCATGGTATTCGATTTTCGATTCCTATACTTATTACCATTATGTATGATGCATTCGTATATAGTTTTCACTGTTTGTATGGTTGTAAATCCATGTTGGGATTCTTCCCTATCTCTACCATAAATGTGACAGATTGATCATGTCGTTCCTCTGTTCAGGGCTATGACCAATTTAATTGCATTGTACTTTGTCTATTAACTCTTCACATGGCTTAGATGATATTGTCGATCTCCTGTGAGATGTATGGTTGCCACGTTAACGGTGAGGATTTATTTGTATACCTTCCCTCCATTCTATGTATTGGTTTTTTCGATGGCATGTTAGGCTTCGGGTTCTCATTTACAATTGGTAGAGCCGGATAAGGCCTCAGCTCTGGTTCTCCACCCAGTTTCGTCTGCCTGTTCACAACCTATATGTTTTCTTACTATTATGCTTTCTGCATCAAGTAAATAACTTCATCGTTAGTTTAGTCCTGCTACCATTTAATTTTCATTTTAATTTTTATTTTTGTTTCCTCTGAAACTCAGGACATTTGCTTTTGTTACTTGCTGGTTCATCTTATGACTTGGAGTTTTACCTCCTTCGAAGTCTCGGCTCCTAGAAGTTCTTAATTAATACTCTATGTGAAGATTATAGGTAATAAATTCATAAATCCTTGTTTCAATATGACAAATCATGTATTTACAATTTGTATATATGGCCATGGCTAGGTTTGTAACATAGTTAGCCATAAACCCATTTATTCCCTTTTCATGTCGTTATTCTTGTGAGGCAATTATGGGAAATACGATTCAATTCTCAGAGAGACAAGCATCATGAATTTTGTTCTGTAAATGTCTCTTTGTGTCTCGACACAATTCCTTCATTGAACGATTTTGCGTTTTCTTACCTATTATTGAGTTCCATCGTTTATACAATGATATGACTATTTTTAATTATAATCATTTAATGTTGGATTTATGAATTCGATTTTCCCCAATGATTTGTGTTCTTACATAGAGATTTATTTTCATTTAATTCCCATGAAGGGAATTTCGTTTTCTCTGTTTGGCTTTAAATTCAATATGAACTCCTCTTCACATCGTATAGGTATTTCCATTCTCGTCTTTCTGGAAATTACAGAGAATATATATATTTAATTCAAGAGTTGATTTGATAATTTATAAAATTCATTTATATTCTTTTTCCTTCACTATGAATAATTTAGTCTTGATTGCAACCACTTGTCAGATAGTAGAACGACTCTGTTCTATCTTCTTTTTCCCTTATTACGAATACATACATCGTTTTTCCTCTACGAGGTTAGAATTGATATTTTTCATGATAACCTAATTGTAGGGAACCGATTTGCAATTAGTTATATAATTCCTGATTTTTCGTCATCAATACAGACTCATACTTCGTTTGGTACACTCTCATTAGTTTTGTTCATACCATAATTCGGTCAGGTATGAATTCAATTTGTTAACTCAGATTTTGTAATAGGGTTTTAAATCTCGTTACATTTTAAATACCAATTTTTCATTTGTGTATGCACAGGTACATAATTATAATAACTCTATATTAATTTACATAATTCTATTTTATTTTAATTGATTATAATTATGACCTATAATTATATTGATGTTACTGGTTTTGTAATAAATTTGATAAGAGAATTTTGCTAATATTCTCTTCGTTAGTACTTCTTACCTTATTAATTTCCTAAAATTAATAAAATCATTATTTGTACAGGATCTCTTGCTCTTCTAACAATATTTTTGCAGATTCTCAATACATACCTCGTGTATCAAATTACAAGTAATTTCCTTCTGATGTTTTCATACAGTTTCCACATTATCTTCTTGTTGATTGACATGCATGAACTTATTAATTTTTCTCTATGTGTATAAGTATGATTCCACTATTTACAATAGATTAATAAGGTAATAATTCTATTGCAATTAGCGTTTTCCAGTTCTTGTATTTTATTTAATTATTTAACTTATTATATACATATACTAATCCTTGTATATGTTATTTTTGTACAGGGATTTCACTTCTCTCATTTTACCATTCCTCAATTTTGAACAATCATTCTTCCTATATTTAACAGTGTATTTTAATTCTTCTATTTACAGGTTGGTCCAGAATTCACTACACTGAATTCAAGGCTATGTCCCTATTTATAATGCATGTAGTTATTTATATAGTAAAATGGAATTTGTCAAAGAATTTATGACAGATTTTAATGATAATTAATATTATTGATAATACATTTTTTATGTTATGTTTATAATAATAAACATTCATTGTTATAAATTATTGGCATATGTATTTGTCTACTTCACTACACTATTTCTCTTGTACTATCCTCTAGTACTTTATTATGTAGTTGATGTTTAATTTCTTAGTTAATAAAATAATGAATAACTAGATGTAACCCTCTTGTTAATAGACAACAGAGTATTTAAATTTAATTTGTACAATCATATTTCCTGTTAAATTGACAATTATCTCTTACAGTGTCTATATTTTTGTTTAATGATTGGTTACACACTAGTTAAATTCATTATTTCTCTTACTTTTTTTCCACATGTATTGATGCAATTTGTGTACTTAATAATTAGATTCTTACAACCTAACAATAGATTTAAACCCAACTACTTGGTTTTAGACGTTTTGTTTGTTGGTTTACTAATTTCATTTGTCTATGTAACTATGCAGAGCTAACTATATCTATTGTAGTATGTTCTGTTAAATACATCAGACTATATAACTTAATTTTTTTTAGAAATTAATAACACAGAAAAGATAATTTCCAGCTCTGTCTATCTGAATCATCATTACTCTGACTTTCATCATAGCAAAAATTTCATAAGACAAAATTAAATTACTTTTGCATACCAATTTTGATAAGACTATTTGCCACCCAACCTTGAGCTTTCTCTCCAGATCTCCCCCCGAGCAGAGATAAATTCCTCCAAAATGTAGACAACCCCTTTTCTACACAGGAAAGACTTATTTAAGATTTCTTTCCCTTCAGCCTGTTTCCATAACTATGTCCAGTTAAATCAGGATGTTATTTTCCTTTTTACCTATGCTTTACTTTTGTTTTTTCCACAAAAGCACTTTAAAACTGACTTTTTCCTCTTCTAGTTTTATTTCATCTCTTCTCAGTAACGTTCCACTTTACTGAGGTATTTTTTATTTATTTTTATCTCCAATCTAATATTTTTTATTTATTTTATTTTCTCCATGGCTTTTTAGAGAATTTGGGAAAGTATTTGGATTTAATTCCATCCTCGTGGACTTAAAATCCTAGTCTCCAATATACTCTAGTCTTTGCACAATAATTAAAATTCCACATTCATAAAATTAAAAAATATAATATGTCCACAATTATTATTTTCTTTTAGGTCCACTTAACCTTTAGGATTTTCAACTGTATAATAAAAGCAATAAAAATATGGATATTACATATTGCCCCTCTAAACAAAACACCATTCTCAGTGTTACAAAATATCAGTTCACTTTTCAAACACTGATGGATATTTTTCTTTCATTTCCTCTTCTCACTCCCAAGTAGCTTCTTCAAGTGTAAAGTGTTTCCATTGCACTTTCACCCTAGCTACTGTCCTATTCTGGAGCTCGATTTCTTCTCGTGCCAGTATATGAAGGGGCTCTGGAAGAAATTCCCCTTCTGTTTCCACCTGTATCACAGTCCAATCAATTACATGAGTAGGATCATGTAAATATTTTTTCAATAAGGAAACATGAAAAACATTATGAACCTTAATGTGACTAGGTAGAGCCAATTTATAAGCTATTGGCCCCACTCTTTCTAGAAATTCAAAAGGTCCACAGTAGTGTGGTGCTAGCTTAACACAACTACCCATATATAAGGTACTCCTTTTAGGCTTAATCCTCAAGTAAATATGGTCTCCCACTTTGTATTCTCTATGAATTCTATTTTTGTCTGCATAGCTCTTTTGTCTATCTTGAGCTATTTTAATATTTTGCTAAATTTTGTTCACATTTCTTTCCATCTCTTCCAGTGCATTAGGTCCAAGAATTAACTTATCTTCTAGTTGACTCCATCTAAGCAGAGTGTGGCACTTTCTACCATATAATGCTTCAAAAGGACTCATCTTTATTAAATCTTGATAACTATTATTATATGCAAATTCCGCTAAATGAAGAAAATCTTCCCATCTTGTAGGTCTCTCCATAACATACATGCATAGCACGTCTTCTGAAATATCGTTGGTTCTTTCATTTTTTCTATCTGTTTGAGGATGGTATGCAGTACTAAAGTTCAATTTGGTAGCCATTCCTCCAAAGGCTGAAGAAAAATTTGCATCTCTATCTATATAATAATTTTAGGAATTCCATGTATCTTCACAATTTCTTTCTTGAATACAATAGCTACTTGAGTTGTACCAAAAGTAGATTTCACTGGTAAAAAGTGTGAAACTTTAGTCAATGTGTTTACAACCACCATTATAGAATCATGTTGATAGTCTGTTCCGGGCAATCCAATTATGAAATCTATGGAAAGAACTTCCCATTTCGATTCTGGAATAGGTAAAGGGTTCAAAAATCCTGGTGGATGCTGATGTTCCACTTTTACTTGTTGAAATTCTAGACATCTAGCTAGATAATCAACCACATCTTTCTTCATACCTAGTCAAACCATGTTTCTTCTCAATGCTGAAATTAGTTTTTGATAACCAGGATGTCCTGCATAAGGTCTTTTATGATAGTCATATAAAATTTCCTATTTTAATGAGGTCACATTTGGAATATGCAATCTTTGTTTGTAATAAATCGGTCCCTTCTGATTTTGATTATATTCCACTATTTCATTTTTCTATAATTTTTCTTGTAGTTTCACATAGTTTGTATCTTGCCTTATCACCCCTTGTATCAGTTCTTCTATGTCAAATTTCACACTACTTCCAGTATTACTCAAAATTTGATTAGCATTCCTACTTAAAGAATCTAAAATCTTATTTTCCTTTCCTTTAATATGTTTGATTTCCTTATCGAACTCACTAAGGAAAGATAACCATCTAGCTTGTCTAGCATTTAAATTAGGTTGAGTGAAGAAGTATTTGAAACTTATGTGATCTGTCATTAGTATGGGCTTCTTTCCTAACAAATAATTTCTCCACATCTTCAATGCATGTATCACATCATCTAATTCTAAGTCATATACAATATAATTCTATTCATGTTTCTTTAATTTTCTTGACTCATATGCTATGATAGAATTTTCTTATAGTAATACTCCTCCTAATCCTTCTTCACATGCATCTGTACATACTACAAATTCTTTGCTTGGATCAATAAAATATTAGGGGCTATTATTCGCAGGTGGGCTCATTTTCCATGGTTCTTCAAAAAAAAAAAAAGATTCACCAATTTCCATTTTCTTTTAAAAGTGATTCGCCCAAATTTTATAGTATAAAATTATCATATCCTAAAAATCACGAAAAAATTATATAGACTATATAAATTTATTAGAAATTTGGATATATTTAAAAAAATATCACCAAAAATTTTACAGTTTGCATATTAGGGACTCGTAATATTTGCCAAGGTTTCTAAACTTCAAGATAAATTCCCATCCTTAAAATTTTCCCTGATATCTAGTTCTGAATAATGTTTTATTGATGTCCTCATCTTTGATTATGAGTTGATGATATCTTGTTCTTAAATCAATATTTGAGAAGATAGTGGCTCCTCTCACTTGATCAAATAAGTCATCTATCCTTGGCAAAGGATATTTGTTATTTATGGTCAACTTATTTAGTTGTTTGTAGCCTGTATACATCTTGAATGTACCATCTTTATTTTTAACAAACAATACCAGTGATCCACAAGGAGACACACTTGGTCAGATGTATCCTCTTTCTAATAACTCTTGTAGTTACATTTTTAGCTCTAATAATTCAGGAGTACTTATTATATAGGGTACTCTAGAGACAAGTGTAGCTCCTGGTACTAATTAAATTGAGAAATAAATTTCTCTTTTAGGGGGTAGATGGGGGATTCCCTTTGGAAATACATCTTTGAACTCTCTGATTACTGGTAAATTTTCTATAGCTTCTTTTTCAGTTTGTTGTCCCAATCCCTCCACTCCCACATCATACACTTGAAAACATTTTTTGGCTTTCCTCTTTAACTGTATTGTAGAAATATGCCTAATTGGTATGGGTCTTGGTTTTCCTTTCACTATCACAAGTTTTCCCTCACCATCCATACAATGAACTGTTTTATCTAAGAAATTACTATTACTTTCAACTTCTCTAGCTAGTCCATTCCCACTAACACATCATATGATCCTAGAGGAAAAATATTTAAATTCAGTTTTGTTTCATACCCATTTAAATTTACAGCAGCTTTTAGAAGTTTATGGGTAAATTTTCTTTTTGTTCCACTAGCTAACTGAACTAACCATGCTTGTTGAAACTTTTTTTATTTTATTTTTCACTTTTCCACCATCCGAGGACTTATATAGCTTAAATTTTCTCCTGGATATATCAAAATAGAAACATGTTGTTCATCAATCATAACTTCGATTTCTATCATGGTTGATTGGTGTTCAGCTTGGCGATCCTCAAGTGCAAAATTGATCCTTGGAATGTTTCTAGAAATGTCATTTATAGTAGTCGTGTCTCGTAACACTTGAATGTTACGAACTATTATATGAGGACAATCACGTAACAGGTGAGGTTCTCCACATCCCCAACACTAATGGTTCTTTCATTTTTACAGCCCCTTCCTTTTTATATTTTTCATCCATTTTCTTAGACCCAGTCTGTGATTGTGCTAGTTGGTTCTCTCTAGTTTTGTTAGACTTCTTCCTTCGATGGTTTGTCCCAAAAATTTTCAAATATGCTGGTTTTAATCTTTTAAAAATAGAGCCACCTTTCCATTTTTCTTTGTTTTGTCAATTTTCCACCTGATCGTTTCTGCCTTTGAACTGTTGATAACACAGTCTTGCTTTGCAAACAAATTCATCCACGGTCTTGGGATTGTCAAATTCTATTCTCTCCTTATAGATAGTAGATAGGAAATTTAAAAATCGTTTTACTTTGGCCTTTTCCTCTTTGATATAAGGCACATAGTGAAGCAAGTTAGTAAATTTGGTAACAAAGTCATCAATAATGAGTTGTCCCAATCTCATCTCATGAAATTCTTTGGCTTTGTCATCATAATATCTCTCATTCAAATATCTAGACTCGAATTTTTTTTTAAATTCTTCCCATGTAACAATTTTCTCATCCAGCACATGTACCATTTTGGTTTCTTCCCACCACAGGGTAGCTTTGCCCCGTAGTTGGTAAATGGCCAATCTGGCTTTCAACTTACTTCCATATTCATAGACTTGAAAGTATTTAACCATGTTCAAAAGCCAAGCTTTTTCATCCTCCTCCTTTTAACCATCATAAGTCGGAGGTTTGATTTTTTAGAATTCTCCTTGCAATTCCTTTCTCTTTCTGGAATGTTTTCCGGATGCTTCACCATCCTTAGATCCTTCTAATTGGGTTTTATCTTGTTTCCCATTTTTTTCAAGGTCTTCACTTTCGTGACTAGACCTTGAGGTTAGTTCCTTGATCAATCTCTCTTACTCTTCGTTGGCTTGCAACAATCGTTCATTGTTGGTTCTCAGCTGAATCAATTCTCGTTGCATATCCCTGAAAATACCCAACAAATAAGCATTTTGATCTGGTGGATTTACTTCACCACCCAGATCTGCGTACAACCCTCCTCTGTCACTCATAATAACAGTTATACTTTTTTGCACTAAATCACTCTACATAGAAATAAAATAGTGGATCAAAATAAAAAATAAAAATTGTAAATCATTTACAACAGCATAATTTGGGTTTTTTTTCCTGTGTGGGGACACATAGACCTAGTGTTTTTAACATGGACTCTAATACCATTTGTAACAACTCCACTTACCCAAAAAAAAAATCTATTTATATCATTAATTCTACTTTGTCGTCATTTTGCAATGTTTCAATATATGTGTACTTTTTATCGTTAACATTTCTCTAATGACTTCATGGTTTGTGAACATAATAAATTCTGTGATTGATGATTTTGAGACCATATTAAACTAATTCCCCATCTCATGTTTAGTATTGACTCTCCTTGATGAAAATTATTCATTTTGCTCACTTCTGTTATAATAGTAATTTATTTTACTATTATCTTATATCCTCATAAGATTATGTATTTTCTAGCATTAAAATAATACCCTTAAAGTTTATCTTAGAATATCTACTTATATTCTAACCTTATACTTATCATCCAATCCCCTGTAATCAATATATACATTCTTATTCATTTATTCCACTTATACAATGTTGTTTAACCCTTTGAATCTAAAAATTAAGAGTTAATATCAAAGCTATCTGTCGATACATCGACTTAGCACTTGATTCAACATTTAAATTATACCACATAATTATTATAGATATATATGTATAACATTGATACTAAACATCATATGATATTTCCCTATACTACCATTACCACTTTTAGAGCCTTATTCAAATTACCTTTTTAATTATGAACTTAGCATAAATTTGAATATATGCAATCACGTTATATGTACACATATTTTACTTAGGATGTGGCTTTGACTTATGGTATTTTATTTTCGATGCATATACCTATTACTATTGTTTATGATGTATTCGTATATGGTTTTCACCATTTGTATGGTTGTAAATACATGTTGGGATTGTGTTGTATCCCTACTATAAATGTTGACAGATTGATTATGTCATTCCTATATTCAAGGCTACCCCAATTTAATTACATTGTAATTTTTCTACTAAATCGTCACATGGCTTAGATGATATTTTCGATCTCCAATGAGGTGGATGGTTGCCACGTTAACAGTGAGGATTTATCCATATACCTTCCCTCCATTCTATGTATTGGGTTTTTCAATGGCAGATTAGGTTTTAGGTTTTTATTTGCAATTGGTTGCGTCGGCTAAGGCCTCGGCTCTGTTTCTCCACCTAGGTTTGTCTACCTTTTCGTAGCCTATACATTTTCTTACTATTATGCTTCTCACATCAGGTAAATAAATTCATCGTTAGTTTAGTCCTGCTACCATTTAATTTTTCGTTTTAATATTTTTTTCTATTTTTGTTTCCTCTGAAACTCGGGACGTTTTCTTTTGTTACTTGCAGGGTCATCTTATGACTTGGAGTTGTACCTCCTCCAAAGTCTCAGCTCCTCGAAGTTCTGAGGTAATACTCAATGTGAAGTTTCCATGTAAGAAATTCATAAATCCTCGTTTCACTTTGAAAAATCATGTATTTACAATTTGTATATATGGTCGTGGCTGGGTTTGTAACACAATTAACCATAAATCCGTTTCTTTCCTTTTCATGTTGTTATTCCCATGAGGAAATGATGGGAAATAAGGTTTCAGTTCTCAGATAGACAGTCATTCATCCCACGAATTATGTTCTCTAAACGTCTCTTTGTGTCTCGACACAGTTCCTTCATTGAATGATTTTGGGTTTTATTAGCTATTATTGAGTTCCATAATTTATAGAGTGATATGATTTTTGTTAATTATAATCGTTTAATGTTGGGTTTATGAACTCGATTTTCTCCAATTATTTATGTTCTTACACAGAGATTTATTTTCATTTAATTCCCATGAAGGAAATTTCGTTTTCTCTGTTTGGCTTTAAATCTGATATGAACTCCTCTTCACATTGTATTGTTATTTCCATTCTAATTTTTCTGTAAATTACAAAGAATATATATATTTAATTCAAGATTCTTGTCTACCGTGGTATATTTTAGATATTCAACATTTTACATTATACATTGGCTATGAGGATGACTTAACATATCAGTCTCGCAAGGTTATTTATAGATTTTAGGCTTTTTGAACTTATTTAAATTATGGATTTCATGAATATTTTGGATTGTTTGACTTCCCTTTTGTTCATCATATATTAAAAAATTCTCTAAATTTTCAATTGACATAAAAATGTCCCTTATTTTGATGTATGTGGAAAAATATAGGTTTACAACAGTAAACTTCAGAAATATTTTGAATTTTGGATTGTTTGACCTAGCTCCTCTTAATAATTTTCTAAAATATTCTTAGAATCCACAATGAAAATAAAAATTTTCATCATCAAGTAGGGCATATTGGAGGTTGAAAACATTATTAAAGTTAATTTTTGGAGTTAGTTGATTGACAGATCCTCGAGAGTACCAATCGACTGAAAGAAAAAGGAAACTAGTGAGATAAACCCTAGTCAGATAAACCCTTGCTGTAAATTTTGGTTATTTATGTTACCAGAAATAGGATGGTAACCATTATTCCTGGAAAAAGATGCTGGAGAAACGAGAAGACATGGAAAAATTTGTTCTCTACGCCCAGGGTGACAAACTCATTTGCTAAGAAACATATTTTTTCTCCTTAGTTTCTCCTCCTTTTCGTGGTTACGTTCCCAACTTGCACAATGTCCTATTAACTCTTGTTCCAAAAACTCACTACATGTTTTTGTTTCCAACTATGTAGTGTGCATGCAAACAAATGGTTGTGCAACATGGTGACCCTTAAGGAAAGTTTTGAGGAAAAATTTAACTGCAGAGAATAGCAGAGTAGACTTAGCCAAGGAGGATATTAGATTTTAGAAGAAGAATGAAGAATATAAGATTCAATAAGAGGAGAGAAGAGGAAGAAGTGGGTATGACCAGGAGTGTGAGTTAGCTTCACACCCTCGAGCCAGTTAGCATCGTAAAGATTGGGTAAGATAATCAATGGCCCATTTCTCATTTCTAGTAACATAAACATTCTCAATAACCTTAAGCATACTAGTTGTGTCAAATACCTTAAACTTCTTGGTAATGACTACACTTTTGTGTCACTCAAATCCTGAAACTGAAGAGAGGTCATGTTTCCAAAATGTTGTGTCACTGAAATCCGGAAACTTAAGAGAGGTCACATTTCCAATTTCCATTTCTAGAAGCTTTTCTAAACCTCTATTTTCATATATGAAAAATGAGAAAAATTTGGAAGTTTGAATGTCCGGTCAAACAAACTTATTTCTTTGTTTCTCAAGAAAATATGAGTGCAACCGAAACACTCGTATGGGAAATTTGTTTGCAGAATCTTCTTTCCATGACCTTGCGAAAGAGTTTAATGTGCATCAAATTTTGATTTTGAGCTGGCAAAACTCATGGCGTTATGGATTTAGGATAGCTCATGATTTATGATGAATGCTTTTTTTAATGTTTTTTTTATATTTTCTTTGTTTTTTGTCTCTCGTCATTTTTCGTTTCTCGTCTTGTTGTCTTTTGTCATTTCATTTCTTGTTTCTCGTTTTGGGTAACATAGCTTCTATGTATGGTTATTACTAGCATTTGCCCCTAAGGGTGCAAAGGCACACCGAAGGAGTAGACTTTGTATTAACTCTTGTGCCTATCAAAGAGTTCGGCCTGGTCATTCGTGTTTTGATTGAGATTAACAATTGACATTTTCGAATAAATTAAATGTTAAGAATAATGAAATACTATTTATAGTTTAAATATATAAAGAATTATTTTATTTTTAATAATTATATGTTAGTTGATTCAAAACTCATAACATGAGTTACCTTATTTTATAAGTAATTTTATTTAAGCTTAAAAAAAATAAAAAATAAAAAAAATAAAAATAAAAATAAAAATTAAATAAATTAGAAATAAAAATATAAAACATATAAAATAAAGGTATAAATAAAATAAATAAATAAATAGATAAAAATAAAAATAAAAACGAATAAAATGAAAAATATAAAAATAAACGAATAAAAATAAAATCAAAATCAAAATATAATATATATTCGGTCGATGGAAATGCGTTATACAAGCCTCTGTTACTCATGCGGAACCATATAACCCTTTTGAACTGAATGCCACATAAGTAACTGTTGTTTGTATTCGATTCATGGGGACTGAATTTGTGTTGCGGATAAGCCTTCACTCTCTTTATAAGCAACTTATGCCTAGAAGAATTGGGTCCGTTGTAAGCCACGCACTGAATGGAAGTCTGTGGATCGATTATGGGTGAAGGGAGTATAGTGGTCACCGCAGAGCTAAATACGGGTTGAACAGTCCGTAGGGGGCTACCATAAGCTGCGTTCTTCAGCAACGAATGTAGACTCATGAACTATAACAATTAGTGGGATAATCATTATGAAATGGAGCGTTAATGGCACGGCAGATTCAAACGAAGAAGAGTGGAACGTTTTGTTCTGGTTTGGAGCGGGCAAACAGAGGCTCTGTCGGAGAACAACTCGAAGTCGGGTTTTGTATGTTCAAGGAAGCGAAGTTCATTGGTGTTGAAACTTGAAGCAAAACCTCGAAGCGGAGAAATGGAACTATGAAGTGTAAGAGTGAACGTGGTTTCGAGTTAATCCGGAAGTATATCGCAAGTTAGAAAAGTGGTAAGTTGTAATTCAGAATTTGGAGCGATTCCATAGGTTGGGTGACACGTGGAGGAAGCGGTTTCGCGATACCAATCTCATCGCGCATTATCGTTCGTGCATATAGCCTGCGCGATATCCACTGAATTTCGTCGGATCGGTTCATTGGAGTGAAGAGATGGTGATCGTTGGATGAAAAAAAAAGGTACGTATGATGTGGTCCAATGTTCTGTTGAATTCGAGTCGAGGTTATATATATATGGTAGCAATGTTCGAAGGGTTCAAAATCTTGACGATCCAGACTGAAATCGAGAGAAGACTTTGTGTTAACGCCCGTGCATATCAAAGGGTGTGGTCTACATTGATGTAGATGAATGTAGAATATATCATATAGATGAATGTAGAATATATCATATTTTTATTGTTGAACTGAAAACTAAACTAGAAACAATTTTTGAGGAGACATAATTGTGATATTCTACCATATTTTGTAAATTACATATTGGAGATTATGATGAGAAGTTGCTTGGATGGTGGAGAAAAAAAAAACAATTGAGAAACATGCATTTCATAGGGTACCAAAAAGCCAAAACAAAATGAATTGGAACCCATGAATATTTTTATCATGTTGTAAATTTTGATGGGCAACAAGTTGATCATATGCTTCCATTTTTGTTTCAAAGTACATGGAAATTTTGAAAACTTGATGCCTATTAGAATTTCAAGGAAAAACACAAATGATATCTTCAACTCCATTGTATTGTTATAATTCATCTCCATCTTAAAAAAAATTAAAGTAAATTAAATAATTACATGTATGTGATAATTAAATATAAAATAAATAAATATATGTAATTCATTTTAAGTTTGGATTTATGAAGCATAGAAAAATGTTACATTTGTTAATACATTTTTTTTTTAATATAAATAATTTAAAACATAATAAACAATTAAATAATATATATGTATATTAAAAAATTTACCTTTTTGCATTTTCATTTTTTTGATGAAGGAAAGCAATCAACCTCTCTCTAAAATGAGTTGTTGGTACCAAGCCAACCCACATGTATACTCGAGTTCAAAAGACTCAAATTCAATATAACAATATTTAAGACAATATAACTTATCATGTTATTAGCAAGGCTTTGAATATGGGTAGAGAAGATACCAACCATCGTATAAACAACTTTTTATAACTCCAATTGACAAATTTAATCTTCTTAATGTCCAATAAATTATATTTAAAATATCTTAAAAATATTAACACTCAATTACACTATAGTATTTTGAATATTCATCATTACTGTAGTGAGAATTTTGAATGTCGAGAGAGCCAATGTTACCATTAAGTTTTAAATTTTGTTATTGTTCATCCAGATTCCAATAATATTTATGTCATTTAAAGTTATTTGGGCTTAAATAAAATTTTGAAAAATTCGAAAAAAACCTTTTGTATTCTTTTATATTTAAAATAATAACAAAGTGAACCAATTAAGATACAAGACAATTCTCAATAAGATTATTAATAAAAACCGATATATCTAATCGATGTATATACATCAAGGAAGAATCCAGTGTTGCCATTCGATATTTACCAAATATATATTAATAATATAATATTTATTGGGCCATTGGAATTACTCACATACTATGTGAATAGATTTAGCATGCTGATAAACCTTGGGATTTTAGTTTATGTATGGAATGCAGGACGATTTTAAAGCCACGTAGGTCTCATTGCACACTTGTCAATTTCGACTAACACCAAAAAGTGATCTTTACATGGTGTTCTGGCAGCACACTATCAACGGTCTTGATTCAGCGCAGACATCCAACGGTGGATAAGGGTTAAGGTTTCCAAATAAGTGACCCTACCGTACCCTTCGCTCATGCTCATTTTCATTTTCATGGTTGTCATTTTTTCCTCTGGACCCTAGTGTCGAGTCACCTGATATGACTGTGAGGTCTATTTTGGTTCATTTTTTATTCGGTTTCGCTCCCTATGTCTCACATAGGCTATTCCAGGTAACATGCCATTTAATTCTTATAATTTTTTTGATTGTTTAAGGTTTTTCACTATATCGATAGTTTCTATCATTTCTTCTCTGTTAAATTACAAGTTAATTATTTTTCATGTTTTAGAGAGGTGTTGGATCAATCATCCATGGTTCCTCCTCCAATTTTTTCCAATTAAATTTTGGAGATGAGTCGCATTGTCTCCGTAATTCCATCAATACAAACTTCCTTTCTCATTGCGATTTGGGTGTTGGTTAATTTCAGAATGAAAATTTGGAGAATGGTATTCTCTAATTCATTTGATACATTTTCCAGGTACAAGCGTAAGCGTAATCAGTTTAAGAGTAATCAATTTCCTGCAGCCATAATCGGTTTCAGCGTAATTGGTTTCTTGTAGCTGTGGTGCTTTGGAAATTCATTTCTCCGTGAAGCAAAAGGTAAAAACTATCAAGGGTTATTTATTTCCTGAGTGAAATAGATAAGTTTTGTTTCATTTATTTTCTGAGTGAAATAGATAAGTTTGGTTTCTCCCTTAAATATCAAGGGTTAAATCCTTTAGAGGAGGTTAAATAAAAACTATTTCTCAGTTATATCTGTGCTCAAGATATTCCTATTTATTTAAAATTTTACAATACTCTCTTCAGTAACATGAAGTCCTAACCAGGATTTGGTGATATAATTAATAAGGTCGCAGGGTCGCAGAATCTTCAGTGTTAAGTTCATCATGGACCGATGGAAATGCGTAATGATTCCGTATCAAAGTCGTTAGGATACCGTAAGATTTGAAAATTATCCGAATCATAGACTCAGTAGAAGCCGAACTGTGTGTTGAAGTCTTGGTGGGCGGTGTTCGAACTAGGAAGGAGAATGAAATCGAATACAACTCTGATGGCGCAGGGTGTTGAATGATTTTTGAGCAGATGCGTTGAAGTGGAACATTGAATGGAGTGGAACCCTGAAGGAAATGACGTGGAACCAGGAGAAGAGTGAATGTTGTTCAAAGCTAAAACTGGTAGTATATCGCGGGGCACAAAGGCGGTAAGTTGTATTTAAGAAATTGGATCGATTCCATACGCTGGGTGACGCGTGTCCCTGAGAAATTTTGGAAAACCTCCCTCATCGTGAGTTAATGGTAGTGCAAGTAACTCGCGCGATATTTATTTCACCCGTCAGATCTTTCGAATTGATCTAACGTCGTTTCGACCGTCGGATGGGTGCACTGATTTGACAAACTAAAGGTCGACTTTACCGGATAATGTTTAAAACAATAAAATCTAGCAAAAAATCCTACAGCGAATCATGACGTAGCATGACACTATTCAGATTCTGTCAGTAACGATGAATCTCAACAGTGTCGCTACGAAAAACCCCACAATAGATAACACCTTCGATGTAATTATATTTTATTTTTGACTAGATCATGAGACTCAAATGAAGGTCGATAGATTTGGTATGACTATCTCTCATGGTACATTGAACTTGGTGAGTTGTTAAATAGAATGTATTGCTCATTCGAAAGTGTGCATCATTTGTTCTACATTGATATTTGTGTTCGACTGCAGTGTTATCGACTCCCTGTGGCATAAGCCTACAATGGATTGAATCTGAAAAAATGTGGGTTTAACTTATCGTTTCTTTGATTACCTTATTCTAATGAAGCCACAATTTTCCTCGAAAAACAACGGAAATTCTAGCAGGATTTTGAAAAATTTCAGCAGATTTTTTTAGAAATCCTGGTTACAGTGGTCCAGCTTTAGGATTTTGGGTGCTCCATGGGTTCTTCATGGTGCTGAATACATTTCCACCATAAAAAAAATGATCCAAACACTCCCAATATTGGATTTATTGAATTTTTTCTCACTAGATTCCAACGAGAATTTTGCGAGGGAAATTGTGGCCTTAGTAGACAATGTCGACCCTAATTTAAGATTTTTTGTCCTTGAAAACTTTGGCAATGTTGTAAAAGGGATATATATGAATATATAGCACTATGTTCTATTTTTTTTTTATCATCTTTGAAACCACGATTGTTAGTTGTGTTCTCTTTCATTTTTTATCAGCTTCAAAACCACTGTTGTTTTTTGGTTATGTAAGTCTTAGGGTAGCCTTTGTTTGTAGATATTATTGGGTATTAAGTTTTCGGATGCATCATTGGCAGATGAAATTAAGTGTTATTGATGGTGTAGTCTATTGTAAGATCGATCTTAAGCACAGATCTAACATGAGTGGAGAGGGATCAAATTTCTTCAAGTGCATACTTCTTTATAGTGGAAACTACAATGTCTAATTTTTCATTTTTTAAATTGTTTTTTTAAATGCTATATAGAGTATATAGAGGACCAAACTATAAAAATATTGAGACCAACAATAAAAGCTTTTCATGGTATATACTTATTTTTTTTTAAACAATATATAATATATATAATTGACATTAAAGTATTTTACATAATTCAAAATAATTTTTATTATTAATATATTTAAAAGTATAAGTCAATATTAATTCCTACTAAAATATTTTATTAATAATCCACAATGAATATTTTATTATATACAACATAAAATATTTTCTTTTAACAATATTTTTTTCTATATAAATAATGTAGCTATATAAATTAGTTAAAATAAATTTTTACATTGTTTATTTAAATGAGGTGTTGAAATATTTTTGAAAAGTATAAGATTTAAACATCTCACAAATACATTTTTTTACTTCTAATTAATTTACATATATAGCATATTCATTTTTTTTTTATTATAGTTATTATTTAATTTTATTTTTATTTTAGAAAAGGCACATGTCTACTCCACATTGAGTACATACAAACTTACATATAATAAACCTTTCTACTCAATAATTTTTTTGTTTGGATATCGAAATAATAAACTGATTTTTTTTTTTTTAACTATGTAATAAAAAAAGTTAAATTTTTAAATTAAAAAACACGATTCAAATTTCCAAAATTCCGTATCACACTTGTGGATAGACTAGGGCACAAGAGTGGCATTGACTAGCCGCTGGTCGACTACTATTCCAACAGGTTTGGTTCACATTTATTTGACTTCGTTTTTCATGTTAGAAGGCCTCTAATTGATTGGCTATATCGTAGGGCTGGGAGGGGAAATCAAGGCACCTTCCCTCTATAAATGACCCTTGGGATGAACGCGTATTGGCCAATTTGTACTTTACCTGGATATATATTGTATTGAATGGCCAAATTGTCCTTTATCTTGAGGTACACTATATTGCAGTTGTTATATACCTTTTTTTACCTTTTGGTTGCATTATGGTGCTCAATTATTGGAAAGAATCTTTAATAATTATTTCATGTGTTCTATTTCCTTTCCATTATATATTTATATATATTTTGTTATGCATAGTGAAGAGGCGTGATGTTAGCCTGTTTTTCTATGTGATGTGTGTTGCTTATTATTGATGGGAAGAATATTAGGATGTATATTCTTGTATTTAAGTTACGATATATAAATTTGTACTATAGGTAATGTATTATTGTTATATTGAAATTGGAGTGTATATTTTTTCAATATATTTAAATATATGTTATTATATAATTATAAAAAAAAATTATTTATTTAAAATTGGGTATATCTAATGAAGATAAAGAATTGATTTTTTTTAAAATAAATTTGGAAAAAAGTTTGTTATTTTGCAAAAAAAAAAAAAAAAAAATCCATTTCCATGAGATGTTAATGTCTTCTAAGTTATTATTGTTGTATTAAGATCATAGAATAGAAGATTGAAGGATTAACAAGATATAACTCATATCCAAACTGAAGGATGAGGCTTCTCTTATACATTGTTTGATTCCATAGATGTGATGAAAATTATAGAAAGATTAATGTCTTGGAAAGAACATTGAAGCATGTTTTTTAAGACATCAGAGATGTATTTAGGGATAAAATGGATTCACTTAATGGTTTAGAGGACTTTCAAAACCTTGCCCATATAGAAATTAATGGTTTGAAGAAGAAGATTACATAGTTGGAGATAGTCAATACCTACTAGGAGAATGAGGCTTTCTTTGAGGAAGTTGTTCCCCTTTGGGAAAATAATTCCTTGTTATTGGGTTGAGAGCCCATTATGGAGGAGATGGTGTTCCCCTTACGACAAATAATGCCTCGTTATTGTGTTGAGAGCTCATTATGAAGGAGATGTTGTCACGTAATGTTACATTTTAAAATAATAAAATAATATTTACATTAACAAATTAAGTGAGATTAATAACAAAAAATTTGATATCCGCTGCAAACAAAATATTTCAATTTTCAATTTAACTTGACATCAACTTTATATAAAGAGATAAAGTAATTGAAAGAAAAATAAATTAAGTTTAATTTTTTAGTATGAGGGAGATATGTAATTTTCTCACTACTTATATGGAGTTTACAAATGACATGTAAAAATAATATTAGTGATAGAACGTGACCTGTATTTCATTATATCTTGAGTTGACATGTAATATTTAAAAAAAAATTGTATTAGTATTCTTAATCTATAAATAGGTTTTTCTACAATACCATGGGCCAATAGCGTGACTTCTTGCTCATACATCCTAGTATGCCAACAATGTTGTAAAATTCTAGTTATATAAGACATTATGTAATGTTACGTTGACTCAATGAACACTGAAATTAAAAATTATTAAAATAAAAAAGAAATTAAGAAATAATAAATTATATATAATTAAAATAAAAAGTTTAACTATGGACATGATCTCTTGGATCTGCTTTGGTTTAATGAACATGAAGATTTAATGAAAGGCTAGGATATATTGTTGGTGCAAATGACTAAGAAATATGAGACTGTTAAAAATTATTGTGAGATTGCAAACAAAGTCTTGAAATAAAAGTGACATAATTGTAGACCACTATGATGAAATGTGATGATGTTGAGCTTACAAATTCTCTAATTAATTTTTCTACATTTGAATCTCTTGCTTATAGCCTTGTTGATTGTAAGAATGATGATGATGATGTCTTGGCACCTTCTCATACTTTGTTGGCTACCAACACTGTGTTTTTTCCTAGTGTTGAGAAACATTCTATAGAGATTGGAGCCTCATCATTAGGCAAGATAGGCTATATTAGAGACGGATTTGGAAAAAGTGGACAAAGTAATGTTGTTCCCATCTCTTACACTGAAACTAGAAAATACCATGGATATGATGAGACTTCATTCATAGATAGGAATACATTTACAAATACTAGAAAACTCTTGTTTGTTGTAGGTATAATTCATTTGTTTGAGTTAAATGAAATTTCACCAAGTGTAATGATTATGTTGATTCCTCTAAATATTTTATTGATCATTAAATTACAAGTTTTGAAACTATTATTGTAGATAACATTGTTATTGGTGTGAAATTATCATGAAATTTTGTTTAAAAAGGAACCCAAGCTTGCACCCCTTCTTCAGTAGAAATAAAATTCCATTTTATATCAACATCATCATCATAAAGATAAAAGGAATTGGCTCAGGAATCAACATACCTGGAATGGTGACACTTATTCTTTGTGATCTTTATAGAAGAGGCGTGGAAGAAAAAAAAATATACTAATGCTAACTGCTATGGTGGATAGTGGCATGATTCATGAATAGCCATGGAAACATTTGGATAAGTGTATGAGGACTTCTTACATGTGTGTCTTATTAACTATATAGAAGTATTTTTGTCTTATATTTTTCTCTTTCTTGTTCTTTATCCATTGGAATTTTTAGCTAGGGTTCGAATAAATGAATATGTCTCCCAGGTTTTTGAAAAATATGTTTTTGAAGCTTATATTTTATAATTATATTGATTTTGGCATGATATCTTCACAGTTCATAACTTGATGTTGATAAAGTTTTCTAAATTGTGTATTGTGTTCTTTGATGTGCCCGACGTTTAAGGGAACACTTCACCCATCTTCAAGAACATGAAGCTTCATCCGTCAAGCTTCTTGTACCTAAAGCTGTCAAGCTTCATGTACTTGAAGATGGGTGAAGTGTTCACCTAAAATTCTAGGCACATCAACCAACACAATACACAGTTTTCCAGAAGTTATCAACATCAAATTGTACTGATTTTTGGATTGTTGTATTGCTCCCCCTGTTGTATTTAAAGTGATGGGTGTTGGGGATAGGTGCTATCAATTTTTTTATGAGTAAACCGAAGTTGATATGTCTAGTTGTTTAATTGATTGAGACTCATTGTTTGGACCAAATAAATTGGCTTGAAGTGAGTTATTTATGAATCATTGGGATAGGTAGATGGAGTGCTATTATGTGTCATAATGAGTGTCTGTTTGATAATTTTTTAGAGTCTATTTGATTTACATAGATTAATTATAGTGGATGCATTATTGTCTAATCAAACCATCCACATAGACAATATTGTCTTATTTATCTAGTCCATTCATCAATTGGGGTTCTGTTGTAACATGTTTCTGCACACCTAAAAGTTTTATTTTCTGGTGAAAATTTGTCAAAATGTTACTAAGCTAAAATGTTCAGAGTTTTAGTATTGTGCTTTTAAAAAGTTTAATTTTATTTTGTATATTAATTTTTTATTTAAATACATTATTATTATAAAAATTATAAATTTTTAAAAAACATATGTTTTAAATTTTAATTATATAATAAAATTAATTAAATTTTAAAGCCTAAGTTCTATTAAGCATTTCAATTTATGAAACATGGTCTCAGTTGATTTCGGACCCCCTCAAGATTTTTGACATTTTGTTGAGGAAGGTGGTCTGAAATTTGGTTTTGTTAAAACCACTCTTGGGCACATGGAAACTCCACACAATTTCAGACCCCGAGACAGTAAAACTACACACAATTGTGGACCCCCTCTGAATTTTTTTTCGTGGTTTTCACAACAATAGGTAGTGAAGTGACTCAGTTCACAAGACATTTACCAATATTCCTAGCAGGGTATATTATGAGGGCCTTGGAACCAGTAAGGGGATATTGTTCAAAATAAATAAGAAAATTGCTTGTGACGAATGTACGATATATGTGATGAATGATTCTCAATTAAAGCCATTGGAAGATGTGATTCCTGATTTAGATGAGTACACAATACAAATTAGGGACTTTTTTTTTTCAGAAAGAAAAAAACGCTGATTATATTGATGTATATAAACAGTACATAGTCCAATAATCTCAGCTGAAGAGGGTCATATAGCGAGAAAGCCACCATCAATTGCCCAAGTGAAATCTGCTCATTACAAGTCAGAGCAATAATAAAGATTGGGCATCCACATATACAGGTCAAGATCCAACCCGTGTTCATAATATACAATGATCAAAAGGAGTAAAGAGATAATAGAAAACCTCCAATTACACCTCCAAATGCAAGTAATGATATCAGGTAGAAAGCAAACTCAAGAAGCATCATAATAGATTTGGAGATAGAAAAGGTGGATTCTCTTGAGTATGCAGATAGAGATGAACAAAAAGTCGGATATAGCAAGCCTGTTTTAAAAAGATTTGAGCAATAGGAAAGAGTGTTCAACTGAATATAGTAAATGATTTCTCACAGGCTGCCACAAAGATGATAATCCCGCTCGCTTGATATACCACGCTCGCTTGCTAAATATATGAAAAAGTTATCTGTCAATCACGCTCGCTTGAAATAACTAGGCTCGCTTGAGAACAGTATTCTCGCTCGCTTGAAAAGCTATACACGCTTGCTTGATAAACTCATATTTCTGAACTTACGCTCGCTTGAAAAGAAACCAGGCTCGCTTGTAAGCAGTATCACGCTCGCCTGAATAGTATATCACGCTCGCTTGATTTTCTGTGAAAATACCAAATAAAGCCAACACCTAGAAAAAACATAAATAGGCTCGCCTGTGTTCAAAATCGATACCATGTCCCGTGACGATGATACCAGGATGGTAGGTCTGCTTGTGAAAAACAATGGAACTGTTATCCCCAAAAACAAATATGCTCTGTCATAAGAGCAATTCAAAAAAGAAACACCATAAACAGAGATAGAGAAATTATGGCAGAGGAATGATAGACACGCCAATCTGTTGTCCATTTGAGAAACGGGTAATCATCATAGTACCAAACTCTGCCAAAAGACCCTTCTTGGATAGCCTGTTAGCCCTCGTGTTGTCCTCGCGATAAATATGATTAATGGGAGGGAAATTCAATCTATTCCATAGATTCTGGGTCCTATCGATCCATCCTTGTAATCGTGGGATATCCATATGAGTATTGTTGGCGATCCATCTGATGGCCAGCTTGGAATCCCCATAGATGTTTACCACCTGGATCTGAAGATCATATGCCACAAGAAGCCCGCCCCACAGCGCCATTATCTCCGCTTTATTATTAGTACCGGGACCTCTGTTCCAGTGGATGTGATATCGTTCATGTTCAGAAATCTTGATCCATGCCCCACAACCAGTGATGCCATCAGCAGATGCACCATCAAAGAACACGGTGGGAATGGAGATGTCGTGGGGTCTAATACGACGAGAGCCATCAATGACAATGGCTGGTTGTGGGGGAATATCATCCATCCAAGATTTTATAGCCGTATAGACCCGATGAATCTGGATAGGAATCTGTTCGAATATCATCTTGTTCCTTGCCAGCCAAACCTCCCATACAAAGTAAAATGGTAACGATCGAAACTGACTGTGCAATTTGTCCCAATCCTGTGCAGCAGAGATGAAGTCCACAGGGAGCCAGGTCGAATCCAATATGTAGGAACTAAACAGCTTCCAAAGATAGTTAACCCTGGGACATAGAAAGAATAGGTTTGAAATGGTTTCTTCTGCTAAAAAGCAAAAAACACACCGACCTGGGCCGTGATGACCCCGCTTTCTGAGATTGTCCCACGTAAGCACTCTGCCTTTCCAAATTAACCAACCAAAAATAGTGATTTTCATAGGAATTTTCCTCTTCCAGAAAGGAAGGAAAACGCTTGAAATTTGAACCTGCTGTGATGAGGCAATGTAATTCTTGTAAGTTTCCTTAAAAATTATGGAGTTATTTCTTAAAGGCCCACACCATACTAAATTGTCACCACCCGGTGCGTAGCTTAGGCCGGCCCCACACAGCGAATTCCGGAAGCAGTTCCAATCCTCAGCATCAACACCCACTAATCCAAGCTGCTCAGCAGTTTTGAAAATGGGAGCTGAATGAGACCAACAGTAAATAATTTGAGAATAGAAAAAAATGCCACGAAAGGATAGAGCATGTATTAGACTCTGTGTAGGAGCAGACTATGGCATCAACGGCAAGAGGGTGGTCACGCCAATTGGAATGTTGTTGCCATCACGGAAATTCCAGCGAAGACGAAGAGAAAAAAGAGGGAGGATCATCTTGAAACTGCACCAAATGCATGATATGAAACGAGGGAAAGATAATCTATTACAGCTAATCTTTAGTAAAGCATCCCCCTGGATATAATTGGCTTTTATAATATCGTTCCATAAGCCAAAACTGTTGATAGCTCTCGAAAGGGATTTTGATAAAAGGGCGCAATTAAAAACCCGGGTATCAAGTATACCCCAACCATCGGACTTCTTGGGTCTACTGATATCAGCAAGACTGCAAAGAGGATATTTCCTGTCCATATTTTCACCTCCCCAAAGGAAATGAGATATGATGTTGTTGATCCTGGAAGTAACATCAGCGGGAATGTATAGAAGATGAGCCCAGAAAACAATCATCTGTGATAGCACCGACTGGATCAAAATGAGCCTACCACCCATAGACAACCACCGATGATTCCATCGCTGAATCCGGTCCCGAAATCTGTCAAGAATCCAATTCCAGTCTCTGTTCTTGTATCCACATGGCTTAATAAAAAAGCCCAAATATTTGAAACCATTAGACATGTGACGAGTGCTGATGCCCATGAAATCAGCAATGAAATTAATCTCCTGGATGTCACCATATTCATATAGAAGAAAAGACTTGCTGCAGTTAATGCCCAATCCAGTAGCAGATTTGAAACAAATAAACATAATGTGGATATAGAACCAATGGTTCCGATACAAATAACGAAATAGCAGTAAATCATCCACAAATAATGAGTGTGATGTGGAAACAGTGTTTGAGAAAGAAAAACCTTTGATGTAGCCTTTCTGTTCAGAATAATGCATTAACCTGCTAAAACCATCCATCACCATAATAAAAATGAGAGGGGAAAGGGCGCACCCCTGCCTCAGACCCCAGCCAACCTTGAAAAAATGAGAAGGATATCCATTGACAATAACATCATATCTAACATTGGATACGCATGCCATAATCCATCGAATAATCTGGATGGGAAGGCCGATCTTAAGCAACAAAACCCAGATGAATGACCAGTCCACAGAGTCATATGCTTTAAAAAAATCCACCTTCATGATTAAAGCTTCTTGTTTGTCAGAGTGCATGGAATGAGAAACCTCCTGGGCGATGGCAATCGCGTCATGTATAGATCTACCATTAAGAAAACCATATTGCTCCATAGAAATGTTGGCAGATAAGACAGCTTTAATGCGATTTGCAATAATTTTTGATGTGAGCTTATATATTAAATTGCATAGAGCGATAGGTCTAAAATCCGCAAAGGACTGTGGATCCGAGATCAAAAAAAGGACTCAGCCCCCATGAGATCAAAAAAGTGAATGAAGAATTCCGCAGGCCATCCATCAGGGCCCGGGCACTTGTCATGTGGAAAGGACTTCAGGACCGTTAGAGCCTCATTCCCAGTGATACATTGATCTATAGTAACAATAGCCTCCGCCCCAAAGAATCTCTGAAACTGGTCAAGTACCCAGGATTGATTCACAGCATCATTTGACGGATCGCATGTATAAAACTTTGAGAAGTGTGAAAAGGCTTCATCTTGAATTTCTGATGTAGAAAATACAAAAACGCCATCCTCCTTTTTGATACGCCAAATAACATTCCGATTGCGCCTTGCATTTGTAGATTTATGAAAATAATGAGTGTTGAGGTTGCCCTCCTTAAGCCAGAGCATTCTTCTCTTCAACCACCATGTCACCTCCTCGATTCGCAAAATATCCCGCCGTCTAGCTCCAAGTTCCTGCAAGAGGCGCAATGCATCTTCATTTGGGCTTGAAGACACAAAGGAAGCATATAAGTCCGCCATCATCGAAGAAATCTCCTTAAGCTCTTTTTTGAGAGCCAGTTTTTTCCTAATCTCCCATTCCTTCGACGCTCTCTTGATTTTCTGTATCTTAAAATGGAAACGCTCCCATTCCTTGAGGCTTACATCATCAATTTCTTGTTGCCAAATCCTGTAAACCAATTTTGAATAATTCGCGTCCTCAAGCCATATCCTATTAAATTTAAAGGGTCTGCCACTTGCAACAGAACAGGATTTCCAAGAGATCCGGATAGGCATATGATCAGAAACATTTGATATAATAACATCAGAAAGAATCATATTCCATCTATCTACGAGGTTAACATGCACCATAGCTCTATCCAGTCTTTTACCAATAAATTGATCATTGGCACGCTTATTTGTCCAAGTCGGCAACAGGGGAAGAGGTCGGATATCAGTCAAATGAAAACCATATAATAAGTCGCATAAGAAAGATGAGAGAGGATCAAATATGGAAAAGGATCCCCACACTTCGTCACGCCGCATCGTAGAATTGTAATCACCCATCATTATTAAATTGTGCAAAGCAAGTATACCAGAGTCAGCCATTCGCTGCCAAAATGACAGTCTGTTGCGATAGGGCGCGTATATATTAATAACATAAACCTTCTCCTCATAACCTCTGAGATGACCAGCCAACAAAATACCTCCGAAGAACCTGTAGGCCTTAAATGATGCCATCTCCGGATTCCATATAGCATTTAAACCTCCTGAATGACCAACAGCATTAACCACAGCAGCCTTCCAGCCATTTTTAAAACTGAGAAATAATTTGATAGCCCGCTCCCGGGCACATAAAGTTTCTTGACCTAGAAAAATAATAGGATCTTCAGAATACAAACTCTCCCATAGGCAATGTGCTTTGGAGGCATCGCCCAACCCCCGTATATTCATGGATATGATGTTATTCATCTCGACTCTGGTTCCGGGTGGCGTGATCTAAGCGCCCGAAGATCATACCATGTGCCTTCACTGATCGAGATTGGGATATCAGTAAGACTGTCATCTTTATCAGAAAAAAGAGAAATGGCCTTAAATTTCCCTTTTGAAAGTCTATTTGCTGCTTTTGATATACCCCTATTGGACGGGTTATCAGCCAAGTGGGATGATTGCTTAGCATCAGAAGATAAAGGAGGTCTATCAAAAACAATAAGAGCTACGAGGTCGAAATTAGGATTGGCCAATATGGATTCCAAATCAGTATCCACAGTATTCCTGGGAGAATCCGGAATATTAATGGGTTCAGTCGATTCGGGAGAGATATCAAGGGTCGTATGGGGACTATAGGAAGAGTTAGGCGGAGGAGCAGAGGATTCACCAATGTGGAAATTAGAAGAGGGATACAGTGGGGGATCATCTAGTGACTGATGAGGAGAGGCATCATTGTTCGAAGGGTCGTGGACATAATCATCTACATAGGTACAGGTACGAGCAATTGGACCATCATTATCACTGTTGTCCACAGAGACAATTTGATCAGAGTTGGGGATGTTATTTTCCTTAAAATCAGATGGACCGAAAGATTGACGAGGATCGACGTCTGATATATAATTTGACTCCGGTTCCAGAACTCGACTATTATTAAGCATTCCATCCGACTGATCCTGTGCAGTGAAAAAAGCATCTTCGTCAGAATTATGGGAAATAGGAATACCTGACTTGCCATCCAAACCATAACCGGATCCATGAAACGTCCGTTGATCGAGTCGCCTGGCATGAGCATCAGCATCAACGCAATACATGCGCAATCGGTATGGGCAATTTTCTCTGAGGTGTCCGGTGCGATGGCATATGAGACACCGGAAAGGGATGCCCCAGAAGTCTATACGTTGTCTGTGCCTTCTATTACCCCATACGAGATCTATATCACCAGGAAACCCACCAGAGTATTCGAGTTCAACAAGGATCCAAGCAATCCTTTTATCACTGGCCCAGACAATACTTGGATCAATATATTTACTGTTGCCAATAGAATTGCTAATTGCTCGAAGAGCCTTGATAGTCCATAATTCCAGAGGGAGACCCGAGAGTGTCACCCATATAATTCTATTGCGGGGGGCCTCCATAACTGGATTAAATCCAATATACCAAGGGATTAACTGCATGAAGCTCCGACCACGTACCCAGGTCCTGCTAGTGATCTTGTGTACATCCTTGACATCCAGAAAATGAACGCTGAACCATCCGTTGATGAGGATGCTAACAATTGGAGTATAGCCTAGAATCGAATTCCAATGTTTTTTAATCCAATTAGCCGTGTTGAAATCGTTGTTGTCCGGGAACAGCCATCTCCCAATAACCTCCCGCTTCTGTAGGCTCGCCACCCTTTTGCAGAGATCATCATAGTCTAAAGTAACTTCTTTTATATCCATCTTATGCTTGTAGCAGGTATAATTCTTCTTACGTCATCCCCCGCGCTTATGTTTGTGATGACCTTCGACCGGATAATGGACTTCAGAAGCAGAACCTTGAAAAGCATGTTTGATAATATACTCGTCAACCTCATCCCTCTGTGTGATATCACTATGCAACTGAGGAGCGAGAATATTAGATGATGAGTCAATTGTACCCGCCATGGATGTGAAATCTGCTGATGACACCTATAGCCGTCACTGCAGGAACATATTAGGTGACATATGACAAGTGGATGAGCTAATAAATTCGGCAGGGGTACAACCAACTTAAAAAAATCCGGAGGCAAATGGCGGCATGACGAGGGCGCAGAATATATAAGAGATAGAAGCTAGGAAAATCTTAGAAATTATGGTAACTATGGGTACAATAACACAGAAGGTGCGTGTATCAGGATAAGCATAGGTATGTATGATAGCTACGCCTTTGGAATTCAGAGCATAGAGAAGGAAAGAGCTGGATAAATGATAGAAAAGTTCAGAAGAGCCGTCAAAAGGCAAGGCCAGGATATTTTGTCAGGAATAGTACCAGGTGATAGTAAAAGATCGTCAGGTATTGACGTAAAATTCTAGATCGAAGGAATGATATCCCTTCGAAAACCTCCTTTCAGAATCCCTAAGTACTGACAAAATCTTATCGGAAAGGAGAATTAGTAGTATTCTAATCGAAATCTAGGACAGACCTTAACTAAGAGATATGATAAAATCTAGGAATATATGCGAGAACCTAAAAGAGGCAATAAATAATCATCAGCAAAGGACAACAATATTAATCAGTGTCCGTTGTGAAATAAAGATATGGCAGAAAAATATCCATAATAACGTTCCAATTTTCAAAATTCTCGAAAAAAGACCAAAGACGACTGAAATCAATGGAAAACGACTATCGGAAAAACCAGAGCCATGGTAGACCAACTATGGTTGGCAGCAGCAACAACACCAACAGCCAGGAATAGACCACCATCTTTTGTGAAACTTAATATTGATGCTCTTGCATGGATGTGATATAATGAAAAAACTGGTCCATTTGTTCCAATAATTGTACCATATGTTGAAATTATCATACTGTGAAGAAACCGAATCAGATGAATATGTCTGAGAAGATGTAGATAAAAATGTACCATCACCGTCTAGATCGACCATTTGAGAAATGAGTATGATATATGGAGCTAAGAATCAAAAGAGCAATCATAAACATCAGGATTGTCAATCCAATCTCAATCGCATCTGGAAAACTTATCGCTTCGAGTAGTGACATATTAGACCCTGTCCTTGATAAGTAAACGAATATGATCCAATAAACATCGAGAGCAAGATGCTCTCAACCAGAATGGACCAATAATAACGCCACGGATGACGTTATAGTGTCATATTGGTTAACTCCCGATAACCCAGGAAAGAAAATCCGTAAAAGCCAAAAGAGATATAGGCAGAAGCACCATGGAGAGTATCATCCAAAACCAGATCCAGCAAGAAAGAGAAATTCTAAACATAGAAAAAGGTAGGAAGATCCAAATAGAAGCTAAGAGCAGTACCCCATAAGCAGAAGAAATCACACCACCAGCGGCATGAAAGAGTTATTCAAAACCACTAATAGAATGGATTAAAACAAAAGCTTACGAAGAAATCATATCGATGCTCAAAACTCCTACCAACACCATGTCCATCGCTTCAGCACCATCACTATACTTCCAAGCATCCATAGGCTTATGGAGGAAACCTCAAACCATTTTCTCTTTCCACAACCAAACCACTAAAAATGTTCTAATAATGAAAGCTAGAAGTTGTTTTCTCAACACATTTTTCGGAATAATGAAAGAAATACGCTAGCAAAGGAACATGGCAAGTTTATGTGGCATATGTGTCGAGGACTTCCCTAGCAATAAAAGTAGTAGGAAGGTCAATGGAAAATTCTCAACCAAATCAATGGATATAGGTGTTGCAGATTTTGTTAAATATTGATAGCTTTTATGATTGTAGACTCAAATTTAGTTTTGAGGCATTTGGAAATCAAGGCATTAAAATACAATGCTTCTTTCTACTTACAACTGAAGCCTCATTAGAAGACAAAATTCTTTCACCCGTCATGTGATTGTATTATGGGCAAGAAGAGGACTTATTTCAGGTAAGATGGTGCAAGAAAAAGAGTTATGACCCATTTCAGATAGACAATATACTTTAGGTTATTTTAGACGCCCATCAAAATACTACCAGCATCTCTTACAACTATGGTAAACCTAAAGATCCTTGACCTTATTTTTTCTAGCATCAGGGAATTACCATCTCAACCTCATATGTTGAGATCGTTAAGGTATTTAGGACTTAGCCACTATAAAGAGTTAGAGTATCTACCTTAGATCATATTGCTACTTCTTTATAGTAATTATATGTGAATGAGTGTGATTGTCTCTAAAAACACACTGAATCATGGTGTTTCTTCAAAAGGGTGGCTCGTATTTCAGATTAGGTGTGATTGGCCAAAGAAACCACTATAGGACGATGCATCTTAGAACCAATATTTCAATACTTTGACATGGGGAATCATTGGTCTCCTGAGAAAGGATTGGATGTTTGTGTTCTCTGTGACATGTCATACTTAATGAAAAATACAGGAAATGATGATTTTATCTTATCTTTCCTCATCAAAAATCTTGATAAAAAAAAGGTAAACCACCAGCCTTAGATGAAAACTGATAGATTTTAAATTGTTGCTATCTTGGCTAGGGAGTCTAGATCAAAATTCACGGTTTTAGAAATTGGTGCAATCAATGATATGTCCAGGAATTTAAGGAAAAATTTTAAGGCCACAATGGAGGTTTTGGGGCCCCATTAGGCTAGCTGGAACACGTCTCTCTAAAATTCCATTGAAGAATGTGTAATGGAACTCATGAAAAAGGGTCGAGATCCTGGACCGGTATTTGATATGAGGTCCACAATTGGAGAAATTTTGATTCTTTCTCCAAAAACATCTTATGTAATTGATCAGTCGTATGTACAGATGGGTTTCTAGATGCTTTTTTCCACCAACTCTATTTCTTTTTTTATGTGATCTAGTTGTTGAACTAGAAAAATATACATCGACAAGTTTGGAAAAATAAGTTATTTATACCTTTCTCGAAAGGGATTTTCCGAGACTTGATGCTTGGTTTCATTGGTTTAAAACCACTGAAATAGGGAAGGATCCTATTAGCTATTTTTGGCATGGAAGAGATAATGTGACGGACTGGGAGCTAAATCCAAAGACACTTTCTTCAGGTCTTGATGACTATCCACGTGCTTCACACCCAAGTGAAGATGAGTGCCATGTAGACCTATGATGTTGTATATATCTTGCAACAGACTGCATGAATTTAATTTCCAAGCAATTTGGTTCAATGAATAATAAGTACTCTATAATTGCAAAACAATTTTCAGATCTTAAGCTACTAAATCAAATGCACTATGACAATATTTCTGGAATGTACCATGATTTTGGGAACCACACGGAACATGTTTTATTGAAATGGAAGCAAATTCAGGATGAAAAAACATTACACATCAGGACAAAGCTTCATAGGGTAGTATCACATAAACGAAGCCTACATTTGGTACCCCAAGTAGGAAGCCAACAATCCTTAGAAGACCTAAATTTTTTGGGTAGTTAACAAGTTTTTAGGGGATAGCTTAACAGTTTCCAAATATAAGGGGTGGAAGTTGATTTTTTCGGTGCTTGATATCAGCTCTGTATTTAGTATGAATATACCTTGCAGATTAGATTACTAGATTCAAGGCAGAAGATATGTATAGAGTTTAGCTTCAAGGAATATTCTATTATTAATGTGATTATTTTTAGGATTTTATTCCTTTACTATTGTAACAGTTTAGGAAGTAGTTTCTATATATATTATTTCATATAGTAATTTAAAGGTGTGGTATTTTGAGGCCAAGACTTTTTTAGTTTTGTAAAAATTTTCTCCAAAAATTCTAATTGAATTATTTGAGCACTGGCTTTGACAAAATTTTTGTTTCTCATATGTTTTTCTAGTATTTCCATAATCTATTTCTGCACATGTCAAGAGTTACATAGAAGATTTGGGTAGGAATAGATTGATTTTCAATCTCTTTGAAATATCCTACAAATTTATAATTATTTAAAGAGAGTAGTATATTGGAATTTTTGTTTGAGTTAGCTCCTCTTTAAATTGGTTATTATTTGCCACTTCTATCTTCTCCTGAATGTGCTTTGTTTCGTTGTAGAAGCTTTCTACACGCATCCAATTCTGCCTAATTTATTAAGTATTGTGTTTGGCTCCTTAATTATTAGGAATCTCCATACATTCTTCTTTCAAATTCTTTAAGAAACTAAGTTCTTCTGTCAGGCTGAAAGCTAACACTTTGAGAAAGGACTCTGCAAAGGAGGGATTTATTCATGAATAGGGATTATCATTGATTGTCAACGACCCCCAATTAAAACCATAAATGTGGCCATTGTGCTTCAAAGGCTGCTATTCGGTGACAGTGAACAGTGTTAAACAAGGCCTCATAATTATTGAGGGAGCGCCCTCTAGTTCAAGGGCCAGCTTGAACCTAAAGTTGGTTTAGTTGGTTTCTTGGCATAGTTTTTGCAGCGAGGGACTGCCTACGAAATATAGGTACAAAATTTGGCATCGTCACCGGGGATCCAAGTAACTAATAAATTTTTCGCTGGATCACGATGAAGTTTAGATATATTTCTTACTCGTGAACAAGAAGTAGGCATTGGTATTGGTTGCATTATTTTCACCTGGCGACTCCATTTTGTTGGATGGCAATTCCACTGGGAAACCGATCCCATTGTTTTGAAATTTCAGCTGCCTTTACTACTATGCAAGGTTTTTCGATGCTTGAAATCAACAATATATGTTTTCTCCTCTCAGCCATGATCAAAAAAATTTCATGTCTACAGAGGAAGAAAATTTTAAAGTACACATGTGAGTATAAGTTTTCCATGTGAATTTATGTTCATATTATATATATTCTTCAGATTTTCAGATGTTGGAAATGTAGTTTGTTAATAAATCCACTCCGCAGTTGGTTACATTGGAAAGCAGATTTCACCTAACAGTGTGAAATTTTCCAGTTCAGTTAGATAGAAGTGTGGGGATTGAATAGATATTCAGAGTTTCAGTATGCAATATATCATCGTGTTCATTGTTTATGAATGGTGTGATAGATAAACTTGTATATTCAGTCTAGAATTTTTCATTTTTCAGTTTTCAGTTTTCAGTATGAAAGAGTATTGGGATTAGTGTTGGCATATGGTTGCATGACACATTTGTAGGTTGCAGTCTGCATTAGTAGCCTATTCAAATGACAAGGTTGATCCAAGAGAGTTGTTTATGGCAGATGTTGGTTGATGATCAGGTTTACAGTATGAATCCATGCCCAATGCTAAAGGCAACTAATCTTCTTGTTCTCTGCATCCCATAGGGAGAAGTAGTCCCCATTGGAGCTGATGTTGTAACATGTTTTTTCACACCTAAATCTTTTAATTTGCAGTGAAAAATTGTCAAAATATTACTAAGCTAAAATGTTGAGAGTTTTATTATTGTGCTTTTAAAAAATTTAATTTAATTTTATATATTAATTTTTTATTTAAAATATATTATTTTTATAAAAATTATAATTTTTATAAAAATATATGTTGTAATTTAAATAATATAATAAAATTAATTAAATTTTAAAGCCGAAGTTATATTAAGAATTTCAATTTATGAAGCACGGTTTTAGTTGATTTAGGACCCCCTCAAGATTTTTGACATTTTGTTGAGGAAGGGGGTCTGAAATTTGGTTTTGTTAAAACCACTCTTTGGGCACGTGGTAGCTCCACATGATTTCAGACCCCTAGGCAGCAAAATCACACACGATTGCGGATACCCTCCAAATTTTTGCTCGTGGTTTTCAAAACAGTAGGCACTGAAGTTAATTTGTTCATAAGACATTTACCAATATGCCTAGTGGGGTATATTATGAGGGCCTTGGAACCAGTAAGGCGATATTGTTCAAAAACAATAAGAAAACCGCTTGTGACGAATCTACGAGATATGTGATGGATGATTCTCAATTAAAGCCACTAGAAGATGCGATTCCTTATTTAGATGGGTACACAATACAAATTAGGGACTTGAACGAACATGAAAGCTAGAAGTTGTTTGCTCAACACGCTTTTCAGAATAATGACAGAAATCCACTAGCAAAGGAACAAAGTAGGTCTATGTGCCATATGTGTCAAGGAATTCCCTAGCAATAAAAGTAGTAGGAATGGCAATGGCCAGTACTCAACCAAATCAATGGATATGGGTGTTGCAGAGTTTGTTAAATGCTGAAATATTTTATGATTGCATACTCAAATTTAGTTTTGAGGCATTTGGAAATGAAGGCATTAAATTACAATGCTTCTTTCTACTTACAGCTGCAGTCTCGTTAGAAGATGAAATTATTTTCACCCGGCATGTGATTGTTTTGTGGGCAAGAGGAGGACTTATTTCAGGTAAGATGGTGTAAGAAAAAAAAATTATGACCCATTTCACATAGACAATATACTTTACGTTATTTTGGACGCCCATCAAAATACTACCAACATCTCTTACAGCTATGGTAAACCTAGATATCGTTGACCTTAGTTTTCCTAGCATCAGGGAATTACCGTCTCAACCGCATAAGTTGAGAACGTTAAGGTATTTAGGGCTTAGCCACTGTAAAGAGTTATAGTATATGCCTGAGAGAATCTTGCTGCTTCTTTACAGTAATTATATGTGAATGAGTGTGACAGTCTCTGGAACAGCATTGAATCATGCTGTTACTTCAAAGGGGTGGCTCATATTTCAGATCTGGTGTGATTGGCCAAATAAACCACTACAGGGTGATGCATCCTAGAACCAATATTTCAATACTTTGACATGGGGAATCATTGGTCTCCTGAGAATGGATTGGATGTTTCTGTTCTCTGTGACATGTAATACTTAATGAAAAATATAGGAAATGATGATTTTGTCTTGTCTTTCTTCATCAAACATCTTGATCACAAAAAGGTAAACCACCATCCTTAGATGAAAACTGATATAGTTGAAATTGTTGCTATCTTGGCTAGGCAGTCTAGATCAAAATTCACGGTTTTAGAGATTGGTGCAATCAATGATCTATCTAGGAATTTAAGGAATATTTTCAGGCCAAAATGGAGGTTGTGGGTCCCCATGAGGCTAGCTGGAACACGTCTCTCTAAAATTCCATTTAATAATTTGTGATGGAATTCATGAAAATGTTGGAAATTTCAGAATTCCCAAAACAAATAAAACTGCCTTGCCCAACACAGAGAAATATTCAGAATTTTGACAGAGTTTCACAAAAAAAATTCTATTAAAAAAAACTTGCTGTTACAATACTTCCTCAAACTTAGAGGGATTACAAATTGGCTTATCTGCTGCAAACACAGAGTAAACTATCACTCTCTGTCTCACACAGAGAAATACTCTGTCTCTCTAACTCAACAACAGTACACTACTGTGCATACTCTGTTTTAAAAAAAAACTCTGTTGTTCTGTGTAATTATAAAAATTACAGCTCTCTGTCTTTTACAAACGCACTGCTGTGCATAAAAACTCTGCTCTGTTTTTTTCAACGCTGCTGTGTAAAAAAAAACATTACATTCCAAAATGACACTGTCCTGTGTATTTACAAAACAAATATCTGCATCATAAATTGTTCAACCACTAAGTTCACCGCTTCAGAAATCTTAATGGCTGCATTAACTCTGTCAGCACCGCTTGGAACGCATTGATCACAAATTTCACTTGCTGGCACTTTGATTTTTCTTTCCCGCACTGCTGTGCACATTCCTGTATAATAAAACCAGTTCTGTTGTCTTTTCTTTTTTTTTATTTACACTGCTGTGTAATAAAAAAGTTACACTTCACGGCCTTTACAATGTGCTGGGCCTTTTAATATATATGTGTTATATATATTAAAATAAAACATATAACATTTAAAACTTATTAAAACCAACTATATAAAAAAATGCCGTGTAAAAACTTCAACCGGCGATCAATATTTAACA
The DNA here is from genome assembly GCA_034641835.2 of Pinus albicaulis. Classification (NCBI taxonomy): domain Eukaryota; kingdom Viridiplantae; phylum Streptophyta; class Pinopsida; order Pinales; family Pinaceae; genus Pinus; species Pinus albicaulis. The sequence goes on from CM076584.1 coordinate 1,429,453,476, forward strand.
TATATGACATATGATATATGGCCGTATATAACATATGTGGGCCCCCAACATACATCAGCATTCCGAGGGGGTTCAATCCTCTGGCCACAACACTTACCAGACCCCCGCGGACTTTCTCTGTGGAAGAATGGTGTGGGCCCGGCTGTATCTTACAACAGCCGTTCCGATGGGGTGTTCTACTCTGCCGGCTCTCACTCATCGACCCCATCGGAATTCACTTCTGCCTTAAGTCTGTTGTGTTGGCGTTGAAATTATATTCCAACACTCCCCCTTAATTTCAACTGCTGGTTTTTCCTGCATACCCAAGCATTCCCTGAAATATTCAAAGCTTTTCTGCTGTAGTGGCTTTGTGAGGATATCTGCAAATTGATCCTCCGTTCTGCAATGTTGCAAAACAATCTCGCCATTGCTAACCAATTCCCGTATGAAATGAAACTTGGTGTCAATGTGCTTAGTTCTTTTATGAAAAACAGAATTTTTAGACAATGCAATAGCTGAGCTATTGTCACAAAATATCACTGTCCCTTTTACCTGTTCTTGACATAAACTTCTCAACATTTTTCGCATCCAAACTGCTTGACACGCTGCTGCCGTAGCTGCCACATATTCTGCTTCTGCTGTAGATAATGCTACAACGGGTTGTTTCTTAGAAGCCCATGAAATGGCTCCTGAACCCATGTGAAAAACATAACCGGAAGTGCTCTTTCGATCATCTACACTTCCAGCCCAATCACTGTCAGTGTATCCAACTAAATCTGAATTTTCTGAAGTAGTATAAAAAATACCAAATTTCTTTGTACCTTTAACATACCTCAAAATCCTTTTTGCTGCTTGCCAATGTGCATCCTTTGGCTTTTCCATGAACCTGGATATCAAACTAACAGCATGCATTATGTCCGGCCTAGTTGCAGTCAAATACATGAGGCTGCCAACTATGCTCTTGTATAAACTAGGATCAAAATCCTTGCTGCTGTCCTCTCTGCTGAGCTTTAATCCCATCACTGTGGGAGTGATCGCTGCTTTGCATTCCTGCATGTTAAATCTTTCAAGTACCTCATTAACATACTTTGCTTGTGAGATGAAAATCCCACTTTCATCTTGCTCTACTTCTATTCCCAAGAAGTATCTCAGCAAACCCATGTCAGTCATTTCAAATTCTTCCTTCATGACTGTTTTGAAATGTTCAATAAGGCAATCATCATTACCTGTAAAAATAACATCATCAACATACAAGACTACAATCAAAATTTTACCATCTTGTTCTTTGATGTAGAGGTTGGGTTCTCCCTCACACTTTTCAAAACCATTTTCCAGTAGATATGAATCTATCCTACTGTACCACGCTCTTGGCGCTTGCTTCAGCCCATAAAGAGCTTTCTTCAACTTACACACTTTGTGCTCTTGGCCTTTCTTCTCATAGCCGAGAGGTTTTTCAATGTAAACCTCTTTCATTAACACTCCATTTAGGAATGCTAACTTCACGTCCATTTGGTAAACTTTCCATTTGTTTTGTGCTGCTATGGACAACACTGCTCTCACGGTTTCCATTCTGGCAACCGGTGCGAAAGTTTCCTCATAATCAATGCCATGCTTCTGCTTATAGCCTTTGACCACAAGTCTTGCCTTGTGTCTCTCTATCTTGCCTTCAGCATTACTCTTGGTCTTGTAGACCCATTTAACACCAATGACATCTTTACCTTTTGGGAGTTCAACCAAATCCCAAGTTTTGTTCCTCTCTATGGCATTAATCTCCTCATCCATAGCTTCTATCCATTTCATATCCTTGATAGCCTCTTCGAAATGAACAGGATCATCAACATGACAATATAAAGCAAACAAAGAATTGATACCTTCATTAGCTAAATCTTGTTCATAAATGTCTTTCAAACTTCTGAATTTCTTACCTCTTTCAGTAGGTGTACAAGTACTTGAAGAAGCACTTGAATTTCCTCCTTGTGGTGTGCTTGGAAAAGCACTTTCATTTCTCCTCAAGGGTGTACTTTGCGGTGTTGATGCTGCTGTTTGGGGATGTATTTCAGCCACCTCATCATCATTTTCATCATGAGATAAACAATGTTTAACATTCACCATTTTCTCTATGCTTCCATCCCAAGCTTCCTCTTCAATGAACTGAACATCCCTGCTCACAAGAAACTTCTTGCTGGATGGGTTATATAACCTGTATGCCTTGGATTCCTCACTGTATCCAATGAAAATACATTTCTCCCCCTTGCTGTCCAACTTCTTCCTTAGCTGATCCCGAATGTGTGCATAAGCCACACATCAAAGAAACCTTCATATGTGTGACACTTTGCTTTGCATACACTCCATGCCTCTTGGCCCTTTGATTTCATGGCCCGCTTTGTAGGGCACACCATTTCAAAATATATCTTTTGCCTGATGTCACATTGACTTGATAATCATTAGGCAAGTGCTATGCCTTTAACATACTCCTCGCCATACCCATTATGGTTCGGTTCTTCCTTTCGGCCACTCCATTTTGCTGCGGAGTATATCTAGTTGTAAACTGTTTATGAATACCATTTTCTCTACAAAAACGTAGAAAATATTTAGATATATACTCACCTCCTCTATCAGTCCTTAAGACCTTGATATGCAGCCCACTCTGATTCTCAACAAGTGCTTTGAAATTTCGGAATTTTTCAAACACTTCACTTTTCTTTTTCAAAAAGTAAACCCAAGTTTTTCTTGTAAAATCATCTATAAATGTTAAGATATAGTGGCTGCTTGCAAGTGATGGAGTTTGCATCGGTCCACACACATCTGAGTGGACAATCTCTAAGGGTGCTTTTGCCCTTATGCTTTTCCCGGAAGGAAAACTTTCTCTGTGTTGTTTTCCAAGAATACAACCTTCACAAAGGCTGTCCGGTTTCTCTATCAATGGTAAACCACTTACCATTCCTTTTCTGTTCAACAAATTAAGACCTCCAAAGTTGAGATGACCAAATCTCAAGTGCCATAACCAATTATCATCTTTTGGTTCGCTTTGGAATGTCTCTTGTACTACTGCTGCTTTCTCTTCACCATTCATCAGATCTGCTCTCATTCTGAGAGGGAACATCCTGTTCCTTGTCATCTTCACTTCAGCAATACACTGTTTGCTAGGTGGTTTATCCATGATGGTACAAACATCATTATCAAAGAAAACACTATACCCCTTATGGACAAGCTGTCCAACACTTAAGAGGTTACACTTCATTCCTGGAACATAATAAACATCTGCTATGGTTTTCCTTGCACCTAATCTTGTTAAAACATTTACATCTCCTTTTCCCATAACAGAAACTTTGCTATCAGTTCCTAGTGTGACTTGTGACTGCACACTCTCATCTAACATAGAAAACATTGCTAAGTTTCCTGTCATATGGTTACTACAACCGGAGTCTAGAAACCATAAGTCTTCATTCTTTTCTTCAACCATATTACAAACTAAAAACAAATTACTTTGATTGCTGTTTTCTTTTGTGAAATTTGCACTAGTTTCACTTCTCATATCATTCTGCTTCTTCTTTCTACATTCATTAGCATAATGACCATATTTCTTACAATTATAACATTGGACATTGGACTTATCATACCTTTGTCCTTGAGCATTCTGCTGACCATTCTGTTGGCTGCTGCCTTGGCCTTGATGCTGATTTGGATTGCTGCCCCTTCCTTGAGCATTTGCTAGACTGTTCCTTCCACCTCTGTTTTGGCTTCTGCCTCTTCCTCTCTTGTTTCCTCTACCTTGCCCTCTTCCTCTTCCGAAAGACATTTGGGTCTTAAAGGCTTGCTCAAGAGATGAGTTTTCACTCCTACCCAATCTCTGTTCATGCGTAATCAGTGATGCATGTAATTCATCCACTGAAAACTTTGTGAGATCCCTTGTCTCTTCTATGGTGGTGACAATCACATCGAATCTTGAGGGTAAACTTCTCAAGAGTTTCTCCACAATCCTCTTGTCCTCAAGAGTCTCTCCATGAGATCTGATTTGAGTGACCATTCCAATCACATGAGTGAAGAATGAGTCAATGTTATCTGACTCTTTCATACAGAGAGTCTCAAAATCTCTCCTCAACAACTGAAGTTTTGCTGTCTTCACTCTCTCCATACCCTGATAGGCTGTCTTGAGAGTTTCCCATGCTTCACTGGATTTCTTGGCTGCTGCTATCCTAGGAAACACACTCTCATGCACTGCTTGATACAAGAAGAAAAGAGCCTTGGCATCTCTCTTCTTATTGTTCTTCAATTGTTCTCTTCCTGCTTGATTTAACATTAAAAACTCTGCTTCATCTGCTGGCTCTTCAAAGCCATCCTCAACTAATTCCCATAACTCTTGTGAGGTAAATAAAGCCCTCATAGTTATTGACCAGTAGTCATAATTTTTTCCATTGAATTGTGGGAGATGGACATTTCCCAAACTCATACCTGTGCTAGAACCAGCCATTCTGCACTTCTAACTATGATTTAAAAACACTTGACTGTGTATTAAAATAGCTCATTGTACTGCAACAGTAACACAACAAATTTTATAGAGAAATACCTTTGGATTCCTTTGGCTGAGTCTTCACACTGCTGGAGAAGCTGCTGCAACTAAGAACCCCTTTCCTTCAGCTTATTTGACCTTCAAATAGCCTGGATTGGCTCTGATACCATGTTGGAATTTTCAGAATTCCAAAACAATAAAAAACTGCCTCTTTAACACAGAGAAACTAATTAAAAATTTCACTCACAGACAGAGTTTTCAACTCAGAAAAAAATTTCTATTCATAAAAAAAACTGCTGTTACAGATTCTTCCTCAAAGTCAGAGGGATTACAAATTGGTTTATCTGCTGCAAACACAGAGTAAACTATCACTCTCTGTCTCACACAGAGAAATACTCTGTCTCTCTAACTCAACAACAATACACTACTGTGCATACTCTGTTTTTAAAAAAAAACTCTGTTGTTCTGTGTAATTATAAAAATTACAGCTCTCTGTCTTTTACAAATGCACTGCTGTGCATAAAACTCTGCTCTCTGTTTTAAAATACGCTGCTGTGTATTAAAACATTACTTACCAAAATGACACTGTCCTGTGTATTTACAAAACAAATATCTGCATCATAAATTGCTCAACCACTAAGTTCACCGCTTCAGAAATCTTAATGGCTGCATTAACTCTGTCAGCACCGCTTGGAACGCTTTGATCACAAATTTCACTTGCTGGCACTTTGATTTTTCTTTCCCGCACTGCTGTGCACATTCCTGTATAATAAAACCAGTTCTGCTGTCTTTTCTTTTTTTTATTTACACTGCTGTGTAATAAAAAAAAAATTACACTTCACGGCCTTTTAATATGTGATGTGCATATGTTAAATAAAACATATAACATTTAAAACTTATTAAAACCAACTATATAAAAAATGCCGGTATAAAAACATTTAACTGCGGTCATTTTTTTAATATATAACATATGGCATATAATATATGTGGGCCAGCTGATGACGTAGGCAATTCCGGGGGCGTCCACAACTCCAGCCACAGACTTTCAATGACCCCCGCGGACAGTTATTCAAACAAGTGATGTGGGCCCGGTTCCGATGGGGTATGCTGCTCCAGCCGGCTGCATAGCCTGACCCCCTCGGACTTCACTTGCTGCCCTGTTCTCTGCGCTGTTTGGTTTATACAGCAGTTGGAAAATTAATTCCAACAATTCCAACAAAGATTCCCTTTGTTGTCTCTCTCTCGGAGCTGCAGGCGCTTGAAGAAACTATTCATATGAGTGGGATTCATTTTTTCTGCGAGGCGGCAAAAAATTTCGGAGATAGCTTGAGGTTTAAAAAGTTCCCACTTATTGTTTATTTAAAAACTGGCTATATATATGGTCTCCGTTTTACGTGGGAGCGTCTGAGGATATCATCGTAATAATGCTCCTTATTCGAACCTCAACTCTAAACCCTACCGATCAGTCATCTTATCTTCCACCCAATGAACTTGAATTTATAGGTAAGCATGTTGTGTAAAGCAACACTCTACAATTATTTTTATAAACCCTTCGTGTATGGCATTTCAAAATTAAAATAATGTTTCTTTCTATTATTAAAAATTCTGTGTCGGAGATTAAATCACAAACCCAAAAGCATTCGTACAATTATATGAAATAACACATTACTAAATATTTCAATTTGATTATTGCATGATATTTATTAATAATAAAATCTGTCATTTATTATTAATAAAATCTATATCATATAACCTCATTTCTAATATAATATCTCCATTTACTTCATCGTATAATATAAGAATTTTTAACACCTGTATTATTTAAAAATTAGTACTTATTTACCTTCTGATACACAAGGGATTACCACATTGAATTCATGCAAATATCTCTGTGAACGATTCATAATAGGAAATAAATAGATTTCCTAGCATTGGCAATGTATACTGTGATGTTTTTCTGTTTGTTTTTATTTTTTTTTAATAATTAATTTTGAAAATTCATTCAGTTATATTATTTAATATAACTTTCGGGTTTTTAAAATTATACACCCTTGATATCCTTTGTGTAGGGATTTGTATCACCATTACCTATAGGGACATATTTTCTTCACTCAATTTTTTTTTGAAATATTAAGAACGTGTCTTAGTTCGAGATGGGAACAAAGTGCTCTATTTGTTAGTGTGTCATTCCAATGTTTCGTTTAGTTCGAGTTGGGAACAAACTACTCTATTTTCTAGTGTGTCATTCCAATGTTTTCAATACAGGTTAAGTTTTCAAAAAAATTATAATAAGATTACGAAATAATAAGTTTTGGAAATGTTCTTTACAATTGAAATCTAAGAAATTCAAGTTAGCTTTTTGGTTAGGTCTCTACTAAAATGGTAAAATATTTGATGGAGAGACCAAAAATAACTATAAATCAATTTTTCCCAAGTACACTTTTTGGCATGTTATATGAATAATTATTCTTATTTAAAATACTAACATCTGTTACATAATAGACAAACATTTTCGAGTGTAGCATGGTAAAACATTACTTTGAGAATAATGCATATAACAAGAAATAGGAATATTAAGCTGCTTATGAAAATTACAAATAAATCTAAACAAATATGTAGTAATTAAGTTGAACTAGAAAGAAGTTTTCACTCATATTTTGTAGAATTCAATTATTTTTAACTATAAAAAAAGAGTAAATAAGATTAAATATTTAGGTAATTGTCTTACCAAAGTCATGGCATTGAGAATTTTAGATTGAATTCACACAAACTTTAGGAATAAAAAGTGTATACTTCTATCTGCAAAACTCATTAGGCTAAAATTTCAAAGTAATTAACTATAGCTTTAATCAACAATAATGATATATAGCATATTTCCATCATAACAATGAATAAACATAAGTGTCAAAATAATAATTATTTAAGATTAGAAGTGTAATTTGGTTATAAAAAAATTGGTAGATGAAATTTACTCATTCACAAACTCTCCCATTGAATACAAAAATGAAAATTATGAAATAAATAAAATTAAAATGCATGTAAAAATAATTTAAATATTGCTTGCATGCTACTCAACATATTCTAAATAGTGTCTCTAGCTTTGGGTTAGAGTGGGTCTTTCAATCTAGAAATTATTTCTGGAGTTCAATTGGCTTACCATGAAGTCCCTTTCTATACCATTTTAGGTTAGGCTCCCAAACATGACCCTTTAGAGGATCTTGCTAGAGATCTTACAGGATAGCAAAGACTCCATACACCATTATATCAAGGTAGACACTGAAATATTGGCGAAGAGTTTGATGAGTTTCATCTCCATATGTGTTGAAGTGGACCTCACTCAAGGTTTATAGAGAAAATTCTCCTTAAGTGGGCACACAAGGAGTATTCCTAACCTTTGGACTATGAAAACAATTTGTCAAAGTGTATAGATTTCCAACAGTCAAGTCACCTTCAACATGTGTTTCCCTTTCCTAAAGGGACTACCAGCTTTCACGAGGTGAAGAGAAACAAACGTTGCTAGCGTGATCCAAAACCAACAAGTAGTACAAAGAATTGAGCAGGCCAAAAGCAAAATAGCTTCGGTCAACAAAAAGCATCAAATAACAACTCAACATTTTAAGCTCCACGTCAACACCTAGTAGTTCTAATCCAGTCTTCTGTGGAGGAAAATCCTTTTCAAGAGGAGAAATAGAGATCTTCAACTTCAACATTGCATGCAATTTGTGGGAAAAAGGGAATCATGAATTGGACTAGTATAATAGCAAAAAAACCAACACAAATCTAGTTGTTCCGGAGGCCATGGCAATGTCTCAAGAAAATCAACAAATGGTTTTATCCTTACTTGTGTCAAGTAGTTCTAGAAGATGGATTTATGTCTTTAAGAGAAAGGGGAAAACATAAAAACCATGGTGATACCCCCTAGTATTCTAATCAAATCATATAGTAGATGATATCTAATGTAATTTGATTATCTAATATATTATAGTTTCTGGAAAAATAAAATTAAATTTACGAGATTAAAAACGTGCACACTGGATGTTGGCATGACCCAAGTTGAACATCCACCTCAACGGTTCTGTATGTTATTGAAGTGGTTTCTTTCTGCAAAAATGATTCGGTGTCTCTTATCCAAACACAATGACTCACCGATTGGAGAAACAGGAATTGTTATTAGTAATCAAAGGATTTGAGGGCTTATATCAATTATTTGTATGAAATCAGGATATGGAGGCTCGATAACTAATCTGTGATGCCCACATAGAGTAATATAGTCATATTGGTTACCGCAGAGGGAGAATTGTTTTCTCAGTTGTCCATCTAATTTGTAATAGATTTTAAGGTAACGTTCTACTTCTGGACACACTTAGGATGAAGTTCATACATAAGCATGTCTATCATTCCTAGAAACCATATAATGTGGCCCCCAAATGGTATCATAAAAATATGTGTATACTTGTACAATTCGAAAACTCTCCATACTCTATCACGTGCAAAGCGAACCATACCTCTAGAATTTGCAATGAAAGGACCAATTTGGGATTTGATTTTGAACTGAGATTTCTTCTTTGTTGATACAAAATGTACTTCAGCTGCATTAATCATATGTGTAATGTGTTCCACAACAAATATCCTCATGGGGAGGAACTTTGGCAACTTGCAAGTGGGCAACTGACACTCAATATTCTTAGCTCTAAATAATTTTGGTACAAGTACTAGTCTCTAGTTCTCGCTTGTCTGAAAACTACATGATATTTTTAATTTCTTCACTAATCCTTGGTTCCACTGTGCTATTGAGGATTCTCATATCTCGATCACAAACAATTCAATGAATCGTTTGTAAGTGAATTCTTTCTGATCTTTCATCAGCATTCTTGTCCAGAAGATGACAGACTGAGGTTGTGAATCTTCTTTCAATTTTCTCATTGTCAAGTGAAAACTGTTTTCCTAAAAATATACAAAGATATCAACAATGACCGAAGTGTATTTAAATACTTCCTATATGTGAAACTTGACAAACTGATCATGAATGGCATTTTCTAGGAATTGTCTGAAATTGAACATCATGGAAGGTTTAGATTTTGATGAAAGTATTGATAGAAAGCCTAAAATTGTTTCACCTAACCACTAGTATGAATAGTATCCTAGTAGGTAAGAAATGAGAGTGACTTTGTGGTGAGTCCTATCAGGGAATGTAAAGGATGTCTATGGAGGATTCTTCTTGGGCAGGAGAGTACTCTCCAACCATGAATAATTCAAGGGTTTGGCTCTACTCGAAAAATCTAATTTCTGATACAATTACCTGAGGATTTCATGGGAAAAGGGTGTGGTTTCTTCAATTATAGGAGCCTCCATAATTTTCATGATAGACTTGGCACTAATGGTGAATAGAACCTCCCCTGTGGGGGCAACAACAACCCCCTGATTTAGATCATAACATTCATGACACTTTCTTATAAATTTAGGACAAGTAAGAGATTTTGGAAATATATAATACGACAGGTGTTTGTTCCACATTCCTATGTCATTAGCCTCATCAATGAATTTATCTTCCCACCAAAAATATATGTCGAAGATGTCAAACTCTGAGAGAGTCTCATGAATTTTGAAATCCCTGTCAGCAAGGACAATATGATTAATGTCCACAAGACGGTGAACCATTGGATTGAATGGCTCCTAATCCTTCTCCTTTGGAGGCATGTATATCTCTAAAAATGAAACTGACTGTCTTTTTGGTATCTGCACGTGCACATATTAGAAGGAGATTAAACAGAGAGGGGAAGAAATATAAGGGATTTATTCTTGATTAGAACAATAAATTAGAATAAAAGAGAATTAAAGAAGAGGGATTTTCTGCTGATCTGCAGATAACTAAAATTTTTCTTTATATTTGCAAAACTTGGAATTCGATCACCTGTTACAATACAAATACCGATAAAACATGGTAACATTTGAAACAGGTCGGGAAAGGTTATTTTGTAGGATGATGGGGTTTTTGTTGACATGGCTCGGGACCATTGGGTAGTGGCTTAAATAATTTAATGTTTCAACGAGTCCTGAAGCGAGAGTAGAGATGATTGAATGTACATGACAGGAGTGATAATGTGGAACAATAAGATTGATAGAGGGTTAAAATTCAACAATGCAGTTTAATCATGGTGGAAACCTCTTTTCGGAGGGGGTCTAGGATGGTAAGAGGAATGGCAAGGGGGAGTGTGAAAATATAGGTGCTTGACACATAGTGGATGGGCTCGTTTCGGAAACTGCCCATTTTGGAACCCCCCTCCAATGTTAACTTTTGGAGGATGGTGGGGGGGGGGAATAAATATGGGATGTCAGATGTGATAGTGGGGGTGAAGATCAAGTGGAAGGTGACAAAAGTTTAATGATGACATGATGGGTGAGTGGACGGTGGGGTCAGATGGTTTAAATGAAATTTTGAGCGAAGTAAAAGGTATGGGGACTTTAGGATATGATATATAATATGTCAAATATACTTTAAATTGAGTCAATCCCTGAAACTTTGGATAAACTCCTTTATTTTTTATTTTTCTCTATACATGAAAACACATGAAATCTTTGGAATGAGGTTTTTAGAGTAAATTTCATTTTTCTCCACATTTATTTTCTTCTTTCATTCTACCTACCCTTTCACTAATCTAACATTTTTTCATCATTATTTTGCAAGGTTTATGTAGGCTTTCAGACCCATATCTATTTTTTTTGTGAAATTATATACTACTCTAATCCTTATTTCTCCTATTGATTCAGTTTGAACTATTGAATCAATTTTATTTCTACCTAGTTAAATAATTTTCCAAGATTGAATTGTTTGGCAAATCCTTATTTTCTAACCTATCGATTTTTTTTATTTTTTTTTTAACTGTTAAATCATGCTTAGACTTTATGAATTGAACAAACTAATCTAATCAACAATGAAATTTTGATTTGTAACACTTTCATTATTATTCTTTTTGGCGTTTCCTTTATTTTTCTTTTCTATTCTCTTTATTTATTTATTTTTCATATTTTTCAATATACCCTCATTTCTTTTTCCTTCTTCATAGATGTTTTTTAAATGTTTTGAATATTGAAAATCATGCACAATATGAAAGCTATGAATGTGAAATATTCGATCACCTTGAGATACTATGAATTACAAGACCCTAACAGTGGCTCCAACTGGGGATGGAATTTCTCCAAGTGAAGTGTCAAGAACATAAGATAAGTAGCCTTGAGTACTCCGTTTTCTACAAAGTTTTCATCCGATTTCTCTTTTTTTTTTTAATGAAATCTCATCAAACTAGTCTTAGGGCCTTGTCCACGAGCTTAAACCTTTGTTAATGAGTTATCAAAATCACAAACTGTAAAAATATGATATTTAAAATGATGAAATATCAATTGTATTGTTAAGAGAAGTAATGCTTCAACATCCTGCCATTGACAGGACATCCAGGTATCTATGTTCCATCTAGCTCCTTAAGGAGATATGCATTGTTTCCTTTGAAAGAATCAATAATGTATGGTCCTTCCCAAAGTTTGTCAACTTTTACATGTTTACCTTTGTCTTCTCTTCTGGAATCCCATTTCAAAACATCGTCACCTAGATTAACATCACCACCCTTTCTTCTCTTATAAAATAATCTTCTTGATATTTACTTGAACAACTTGGGTCTTGTTATAGACTTCTTCTCTGGGCTGTTGTAATTGAATAGTTTGATTGATCCTTCTCTATAAATTATTTGGTTCATCTTGTATTTCCTAAATGATCTTCATAACTGGAACTCCTAATGAGGGAGGAAAAACTACATCCATTCCATAGACCAATTGGTATGGAGACATGCCATTGGTTTTTTTGGTAGTAAGTCTATTAGCCCAAAGTAAATTGACCAACTTGTTATGCCATGATTTCATGTTGTCTTCCAAAATATTTTTGATGATATTCACCAAAATTTTGTTTGAAGACTCAGCCAATCCAATACCTTGAGGATAGTAGGTTGTTGAATGTCCCAAAGTGTGGTACTTATGACAAAAATAAACCATTTTATTGGACTTGAAGGCTGCAACATTATCAATGATAAGTTTTCTAGTAAAACCAAATCTAGAAAGGATATTTGTTTCAAGGAATTTAATAATGACATAATCAGTGGCATTTCTAGAAGGAGTGGCTTCTATCCATTTGGTAAAATAGTCTGTAGCAGTAAGAATCCAATTATTTTGGGTAGAAGATGGGGGATGAATTTCTCCATTGAAATATAAACCCCATTGTTGGAAAGGGCTCTCAACAAAAAATTTCTTTAAGGGCAAGAGAAACAATTTTCTCTTTCCTTCAAAAATTTGGCATTTGTGGTAGGTAGTTTCCATCTTGTGGATGTAAGGGAAAATGGCAGGCCAGTATAAACCAACCCTACGGATATTATTGGAAATAGTTTTACAATAAGGATATCCACCACAGTCACCTTTATCGAATTCCTACATAAATTTATCTACATCCTCTTTTAGAAAACATTTGAGTAAAAAACCTCCAACATATTTTCAATATAAGATATTTTCTAGAATGCAAAATTTGACAGCTTTCAACTTTATTAATCTTTCTTTAGTTTTGGAAAAATTAGGAGGAGCATTCAAATTAAGAAAAACATATAAGATATCTACATACCAGGGAGAATTTAAGAATACTTCATCAATTAGTGGATTTTATAGTTCCTATTGATCATCCATTGAATAGACCATGTTGATATCTAGTGCATAAAAATTTGATTCATGCATCAACTTGGATAATCCTTGTCCTTTGATCAATTCGGTTGGTCTGATTTCCAAATCACATTCCAGAATAATAGAAATACATTTTCCTCTCTTTCCATCAGGACTATTCTACATTAAAATTTCTTTGACTACAACATTAGGCACATAAGAATAATACATGAATGTAAAATGTAAACTCTGAAATATTTTAGTGCTTTAACCAGAGCAAAGGCATGTTTTTCCATGACGTTGTACTTTAAAGATGCATCTCTAAAGGCTTTGCTGAAGAATTCTATTTTTTTTTTATGTCCTTCAATATTTTTCTGGAATAATACAACAACAATAGTATGTTCAAATGTAAAAGAAAAAATTATGAAGTCTTTGGTAAAATCTGGGCTAATTAGAACTAGAGATTTTATTAATGCTTGCTTGACTATATCAAAAGATTGCTTAGCTTCAATGTTCCACTTAAAATTTGAATTGTTTTTAAGCATGTTTTTTATATTTCTCAAATGTTCTGTAAGATTGGGTATGAATGTCCTTAAAAATAGATTTTACCAATGAAATATTGAAGTTATTTGATGTTATTGGGAAAAATAATGTTGAGTATACCTTCAATCCTTTTAGGGTCAATTTTAATTCCATATTTAGAAATAATGTGACAAAGAAGCTCTCCTTATTCAAGGCCAAACAATGTTTTCTTGGGATTTAGGGAAATTCCAAACCTTCTACATTTCTCAAAAACTCTTCTTAGATGTGCTCAGTGTTCTTCATTAGTTTTTTAATATACAATAATGTCATCAAGATAGATAAATGAAATGGTGAATATCATCTGAAAAAGAAATTTCCATGGCTCTCTAAAAAGTGGCACAAACATTCATTAATCCAAAAGGAATTTTCACATACATGAATGTTCCGCAAGGAGTAGTAAAGGTTGTTTTGTCCTGCTCATCAAGATGCACTAAAACTTGATTATATATGGAAAAACCATCTAACAAAGACATCTTATTGGATCCTACTACCCTCAATAATATGTGGTCCATTTTTGGTAAGGGATAGTTGTCCTTAAGGGATACTTTGTTCAGATTCCTAAAATCAATGCAAAGTTTGATTTCATCTATTTTATTTCTCATAGACACAATTTTGGATACCCATTTAGAATATCTAAGTGGAATTTTGATTTTGGCCTCATACTGCTTCCATTTATCTTTCTCAACCAACGATACTAAGACAACATTTATCCTACACATTTTTTGTTTAAAAGGTTTTTGATCCTCCTTGATTGGAATTTTATGTTGTATAATGCTAGTATCATAATCTTTTAGGTCCTCATAGCTCCAGGTAAATACATCTATGAATTCCTTAAACTGAGCTATATACCTTTGTTTTGTAATGATAGGCAGTGATTTTGACAATTTTATCATTTTGGGGCTTTGTTCACTGCCTATGCTACACTCTTCAATGTTTGTCTCTGTTTGTTCTATTTTTGGTATTTTTCCCACGTAATTAAAGTAAAAAAGTTCTTCTAAAGCGACAATCACTCTAGGAAGTATATTATACTTGAGTTGAAGTACTTCAAATTCTTCTTTTTCTCGGTCTTCATGTATTTCTGTTTTATGTACAATTTTATTTTCTGAAATATTTACATCAGAAATGACAGATTGTTTACCCACAATAATTTGTGCATCAATGTGACTATATTATTCACAATATAAGTCTATGTTTCTATCTTCAAATTCATCCTTTGATTGTAGGAAACTCTCAATTTTTTTGTCATTACCGAATACTTGTCGGTATCTCATGTTATTAGGCACAGATGGACAATGTTTAACCTCTGTTGTGTATTGTCTGTTTGGGTGAGGAAAATGACATGTGCTTGTTTTAAAGGATAAAATATTTTCTAGGATGTTTTGATTTCTTGGAAGAGCAGCCAGATCATATTCTTCAAATGTTCTTAGGAAACCAAGCACAACATTTATGTATTCTCTTAATCTAGGATGTTTTGTAGAATATTCTCCTTTAATTTGTTTTATGATTAGTTAAAAATCACCATGGAAATAAATCCTCTTAGCTCCTAATATTTTCAGAAATTGTAATCCTAAGAGCAGGGCTTCATATTCTTCTATATTGTTTGTGCATAGAAAATTTAGTTTGTACGAGTGACCTTCTACATCATTGTTCCTTGAATTATATCTCCAAACACCTTCTCCTGAGCCTATTTTTCTACATGAGCCATCAAAAATCATATTCCAAGGAGGTTCATTTTCACGGTCTTGTTGTACAATTCGTATTTGGTTGTCATGTTTTTCATTAAGATCATTTTCTACATGGGTAGCCTGTGTGTCAATGTCTCCATAACTATAAAGAATGAAGGAGTCAAGGTCGGTGTTGATAGTGTATAGAGGATAGTTGTGTGGTTTTTCTTGACTACTCACCATGTACTTCATTAAAGTTTCCATATGTCGTATTTTTTGTTGAACAAACATTGGTATTACGGAATAAGTCATATCCATTTGAAGGGTACCTTGTAACTTCACTCCCCATGAGCATGACAAAATAATGCCATACTTAGGAGGGATGTCAACTACTACTATATCCATCACTAGACTTTTTGCTGGTATCTGATCTAAAGTGACACAAAGATCTTTGATAAGACCTAGACATCTAACTTTGACAGAATTAAATGAATGCAAATTTTTGTAGGTTCTAGTAATTTCAAGGCCAAGCTTCTTCATAACAGCCTTTGGCATAAGATTATGTGATGAAACTGAATCTAACATGGCATTATGGAGAATTTTGTCATGAACATTAAGACTAACATAAAAAGGAGGGACATCTACTTCTTGGGGTTTACCATCAACTTTTGGCCCAAACAAAAGTTTAGGATCATCATCATTTAAATTAACAGTATCAGTAATTTCCCCTATGTTTAGTACCTTTAGGACCTGAGTCCTATACACAGTCTTGTTTATCAATTCAATGGGAGGAATATAAATTTTCAGTTTTGCAATTTCGTTCTCAATGCTGAATGGTGTTTGAATTTTGAGAAGATTTGAAAAATCAGTCCTTTTAGCCACTACTATTTTGGAAGGTTTAGTTTGTTGACTTTTACTACGGATATCAGTTTGGGCAATTATTGTAGGGTTATCAATTGTTTTCTTAGTAACATTTTCTGTGTTCTTCTTTTCTGAACTATTTACACTTTTCTTTGAATTTTCTGCTATTTTATTGAGATAAGGTTGAGAGACCTTTTTGGCATATTTTTCATAATTTTTTTTATTGGAATTGTTAGAGTTTTTCTTGCTTCTATGGTTATAATATATGCAAGCTTCCATGATAGCATCCTCAAATCCCTGTTTATAATCATCAGATTCTTCATATTATAATTCTGTTTGAGTTAATAAACATAATCCTTGTTCTTCTTTAGTGAGAAAAACAGTTTCATCTTCATTATTCCCATTAAGTTTATCTGATTTTCTTCTACTTATTCACCTACTCCTTCATCCTCATTAGAATAATTCTCTTGGAATAGAGGCATAATTTTCTGATCAAGAACTCTTTGGTCTCTCTGTCTTATCTAAGGGGGGTTTCTTCTAGGATTTTGATTTTTGTTTTGAGGAGATAGTTGATTTTCTCTAGGAATAGTCCTCTTGTTTAGATTAATCCTCTCTGTAATTCTCTCCATTTTTCTAACCAATGAGTCAATTTTAGCATCATATGTGGAAGTTTAAGGTGCTTCTCTTATAGTAAATCTTCTCTGTGTTCTCATTCTAGCTCTCTTTGCTAACAGGTTGGATTCTATGCTCACTAAATCCCTCTTCATTTCTTCTAATGTGGCCGAGTTTCTTTCTCTTAGATGATGAGACATTTATGGCTCAAAACCCTCTAGAAATTTAACTAAGGCTAAACCTTGTGGTGGTTTTATATGTGCATGTATTTCATTATATAAACTGTTGAATCTAGTGTAATAATCCTAAACACTTTCACCTGGGGCCCTCCTAATGTTTTCATATTCAAATAAAATTTGAAGAGGGTTATCTTTTACTTTGCACCTACTAAGGAATGTTTGATGAAATGCAAGCATGTCATTGATGTTGTTTGCAAGTAAATCTTTGAGCCATTTTCTAGCTTCTCCACTGAGACTCTGAGCAAACATTCTTAACTTAACACCTTGTTCATCTACGTCTTCAAGGTCAAAATAGTCATTCACTTTTTTGACATGCTGTTGGGAAGTTACAAGACCAGTTCCATCAAATAATGTAATTTTTTACTGGTAATCCTATGGCATAGCTGCCAATGGTGTTGTCAACACCAATGGAGCATATCTAGATGCCATGATTGGTGGTGGTGGTGGAGGTAGTTTAGAAATGAATGAAGGATGGATATTGAGTGAAAGAAGATAGAAAGTGGATGAAATATGATGGATGATGGGAGTAGATATGTGAGTGGGTTTTTGGGTGCTCTAATGTCGAAGGATAAAAGAAATTGTGGGGATTATAGAAGCAGTAGGACTAGCTAACTTAGTATGGGAAGTCTGAGAGGTAATAGAAGAAGATGCTATAACGGTTAATTATAGATATTTTTTAGGGTAAGCATCATCAACGGTTGAAGTAAACTGAGTTACCAAACCTTGAAGAGTGTCAAAATCTTGGAGAAGTTGAAGATTAGATTGAGTTTGTGAATAAGCTTCTCTCACTAGACTTTGTTGCAGAATAGATGGATCAAATACTATATGGTTTGTCCAATTCTCAGATTTAGTCCTCAATAAAACCTTTTCAAATTGTAAATCAAACTGGATGTCCTGTAAGGTGATAAAGTTTTTAGGGAGGGAATTTTCTTTGTGAAGAAATCAATTACTTGTTTGACTTTCAATTCTAGGAGTTTTCCTTAAAAAAAAATAAGGATTGTCCACTAGGATTTGGATCAGGATGGGATCTAGTAGAGATTATTTTAGGAGCCAAAATTCAGATCTCAAGTACAAAAAAACTGATTACTTACAAAAACTGAAAGAAAACCAATCTTAGAAAATACTTCTATCATACAATGTTTTTTTAACTAGGGCTTCTGAATTCGAATGAAATGACCAGTTTTTCAGTATTATCCCCAATATGGTTGCCACTATGTTATCATTCTATAATTTTAATATTGGCAAGAATAATTATATAAGACAACATCAAAATAGCTTTGGAGTCTAAAATATAGCCCTCCTAGACTCATAGAGGGATTTCTCTTTTAGATTTGGCTTTGTTTTCTGAGTTTGATATTAAGCTAGTTATAATCATTGTAGAAGTTGATTTTTTTATTTTATTGGTAGCTATGTTTAAACTAATTCCATTAGGCTATGGAGTCATAAAAGGATGGGTTGTTGTATCAAATTTTTAAAATTACATATAAGGCAAGCTAGCTACACATACTAGATCTTGAAACAAAAATAATTTTGAGATGAAAGAAACGGTGAATTTAGTAATGGTTAAAAAGAAATTAAGAATTTATTAAATAGAGTTCAAAATAAAAACATTTAAATTGCAACACAACTAGAAATAAGGTTCTCTAACAACAAATCTTAATCTTCAAATTTTTGTTTTACAATCAGATTTTAATGATGCATTGAGAGAAAAACAATGAAAACATTAACAGAGAAATGGAAAAACATCACCAGATAAATATAGCTCAAGTATCCTGTAAATGGTCTTCTGTTATTGATGCTCTAGCTTCAAGAAAATAAAATGGTCCAATAGAAAATTTCATCAATCCAGGGTCCAACCCCTGATACCTTGAATGTATACAGTATTGAATTGAATTCTACAATTCACTGCCATATCTAATAGGGAATTTGTTATTAATTAGAAAAATAAACAATAGTTGACTAGTGTGACGAGGAAATGGACACGATGAAATTAATTTGACATCTGACCCTATTTTTCATAACTTCATTGTTGCATGATCACATCTGGTGTTGTGCTGTCTGATTTTGGCTGATATGGTAGCATTTACTCTTCTTGGTATTCGCATAGCTTTTCCCACTGTTGCTCATTTGGAATTTCTATCCTAGTCACCTTTCAATATATTTCATCCAGCTTCGTGTAGTGAGAAAATGTGGGTTTAACCACAAAAATGTGCTTTATTTCATGCTGAATAAATATATCATTACTTATAACATCGAGAAAAGAATTTCCTGTCATGGTATTTTTAATGTTTGCATTGTTGGTTGTATACTTTGAAATTTCCGTTTGCTTCTTCACATAATCCTCCCTTGTTATCATTTTATCATTTAGTGTGAAAAATGAAGGTAATCCTCTCTTTGTCAATGGCTAAATTTTGTTAAAGGTTCTATTGAGAACAATCTCTAAATTGTGGAACTTTTCTTCCAACTGTGTGACCAATCCTTTCTTGGTGAGCACCTTCTTGACCTCTAGAATTGTTGTCATTCTGTCTTCAACTCCAAGTCTATCCAATTCATACCTTCTCTTTGAATTTAGAAATATAATAATGTTATTTGTTGTTTCAAGCATGTACCCGAGCTCCTTAGTGAAAATACTTATTATATCATTGACCTTTTCAATTAATTCTTTCTATTCAAATATGATTTGAATGGAAGGTCGTATTTCATTCATAGATTCAGTTATACTTGACCATATGATCTCCTTGAATCTACTGACCATGCTACCAATAGAGGATTCTTGAAGGGACTTCTGTAAACTGTCCATCAACCTTTATTTCTCAGTGATTCTATCAGATGGGTTGATTCACTCATTACTATTTGATCTTGTAAGACTTTGATATGAGCCTGTATTCTTTTAATCTCTTATGTCTGCAAAGACATATTCTCCACTGACTTTGAAAGATGATCTGCAACCTCTCTTGTGATAGCTGTTGAAACTATTGATGCTGGAATGGTTATAAGGGGTACAACCTTTAAAGGAACAATAGTTGTTTGTGCAACTTTCTCTTTCTCTTTAACCATCTTTTCCATTTCGACCTCCATCTGGTTTATTTGTGTTGATTGTTCCATTATTAGCTTCATCATCTCTACTTTTTGTGTTTCATTCACCTATATGTCCTTCGTTAAAGGATCTTCAATAAGTGTCATTTAGAGTTGATTTCTCAAGCCTACTATGTTTGCGTTTTTATTCTTCAAGATCTCTTCTACTGCCTCTTTATTTGTTGGATCATACCCAATTATTACAACTAAATCCTCTAAGGATTTAATTCTGGTATCCTTTGCAAGAGAAGCAATATTCTCCATATTCAGGTGGGACTAAATATTAGCCAGTGATACCTACATTTTAGATAGACTCATATCAATGCTAGTCAATGTGGATGATGTCATCTCTCTAGTTTGTTTTTGAATTTCCATCTGATCTATTGGGTGGATGTCCTTGAAATTAAACTCAAGATGTTTTATTGAAATCAGTAGGTGTTTTTGGCTGTGAAATTTGGGCTTCTAAGAAAGCCATGCACACCTTACCTTTCTTTGAATCGAAAGTTGATAGAAGCCTACTTTTTGAACTGGTGGGTTGTTTCCAAAATTTATTATAGGTGCTAGTATTCAATATTTCATTTTTTCTCTTGATCTCCCTGAAGGTGTCATATATAAATTCCTCCTTTTCCCTTGTAATATCATTAGATTTAGGTGTTGGAAGGCTTTGTTGCTGAATTGGAATTGTAGTTGAAGTTGTAGGAGAAAATATATGTTGACCACTTGCTGGAGAGGAGCCATAAGTGTCTATGATATTTACCATTGTTTGTTGCTTTGATTCCTTGCTTTGATCAGTGTCCATGTGAATTCTTACTCTCTTCCTATATTTAATCTTAAACTCCTTGCTATATGTACCGGTCCCCAAAGGTGACAGATCATCTCTTGGTATTTTTCATGTTGTCTCTTTCTCTTTTTCTTTACCTTTATCTTCCTTATCCTATATATTATGCTTCTCTTGTGAAGCAGAGGTCTATATACTTGAAGATGAAATTACCCGCTCTTCAGCCTCCTGCAAGGTGTTTGATGTCCACTCTCTCTGGTTCATAAATTGTTCAATCTCAAGCCTGTGAGTGTGAATATATGGATTTGATTTGTTTTCAACCCTTTCTTCAAGATCATTCCCAATGGGTCATAAGACCAAGTGAAACTGTGTGTAAAATTCATCTCTTTCAGCCTCTTGTCAGCCTCCTCTCCTCCTACTCTACTGTTGCAAATGAAAGGGCCAATTTGGGATTTGATCATGAACTAAGATTTCTTCTTTGTTGATACAAAATGTACTTCATCTGCATTAATCATATGCCTAATGTATTCCAGTGAAAATATCCTCATGGGGAGGAAATTTGGAAGCTTGTAAGGGGGAAAATCACACTCATATATTCTTAGCTCTATATAATTCTAGTACAAGTACTAGTCTCTAGTTATGGTTTGGTATGAAAGCTACATGATATTTTTAATTTGTTCACTGATCCTTGGTTCCACTTTGTTCTTGAGGATGCTCATAGGTGGATGCACAAACAATTGAATGAATCATTTGTAAGTGAGTTCTTTTGGATATTTCATTAGCATTGTTGTCCAAAATATGAAAGACTGAGGTTGTGAATCTTCATTAAATTTTCTCATTGTTAATTGAAACTTGTTTTCCTCAAAATATGCAAACGTATAAGAAATAAAGAATGTGTCTTTTAAACACTTCCTCTGTGTGAAACTTGAGAAACTGATCATGAAAGGAATCTAGCAGGAATTGACTAAAATTGAACATGATGGAAGGTTTAGAGTCTCATGAAAGTATTGACAAGAAGACTATAATTGCTTCATCTAGCCAATGGTCTGAATAGTATCCTAGTAGGTAACCAAGGATGGTGACTATGTGATGAGTATTATCAGGGAATGTAGAAGATGGGTATGGAGGACTCTTCTTAGGTAGGGGAGTGTCTCCAGCCATGAATAATTCAACATTTTCCGCATCCAAAATGCTTGACACGCTGCTGCTGTAGCTGCAAAATATTCTGCTTCTGCTGTAGACAACGCTACAACGGGCTGTTTCTTAGAAGCCCATGAAATGGCTCCTGAACCCATGTGAAAAACATAACCGGAAGTGCTCTTCCGATCATCAACACTTCCAGCCCAATCATTGTCCGTGTATCCAACTAAATCTGAATTTTCTGAAGTAGTATAAAAAATACCAAACCTTTTAGTACCTTTAACATACCTCAAAATTCTTTTTGCTGCTTGCCAATGTGCATCCTTTGGCTTTTCCATGAATCTGGAAATCAAACTAACAGCATGCATTATGTCCGGCCTAGTTGCAGTCAAATACATGAGGCTGCCAACTATGCTCTTGTATAAACTAGGATCAAAATCCTTGCTGCTGTCCTCTCTGCTGAGTTTTAATCCCATCACTGTGGGAGTGATTGCTGATTTCCATTCCTGCATGTTAAATCTTTCAAGTACCTCATTAACATACTTTTCCTGTGAGATAAAAATCCCATTTTCATCTTGTTCTACTTCTATTCCCAAGAAGTATCTCAGTAAACCCATGTCAGTCATTTCAAATTCTTCCTTCATGACTGTTTTGAAATGTTCAATAAGGTAATCATCATTACCTGTTGTTACACAGTAATTTGTCACCGTCCCTACCATTCCCCGTCCCGCACAATGGAGGACCCATTTTGTGACCTGTGAACATTGTCATGCCTTGAAAACATCATCAATGCATTCCTCTAAGCATGAGCTTCATTTGCCCTAAAGATATCTCCTTGCAAAAATCATGAAAAACATCCCTTTTTGCATTGGCGCGGGCAGACAGTTCATCACTCGTGCCAATGAGGAAAATCCTGCAAAGAGGTCACGCCAACTGGCGCTCTGTCCCAGAGCATTAATCGCGCCACCCAATTTGAGGAATGTTTTTTAAATAAAGATAGCAGAAGTTGAGTTCCAACAAACTCAGAAACCATTTCCTATCTTGAGTTGGGAGGTTTGGCTGCGGAAGTTCTATGGAAGGGAAGTGGTTTTGCCACCTCCCATGGAACCTTCCTTGTTGATAGGGCCAATCCCACATTGATAGGGATCCCAACTCCCTCCTTCCCCATCTATAAAAGCCTGCTCAATTCCATGGCAAGCTAGTCTTGAAGTGCCTAAGCTTTGAATCTCCAAATTCCCAAGAGCCTTTGTGCTGTAAGAGCCCTCTTTCCTCCCTTAAGGCCGACTCAAGTAAGGAGACTATCGTCGAGAGACTCAGGAGAGGTTTGCCCTTTCCCTGGCGATCTTTGCGAGACGTGAACGACTGGAAACCCATCTGAAGGAGACCAAGACGTCAGAACTTTGGTTGTAATCTCTTTCGATCGTTATTTAATGAATGATTACGATTATGGTTCCACTCTGTTTTCAATGATGTTAATATGAGTAGTATCCTTTCTGACTGATATTGAGTTACGTATGCCGGATTTTATGCTTGTATCTGTTTGTTTCTTGCATGTGCAGGTGTCCACCCACAGAGATCGTTGGAGGATCGTGATCTGCCAAGGCTGAGGAACGAGAACGCTCTCTTCTTCAGATCATAGCGTTGGAATCCAGGTAGGCTTCTATCCCTAGTATTTTCATTCGTAACTAGGAACTTGCGTCGTAACATTTCTGATTGTTGCTAGACCCCTGCTGGGCTAGTAGGGATCGCCTCTGTCCGCAGAGGGGATTTACCTCCTCAACAATTTGGCGACCATACTGGGGATCGTCTAGATTTCATTGTCTCGTTTTGATTATTTTATGTTTTTCCTTGCTTGATGAGCCTTCTGGGTTGGGTTCTTTTGCTGTTGTTTACTTCTTGGTTTGCTTAGTATGCATTGATCTGCTTCTGGAGTAGTTCTTTTTCTTTTCTGGCTGAGAAACTCAACTGGCACGCTTTTTAGCTCGACAGTCGCGCCAATTGGCGCATGCTGCTTTTGTTTAGCCCGCGCTAATTGCTTTCTAGCGCCAGTTTCAGCCTTACAGTCGCGCCACTCCTGTAAGGTTTTTGAGTTTCTTCATTTTTGAGCTCTCTGGGTTTGGCCAGTGATTTTCTTCTTGATTTTCCGACTGCCTGAGTGTGTTGGAGTCCTGTTTGACTGGGAATTCACCTCTGTCCTTTGGTTGTTTGCTTATATCTATCGATTTCACGTTTTGAGCCCTAGGGCATCTAGTGGCCTAGTGTATCGAGCCCTCCTTGGGAGTTTTGGTGTTTTGTTTGTCCGGTCGACTTTCTGATTGATTCTCCGCATCCTCGTAGTATTTGTTCATTGTTTTGTTGCGATTTTTGGGTGATTTTTCATTCCTTCATTCGAATTTCGTTTGGTCTTGCATTAGGCCTAGATGACACAGCCCATTGGAGCCTTTGGAGTCTTTTCTTGGTTTTGAGAGACTTTGGTCGATTTGGGATTTGATTGCTTCCGTTGTTGAGTGAAATTTGTTTGTTTTGCTCTATCGAATATTGTTTCTCAAGTTGTTCCGTTTGTTTTCAGTTTTTTTAGTGCATATTAGCTATCAAACATTGAAAATTGCAAAAAAAAAATCTCTTGTGATTTTGGTTGAATTAGTGCAAATTGTAATCTTTTCATTTTGCTAGTGATTAGTGATCTGAATGAGAAGTTTTCAATTTCATTAGCTGCATTAGAGATCTCGTTGTTTGTCTTTCGTTCATTTCGTTTGTGTAAAAACTCTCAACTCTTCTCTAATTAGTTTTCATCGAACGAAATGTTGGACTGTGGCATGTAGCTTTGCATTTAGGAGTCTTTTAAGACACTACATACGATAAGGCATGAAAATTGAAACTTAATCTAAGATCAACTTTAAAATCTATTCAATTAACCTAAGGCAGCATTGAAACTTAACGAAACATTTTTAGAGGTCTAGGCTAGAGACGTGTTCTGGCGTCTTTAAACCTAGCAGCTGTCACTCGCCGTTTGGCTTTAGACAGCACTAGTACAGAGTTGTGCTCCCCGTACCGTCGCGTATATAAAGGGAGACCCCTCTAGGTTTTCAACCCTTTATCCATAGGAAGCCGAGTCTGCCGTCCTATACCCGTGATACACCGAACACAGCATTCGGGGAGACTACCTGCACGTACAGAAAGTCCTTGGTCGATTTCTGTTTCATTACTGAAACCAAGGTGTATATGGAAGTTCACGGATATTTGGTACACCCTTTGAGCCTAGTTTTTTCCTGAGTAGTCATTTGGTCTTTTCTAACTCCCTAAACTTGAAAAGACCATCGAGCGCTTGTCCTTTCACGCTTGTATCAAATCTGAAAGAGATAGAGTCATCTTTCTATTGTTTCTTGACTCTTAAAATATGAAATGATAGAGTTTCTTACTTTTCAATGTGGTAAAATTAATCACCCACGATTACACGCCCGCTTAGATATTGCTTGTTGACCGTTTGATCGTGTGCCCTTAACTCGTTTTCAGCCCGTGTGTGTGTTTGCTTCTTTTTCTCCGGTCCTTTGCCACAGTGGCGGAACCTTCAGTTTCTTCAACTGGTAGTCCTTACACGGACGATTCTTCAGAGGCTTCCCAACCCTCTGTCGAACCACAACAGCCTGTTGTTTCCGAGTTTCCTGACGGGGGACCGGTTCTTGCTGAGCAACCCTTTGGAGGACCAGTTGAGTTCAATTGGCCCTTTTCGGACCCTGTGTCTGAATTGAGATTAGGAGCTAATTTCCTTTCTCTTACCTCGGGTTCGCCTTTTGTTGCTGCTATATTTCCTCCTAGTCCTCGCCGTCTTTTGCGTGATTTAACGGCAGGATCAACCATGAGTGATTCTGGTGAGGAAATCCCAACGTCCGGTGAAGAATATCAGCTCTTCCCACGTAGATTGTTTGAGGGAGACAACTCTGAGCTGGCTAACATGTCAACAGATAGTCCTTCTTTACCACAGGGATACAGATCTCTGGGTCAGATCATTTCAGCTGCAGCCTCTATGGGAATTTCATCTCCAGCTTCGAGGCCAGCTGCTACTACACCCGGGGTGTCTCCTCAAATGCCTGTCACATCTATTCCCGTCCGGCCCACTGTCTGTGTGGCCGCCTCTTCTCCTGTTGTCTCAGCATCTGCTACCAGGGTTGGGCCAACTCCTGAAGATGTTTATCTAGCTACTCCTATACCGGAGAACATCTCTCCGGAGGAGTATCAGTTGTCTTTGCAACAGTCGAACGCCGAGGGTGGACCGTCCGCCCAGGAGCCCTACCAACCTTACTTTTCGCACTATGCACAGGATGGTACTCCCGTGTATGCTTTCCCAGGTCAGTATGACGAGCACAGGGAGATTTTGCGTCTACCCGCTCCTGAGGCTTATCTTTATGCTCAAGGTTTACCGTACAACCAGGCTTATAACCCGTAGGGGCAGCCTTTCCAAGGCCAACCTGCGGGCCAACATGGCTATCTCTATGATCCACAGGGGAAACCCATTCAGGGCTACCCTATGGGCCAGCAAGGGCCGTCGTACAGTCCGAAAGAACAGTATTACAGCCCTCCCGGTCAACCTATCCAACCTCAGCCGGGGTACCAACCGGGACCGGTCTATGGTCCTGGGGGGCAAATCCAGCCTTCTTTACCAATGCAACCGCAGTATCCTGTTGTTTCTAACGTTGCATATCAGCCAGGACCATCCTATGGTTCTGCTTCGGGTCAAACTGGTTTCCAGCAAATACCTGGTCCTGTTCCACCACCAGGCTAACCGGCTCATCCGGTACAACCCGGTGTTCCGCCTCCAGGCCAACCGGTCCATCCGGTACAACCTGGGGCTCACTTACAACCAGGTCAACCTGCGCAACCAGCGTCGCCTGTCTATCCGGGTCAGCCTGGTCATTCGGGTCAACCCTTGCACCCGGGTCAACCTGTTCACTTAGGTCAGCCCTCTCAGTCGGGTCAACCTGTTCATTCAGGGCAGCCCGCTCATTCCATCAACCCTGCACAGCAGCCGGTTCATTCAATGCCGCAGCCAAATCAACAACTACACCCTACGTATCAGGCTCCGCAGGGTTCCACTTTTCAGCAGCCTACTCATCCTCAGGGTGGTTATTATCCTCATGGTCAGTCTCAACCGAACTATAACCACCCCAGAGGCTCTCAGTATTATCCTCCTCCACCCGGTTCTACCTACACTCAGCAGCCAAATCCAAACGCTGCTTATACAGGGCCAACGCATAATCAGGGTCCATACCCTGGTTATCAAGCCCCACACTATGGTTACCAGCATCCAAATCAGTCTGGTTATACGACCTACGCCCCCTACGGTCAGAATCCTCTGGGACAGAACCCGTGGGGGTAAGGATATTCACAACCATCGTGGAGTATGGGTACCAGACCTCATCCTGGGCCTGGCATGGCAGTTAACCCTCCATTGCCGTTCCTGGCTACCTTGGAACTGCCGGACATTTCAAAGTTGACCAATGATCCGATTTTACATAATCCATATTGGCCTCCGGTTCCCACCAAGATACCAGGTGACTGTCCCAAGTTTGAGGGGAAAGCTGGGGAGGACCCCTAGGCGCATGTAATGACGTATCACCTTTGGTGTTCGTCTAACTATTGGGTCGACGATTCGATTTTCCTGCGCCTCTTCCAGTGTACCTTAACTGGAGCTGCTGCTAAGTGGTACATAGAGCTATCCCGTGGCATTTTTCAAGATTTCAACTCTTTAGCCATGGATTTCCTCATGCATTTCCAGTTACCGGTTCGGTATGAAGCCGGGACGCACCTCTTGACTTCCATGAAGCAGGATAAAGCCACTCACATCTCAGATCACATCCATGAGTGGCGGCGCCGTCGTCGACTGATCAAGTTTCACATACCTAATCAGATTTTGACTCACTGGTTCACCACCTCCTTTGTGAATAAAATTGCTCAGGATATCGCGATGGGAGCGTGCATGACTGAGGAGCAAGCCATCGCGCATGCTCAGTACCTGGATCTTGTCTATTCACAGTCTGGCACGCTTTATGACATCTTGACCGATGCTCCACGGCCCGGAACCACTAAGGCCCCGCCCACCCCTGCGGTGGATGGTGTCATTGGTTCTGTCTCTCAAAATTCGAAGAAGTGTTTGAATGGGAAGTAGAAGGCTAATTCTTCCAACAATACCTCTGCCAACCCCGTCTCATCTGATTCTGGTAAAACCGCGGAGGTGAATGCCGTTCAGGCCAATCCTGCGGACAAATCCTCGAAGGGGAAGAAGAAGGGCAAAGGCAAATCAAAATCTGATGCCCCGAAACCAGAATCTAAGTCTCGTACTGAGGATGGCTCCCAGCGTAAACCGAAGTACCCTTGCCTCATCTGTGAAGAGGACCATTATACTAAGGATTTTCCACGACGATCCGAGGTTAGTCAACTTCTTAAAGGCCCTAAAGGGACTCCAGTTGTTTTGAAAGAGCCATTTCCATCTCAGCAGACCCAGATGGTCAAACAGGCATCACCATCTGCACCATTTGGGTCTCAGGTTTTCATGGTGAAGAGTGTTGAACCCATCTCTGTCGCTACGCGGTCGAAGGACTACAATGAACCGCGGTAGGCACCCAGGAAGGCAGTTGCGGATGGGCCGCCTCCCCCACCTGTCTCCGGTCCATTGGAAATCGAGAAACCTTCTCTGGAACCCATTGTGAAGCCACCTCCCAAGGGTGTTCTTCGAAGATCTTCTTATAATCCAAACGCTCGCGCCGCTCAACATTACAGTATTGTTGAGGATCTGGCACAGGCGCCATGTGCGATGTCCGCACTTGAGGTTCTTCAAATTTGTCCTTCACAACGGAAGGCATTACTGTCTGCAATCGGGGGCATCGATCCCGCCGACTCGAGCCTTCTCACCTTCGATCTGGATAATTTTACTCCCCGGCTTCCACATCAAATCGCTTTGGTCATTCAAGTCGGGATTAACGGTCTGAAAATTCATAGGGCCGTCGTAGATGAGGGTGCATCTACCTGCGTTATGTCCTCCGCTTGCTGGAAGGCCATCGGCTCTCCAGCCTTGTCGTCATCCCCCAATACCCTTGAGGCATTTTATGGTCGGGAATCTAAACCCCTGGGCATTCTCGAGAGTCTCGCGATCACATTACAGGGGAAAAATGTCAACGTAGAAGTGGAAGTGGTTGATGCTAAACTCAACTACAATATACTTCTTGGCCACAGCTGGACCCATGCCATGCTCTGCGTGCCGTCCACCGTCTTTCGATTCATTAAGTTCCCTCATGAGGGAAAGATTGTCACAGTGGATCAGTTGTCATTTTTCACCTCTAACTCTGAGAACAATGTGCCATACGTGGATAAAATTCCGAATCCCCCAGACAGTGTAGGACCTGGTCTCTTCAAAGACCCAGTCCTCATGGGTATATTTCCTGCACCGCTACCGCATACCGCTCAAGTCAACATGTTGTCTAGGTCTGATGACCCCTGGCTTATTCCTACACCTGAGCAGGTATATGAGTTTGGAGAATCCATGCCTTTAACGCCAGTAGAGATCAACTACTGTGAGATTGTTGCGGCATCAGATCCTCCACCTCCGCAGCATGCTCCTTTGAGCATGGCTCTCGACGTCTACTCCCAATCCCCCTGGCTTGGTTAGGATGATTCACCTGATCCTCTCAGAGAGACTTTTCTTTCCGATGAGGCTATCATTGAAACTATGTCTCTTGAGGAATTTCCTTGGGGCGATGGACATCATCGCTCCTCGTTTATGCCTAGCTTGGGGGCAATGACTGATTGTCTGGAGCGTTATGCTACTCAGGTTCCTTCCCCTCCTCTTCAAACACCGATCTTGACGCATGAGGTTTTTTCAGACAGTAATCTGAGTAACATTACTCAAACTGTTCCAATCAACATCTCCATTAAACCGGGGATTGTTGAGAATATTCATGTGGGTGTGACTTGTTCAAGTATATTCAAGTATATACTGAATATACTGAGCTTCAAGTATATACTGAGCTTTTCAAAGAATTCAGAGATGTTTTCGCATGGTCTTACGAGGAAATGCCGGGGATTGACCCTAGTATTGTAGTGCACGAGATTCCAACCTATCCAGGTGCGAAACCCGTGCGCCAACGCTTACGTCCCATGCATCCTCGCAAAGTCGCCACTATCAAGGCAGAAGTTGAAAAACTTCTGAACGCGGGTTTTATTTATCCCATCCCCCTTACAGAATGGGTGTCCAACATTGTCCCTGTCGATAAAAAGCAGGGTATAATTCAAGTCTGTGTGGATTATCGCGACATCAATCGCGCATGTCCAAAGGATAATTATCCCACTCTGTTTATCGACCAGATCATCGACGAATGTGCTGGGAGTGAGATCTATTCCTTAATGGACGGTTTCTCAGGATATAACCAAATCAATATCGCACCTGAGGATCAACATAAGACCACATTCATCTGTCCGTGGGGCACTTTCGTGTACAAAAAACTTCTGTTCGGCTTAAAGAACGCTGGAGCCATGTTTCAGCGTGTGATGTCCTATGCTTTTCATGACATCCGCCATATCGTTCAGCCTTATCTGGACGATTTTCCAGCCCATTCGAGTAAGCGTGAGGACCATCCTCAGCATCTCCACCATATCTTTCTTCGTTGCAGACGCTACAATATGAGGCTCAATCCTCATAAATGCGTCTTCTGCGTTGATTCTAGCCGTCTTTTAGGATTCATCGTCTCGAAAGACGGAATTCTCCTTGACCCTTTAAAGGTCGAGGCCATCGTAAATCTCCCATCACCCTCCTCCCTGTATCAGTTACAGAGTCTGCAAGGGAAAGCGAATTTTCTTCGGCGCTTTATCCCGAATTATGGCGAGGTGGCCAAAGGATTCACTCGTTTGTTAAAGCAGAACATTCCCTTTCACTGGGACGAAATTTCTCAGGAATCCTTTGAGAAGCTGAAGACGTTGCTAGTCAATGCTCTGTTGCTTCGTCCTCTGGACTACCACTGCGACTTCAGTTTATATCTAGCCGCCGCATTTAGCACCATAGCCATGGTCTTGGTGCAGGATGATGATCAAGGTGATGAACATGTCATTTATTACCTGTCTCGGAACCTTCTCGACCCGGAAACGCGTTATGCACATGTCGAGAAATTGGCTTTAGCAGCAGTACACGCTGTACAACGCTTTCGCCATTACATCCTTTTGCGCACGATAACAGTGGTTTCAGACTGCAACCCTATGACGTATATTCTTTCTAGACAATTACTGGGGGGCAAGTACTCCAAATGGATTGTGATCCTACAGGAGTTTGAATTGGATTTTACCACTGCTAAGTCAACTAAATCACTGGTCTTCGCGGATTTGATATGCTCTCTCCCTCCAGACTCTGTTCCCTCACACTCTGAAGACCATATACCGGACGAAACGCTTTTCCTCATTAGTACTCATGATCCTTGGTACGGTGACATCATAGTGTATCTTCAGATCTCGACATTTCGGTCTAAGTTGGATAAAACTGCCCGCCGTCGGATTCGGCACCAGTCCCAACCCTACCGTATAATAGTTGATACCTTATATCGCGTTGGAGTAGATTCGGTGCTCCGACGATGCCTAACCTTGGAAGAGGCTGAGAAGGTCTTAAATGACTGCCATAGTGGCACCTGTGGCGGACATATGTCCGGGTATGCTACTGCCCAGAAGATTCTGCGAGCAGGTTATTTCTGGCCTTCCATATTCAAGGACTGTATCACTGTAGTCCGTAAATGTCATCCATGCCAGATTTTTCAGCGCAAGATGCGCGCACCGCCATTTCCATTGCATCTCATTATTACCATCGGCCCTTTTGTGAAATGGGGCGTGGATTTTATGATGTGTAACCCTCACTCGGCCGGGGGGCATGTGTATATCATTGTCGCTGTTGACTACTTCACTAAGTGGGCCGAGGCGATGCCTACACTAGCTGCTGACGGGAAAACGGCTGCTCAATTTATATTCAACCACGTTATCGCACGTTTCGGGGTTCCTCAAGCCATCGTCACTGATCACGGCACTCATTTCCGTGACTACATGATGGCGGAGCTGACTTCAACGTTGGGCTTGCGTCACGACAGCTCAACACCATACTACCCTCAAGCGAATGGTCAGGTTGAAGCAGTGAACAAAGTTTTGGTCACTATGCTTCAGCGAACAGTTGGTATTCATAAATCCAATTTGCATCTCCAACTGTTCTCAGCTCTCTGGGCATACCGAACATCTGCTAAGAGTGCAACTAGATTCACACCATTTCAATTGGTGTACGGTCTGGAAGCCACTCTGCCGGTTGAATGTGAAATTCCTTCATTGAAATTAGCTGTGGAGCTTTTACCTGATACTTCTGCCGAGGAAGAACGTCTTCTGTATCTGGAACGGTTAGATGAAATCCATCGTCTGGCTGCTTTGATTATCGAAGCACAAAAGAAGAGGGTCAAAACTCATTTTGATCAATCTGTTTCCCCCCGTTCTTTTATCGAAGGATACCTCGTCCTCCTGTACGATCAAGCGCATGATAAGCTTGGAGCCGGTAAGCTCCAGCCTATGTGGCACGGGCCCTATATAGTAAAGCGCGTTTTGAAAAATGGGGCCTACGAGCTTATAAATTATGAAGGAGTTCCGCTGGCGCAGCCCAGAAATGGGCGGTACCTTAAAAAGTACTATGCCTGAAGTGATTTCTTGGTGTGGTGTGTGTACATAGGTGTGTGATTTTCATTTGTGTGCATGTATTTTGTGGTGTGCTTTGTAAACATCTTTCTGTTGATCAGGTCTTCCTGGTTGTGCAGATGTCTTTTCATCCATTTGTCGGTTTCGTGGATGGTGCCTCCTGCAGTACCAGGAATCTGTCTTCAGTAGCCTGGGTAATCTATGATCCTGCTGGTGAGTTGATTGATCTGCAAGGAGTGTGTCTAGGACATACCACGAACAACATCGCGGAATATAGTGTTGTGTTAGAATTATTAACCGAGGCAGTAAACCTTGGTATCCGTGAATTGCTCGTGTATCTAGATTCGCAACTTGTGTTGTTACAACTGAATGGACACTATTCAGTAAGGAACCCGTCCATCTTACATCTGTATCTGCGTATTCGATTACTGGAAAGGAATTTTGACTACATTACATATCATCATATACCCAGGCACTTGAATACACTAACAAATGCAGTAGAAAATTTGGTATTAGACAGACATTTGTGCAATTTATAAATCATCATCACATGTAAATAAAGATCCATCCAGAAATAGATATGTATATATATAGATATTGAAATGTTTACATAGAGTGTGTCACATAAAAGTCAAAAATATACATAGTCGTCTTAAATACATCCGGAGACGATACGTCTCTCAAAAAATAGGTGTGGTATAAACCCTAAGAGCTAATCCGTATGGTGCTCATGATAGCACGTGACTGCACGAACTAAGCGTCTCAGGATTCGGTGGATCCGACTCGGAACTCCCACCGTGTGGTGCTGGTATGCCATCGGTACGTCTGCCAGCCGAGCATAGTCTGGGATCCCGTGGGCAATGCCCTCGAGATTCTGGATCAGCTCTTCTCCTCCGGTGCCCTCTCCCTGAGGATCAGGGGAGAGTTGTGTCCTCCGTGAGATAGGAGACATCCCAGCTGGTCTCTCAGGTCCCACATCTGCATGCATATGTGAAATGTGTTAAGACGAATGTGTATTAACAAAAGCATATAAATATAAAATAAAAAAATATGAGGTCTTACCCAACTCCTCATCCCAGTCATCTCCTTCTGGTAGTGGGAGATCTGGGTCCCCGGTAAAGTCAGTTCCTGCATAGGGCCAGTCTTCCACAACAATCAGCTGGTGCCGTAACCACCTAAAGAACTCCGGCCTCCAGGACATCTATTGGCCGCCTCCAGATCTGGGCATCAATGCTGCCCAGTGAGCCATTCTTGGCTCTCATGGTATCGGATCTGCTACTGCGGCCCCTTGGCCCTGGAAGATTGGTAAGCATTCCAGAATGAACGATACCAAGATGGAACCATAACCAAACTATTTCAGTTTACCCTGTTTGCATTTCGTGAGCTGCCTTTTCATATTGATTGTTACTGCTGTTGCCCAGTCGTACAGCAGGGGACTCATGCATTCTGAAGCTAGTAGGAGTTGGGCCTTTGTGGCCTCGTGCAGTGCCTGCGACCCAGTAGCCCGCGTGATGGTATGGAGAACCACTCTTAATGCCAGATCAGGGATAGTGTGGATATCCACTTTCTTGCTACCTGATCCCGTTTGAGCTCCTTGGCAAACTCGTGCCATCACTTCTTCCATCTTTTCCCCAGATGGTCTGCTTCCAGTCAACACCGGGATCGCACCTCTGCGGGACAATCCAGTGATAAAATAAACATCGGAAACCTCGAGCTCTAATACCTGGTCTCGTAACCTGAACACCTGTTCACGTTCATCCCAGATACTGATTAAATACTGGAGGAGCTCGGGCTGAGCTCGTAGGCATGGTGTGAGGAAGAACGTTTTCAGTCCACAGTTTCTAAATGCATTCATGCAAGCTTGAATTTGCATGGCTTGTTCATCCTATTCTCCATGTTCTCGTTCTTTCCATTCAATTGCCATTTTGATCGGTTACCTACATTCATATGGTCATAAACCCTTGGTTAGGTATTTGATGAGTCTCAAATTCCATACAATTTGGTCTAAATTTCGAAATTTTAGGCGTATTTAAGGTTCGGCCGCTGGCGCGGGCCCTTTGTATAAAAGAGCTCATTGGCACGGGTCCGTGCCCGATACCCGCGCCAATGAGCCCGGCCCTAGATTTTCAAAAATGGCTCTAGAAAACTGATTTACAGGGTAAAATTATTAAAATTCGGATGAAAATGGAGAGCAAGGGAGCGCCTCTTACCTATGACAGACGAGAAGCTGAATGGTCAATTGGATTTGTCGAAATCACCGTCAGAAGTTTCTGCTCCAAATGGACCACTGTTGCTTTTTACCAAGTTAAATAGTGAATGTAATTTTATTTTTACCAATTTGACATATTTATAACTTTTTGACATGAAATGAGTTGTAAAAAGTCATTTTTATCGAATATTTTTATATATATGCTATGTCGAAAATGGATTTTACGCTTGATTGGTATGTGCAGCAGCAGGTTTTTGCGACTTAAACGATGGAAATGAGTTGTATTTTATACTTTTTCGGACTCGGTAAATACACGAAAAAGTCACTTTGGAGTCATCTTTCAACTCTTTTCTGACTCTCTAAACATGAAAAGATTTCCGAGGCCCTTGTCGTTTCGATCTCGTTAAATTTGACACGAATCGACATCTACCCAGTATATGTTTAACCCTTTTTCGGGCTGGGATGGATTGATTACGAAAAAGGAATACCCTAGCCTATCACGACTAGGAGGTTTTCTCAGATATTTTTTTCTACCTTTTCGGATCTGAGGAACTATTCATGAAAAGGTACCTGTGGAGTTTACTTTTCTGCTGTCTTTTCAAACTCTCTAAACATGAAAATACGCCGAGTTCTTCCTTTGTCAGACTCGTTAAACCCTGATGACGTCGGACCCAGTCGAAATGACGTTCTTCGAGTTCCTCCTTCCTAGGACTCGTTAAATGCACTAGGATGGATTCACCCGAAGGGAGGACTTATATTGCAAGCATATGCTATCCCCTTCAAGCTTGTTATAAAAAATAATTGGGGTACTCGCCAGAAATGGTAGGGGAAAAATGGAACCATCGTCGTTGTCGTCGGCAGTATGTCGCTCTTGAACATGGCACTTTTCTGCATTCGTGTCGGGTTGGGGAAATCTCATCTCGTTTCTTCACTTTGCCTCCGTGGGTTTGGACAATCCCTTTTGACCTCTCCTCTGCTTATTGCCTTGTCACCATGACCTCTGATCTACTGATGTCAAATACTGCCAAATCCACTGTCGTGCCGTTTATATGTTCAAGAGAAGTTGGCCTTTGCTGGTATCAACCTTCCTCTGATTCTCATACGATCCTGATTCACAACAAAACATCATGTTCCTCTGTCTTGTGTCGATGATGTGGGAATCATTATGGCCCACCTTCGATCAAGGTCACTTCCTGTCGACATCAGCTCATTATCCAGGAAGCTGATCAAGAGACTCCTTTATGGTACCTTGGAGCCTGCATGCCTCAATGGCAGGTTCGTCGCATTCGACGTGAGGTTTTCATCATTGGCCTCCGATCGAGTGATTCTGTGGGTGTTCGACGCCAACCCATTGATTCGCACGCCGTAGATTGTACCTGTAGTACCTTGAGGGCCATTGTCATCATTGGTGGTTCCTCTCGCGTCTGTTAATAGCTTTCATCATTGGCTGGTAATCAGACGATGTTCCTGCATGTTCGACTTCAGCTCACATATTCACATGCTCGAAATTGTACTTTGTTTGGGTCGAGATGGAGCGCAAGACCCTGGATTGTGTCTGTTGTAATCCAGGCTGCGATTGTGGATTATTATCATTATGTATATGACTCATTGCTTGGATGGCTGCGACCATACCTGAGTCTATTTATTTGATCCTCGCTGGATGGCTGCGCCCATACCCTGGATCCGGATTATAGTGTACTCTGTTTTGGATGGCTGCGCCCATACCACATATACGTCATGTACTTGAGATATCAGTTGTATCTTTCTGCGCAGGTTTTCTGACGGCGGGCCTTCAGTTGAACATGTTCTCGTAAAGCATTTCACCCCTCTCTCTCTCGGGCCTCATACTTTAGGGGGCATCTATTACACATTAATTTGTCATCGTCCCTACCATTCCCCATCCCGCACAATGGAGGACCCATTTTGTGACCTGTGAACATTGTCATGCCTTGAAAGCATCATCAATGCATTCCTCTAAGCATGAGCTTCATTTGACCTAAAGATATCTCCTTGCAAAAATCATGAAAAACATCCCTTTTTGCATTGGCGTGGGCAGACAGTTCATCACTCGCGCCAATGAGGAAAATCCTACAAAGAGGTCACGCCAACTGGCGCTCTGTCCCAGAGCAGTAATCGCGCCACCCAATTTGAGGAATGTTTTTTAAATAAAGATAGTGGAAGTTGAGTTCCAACAAACTCAGAAACCATTGCCTATCTTGAGTTGGGAGGTTTGGCTGCGGAAGTTCTATGGAAGGGAAGTGGTTTTTCCACCTCCCATGGAGCCTTCCTTGTTGATAGGGCCAATCCCACATTGATAGGGATCCCAAATCCCTCCTTCCCCATCTATAAAAGCCTGCTCAATTCCATGGCAAGCTAGTCTTGAAGTGCCTAAGCTTTGAATCTCCAAATTCCCAAGAGCCTTTGTGCTGTAAGAGCCCTCTTTCCTCCCTTAAGGCCGACTCAAGTAAGGAGACTATATCGTCGAGAGACTCGTGAGAGGTTTGCCCTTTCCCCCGGCGAGCTTTGCGAGACGTACGATCGGAGACCCATCCGAAGGAGACCACGACAGAGCATAAGTGCCAACTTCTTTCGATCGTTCCATGTAGAAAAAAGATTATGATTGGTGGTTCCACTCGTTTTCAATCAACCTAATATGAGTAGTATCCTTTCTGACTGATATTGAGTTACGCATGCCAGATTTTATGCTTGTATCTGTTTGTTTCTTGTATGTGCAGGTGTCCACCCACGGAGATCGTTGGAGGATCGTGATCTGTTGAGGTTGAGGAACGGGAACGCTCTCTTCTTCAGATCATAGCATTGGAATCCAGGTAGGCTTCTATCTCTAGTCTTTTCATTCGTAACTAGGAAATCAAGGCCAGAACATTTCCGATTGTTGCTAGACCGCTCGCCGGGCTAGTAGGGATCGCTCGGCTCGCGTGTATGGGGATTTACCTCTCAACACCGTAAAAAAATAACATCATCAACATATAAAACAACAATCAACATTTTACCATCCTTTTCTTTGATGTAGAGAGTGGGTTCTCCCTCACACTTTTCAAATCCATTTTCCAGTAGATAGGAGTCTATCCTACTGTACCACGCTCTTGGCGCTTGCTTCAACCCATAAAGAGCTTTCTTCAACTTGCATACTTTGTGCTCTTGGCCTTTCTTTTCATAGCCAAGAGGTTGTTCAATGTAAACCTCTTCCATTAACACTCCATTTAGGAATGTCGACTTCACGTCCATTTGGTAAACTTTCCACTTGTTTTGTGCTGCTATGGACAACACTGCTCTCACGGTTTCCATTCTAGCAACCGGTGCAAAAGTTTCCTCATAATCTATGCCATGCTTTTGCTTATGGCCTTTGACAACAAGCCTTGTCTTGTGTCTCTATATCTTTGCCTTCAAAGATTACTCTTGGTCTCGTAGACCCATTTAACACCAATGACATCTTTACCTTTTGGGAGTTCAACTAAATCCCAAGTTTTGTTTCTCTCTATGGCATTTATTTCCTCATCCATAGCTTCTATCCATTTCTCATCCTTGATAGCTTCTTTGAAATGAACATGATCATCAACATGACAATATAAAGCAAACAAAGAATTGATACCTTCATTAGCTAAATCTTGTTCATAAATTTCCTTCAAAATTCTGAATTTCTTACCTCTTTCAGTTGGTGTACAAGTGCTTGAAGAAGCACTTGATTTTCCTCCTTGTGGTGTGTTTGGAGAAGCACTGTCATTTCTCCTCAAGGGTGTACCCTGCTGCTCTTTTGTTGGTGCTGCTGTTTGGGGATGTAGTTCAGCCAACTCATCATCATTCTCATCATGAGATAAATAGTGTTTAACATTCACTGTTTTCTCTATGCTTCCATCCCAAGTTTCCTCTTCAATAAACTGAACATCCCTGCTCACAATAAACTTCTTGGTGGATGGGTTATATAACCTGTATGCCTTGGATTCCTCACTGTATCCAATGAAAATACATTTCTCCCCCTTGTTGTCTAACTTCTTCCTTAGCTGATCCAGTATGTGTGCATAAGCCACACATCCGAAAACTTTCATGTGTGTGACACTTTGCTTTGTGCCACTCCATGCCTCTTCCGGCACTTTGTTCATAACTACTTTTGTAGGGCACCTGTTCAATATGTACGCTGCACAATGTACAGATTTAGCCCAATAATCATTTGGCAAATGCTTTGCCTTTAACATACTCCTTGCCATGTCCATTATGGTTCTATTCTTCCTTTCGGCTACTCCATTTTGCTGCGGATATTATCTAGTTGTAAACTGCTTTTGAATACCATTTTCTCTACAAAAACGTGGAAAATATTTAGAGATATACTCACCTCCTCTATCAGTCCTTAAGACTTTGATATGCAGCCAACTCTGGTTCTCAACAAGTGCTTTGAAATTGCAAAATTTTTCAAACACTTCACTTTTGTTTTTCAAAAAGTAAACCCAAGTTTTTCTTGTAAAATCATCTATGAATGCTAACACATAGTGGCTGCTTGCAAGCGATGGAGTTTGCATCGGTCCACATACATCTGAGTGGACAATCTCTAAGGGTGCCTTTGCCCTTATTCTTTTCCCGGAAGGAAAACTTTCTCTATGTCGTTTCCCCAAGATACAACCTTCACAAAGGCTGTCTGGTTTCTCTATCAATGGTAAACTACTTACCATTCCTTTTCTGTTCAACAGATTAAGACCTCCAAAGTTGAGATGACCAAATCTCAAGTGCCATAACCAATTATCATCTTTTGGTTCGCTTTGGTAAGTCTCCTGTGAAACTGCTGCTTTCTCTTCACCATTCTTCAAATATGCTCTCATTCTGAGAGGGAACATCCTGTTCCTTGTCATCTTCACTTCAACAATACACTGTTTGTTGGGTGGTTTTTCCATGATGGTACAAACATCATTATCAAAGAAAACATTATACCCCTTATGGACAAGCTGTCCAATACTTAAGAGGTTACATATCATTCCCGGAACATAATAAACATCTGCTATGGTTTTCCTTGCACCTAATCTTGTTAAAACATTTACATCTCCTTTTCCCATAACAGAAACTTTGTTATCAGTTCCTAGTGTGACTTGTGACTTCACACTCTCATCTAACATAGAAAACATTGCTAAGTTTCCTGTCATATGGTTACTACAACCGGAGTCTAGAAACCATAAGTCTTCACTCTTTTCTTCAGCCATATTACAAGCTAAAAAAAAATTACTTTGGCTGCTATTTTCTTTAGTGAAATTTTCACTAGTTT
Organism: Pinus albicaulis; assembly: GCA_034641835.2. Taxonomy (NCBI): domain Eukaryota; kingdom Viridiplantae; phylum Streptophyta; class Pinopsida; order Pinales; family Pinaceae; genus Pinus; species Pinus albicaulis. Next base: position 1,429,493,780 of record CM076584.1, read on the forward strand.
CACTTCTCATATCATTCTGCTTCTTCTTTCTACATTCATTAGCATAATGACCATATTTTTTACAACTGTAACATTGGACATTGGACTTATCATACCTTTTTCCTTGAGCATTCTGCTGACCATTCTGTTGGCTGCTGCCTTGGCCTTGATGCTGATTTGGATTGCTGCACCTTCCTTGAGCATTTGCTGGACTGTCTCTTCCACCTCTGTTTTGGATTCTGCCTCTTCCTCTCTTGTTTCCTCTGCCTTTCCCTCTTCCTCTTCCGAAAGACATCTGGGTCTTAAAAGCATGTTCAAGAGATGATTTTTCACCTTTGCACACCGTTCAGGTCATCGCTGATACATGTAGTTCATCCACCGAAAACTTGTGAGATCCCTAGTGTCCTCTATGGTGGTGACAATCACATCGACCTTGAGGGTAAACTTCTCAAGAGTTTTTTCCACAATCCTCATTAACTCAAGAGTCTCTCCATTAGATCTTATTTGTGTGCCCATTCCAATCACATGAGTGAAATAATGAGTCATTATCCGACTCTTCCATAGAGAGAGTCTCAAAATCTCTCCTCAAAGAATCGAAGTTTTGCTTTCTTCACTTTCTCCATTCTCGATAAGATGTCTTGAGAGTTTCCATGCTTCAATACTTATTTGGTCGCTTCTATCCTCGGGAAACACACTCTCATGTACTGCTTGATACAAGAAGAAAAGAGCCTTGGCATCTTTCTTCTTATTATTCTTCAGTGACTCCCTTTCTGCCTGAGTTAAAACATAAAACTCTGCTTCATTTGTTGGCTCTTCAAAGCCATCCTCAACTAATTCCCATAACACTTGGGAGACAAATAAAGCTCTCATAGTTATTGACCAGTAGTCATAATTTTTTCCATTGAATTGTGGGAGATGGATATTTCCCAAACTCATACCTGTGCTGGCTCCAGCCATTCTGCACTCTTTAACTATGATCCAAAAAACACTTGACTGTGTGTTTAAAATTAACTGACTGTTCTGCAACAGTAACACAAAACTATATAGAGAAATACCTTCGAATTCTTCTTGTCTGAGTCTTCACACTGCTGGAGAAGCTTCTGCAATAACGAACTCCTTTCCTTCAGCTTATTTGATCTTCAAATAGCCTGGATTGGCTCTGATACCATGTTGGAATATTCAGAATTCCAAAACAATAAAAATCACTTTCCTTAACACAGAGAAACTATTTAAAATTTCATTCACAGACAGAGTTTTCAACTCAGAAAACTTTCTATTTCATATAAAAAAAAATTCTATTCATAAAAAAACTGCTGTTACAGATTCTTCCTCTCTTGGAGGGATTACAAAAAAAATCTGACTGCTGCAAACACAGTTCAGAAATATCACTCTGTCATTCACTGCTGTTACAAAATATTTCACACTGCTGTGTAAAATACAAAACACTCTGTTTTTCTGTCTCTGTTTGGAAAAATACTCTGCTGTGTATTTCCAAATTCTGCTCTCTGTCTTTTTAACAACAATGCTCTGCTGTGTAAAAAAAACATTACTTAACAAATGACTCTGTTTCTGCATATAACAAAACAGAAATATATGTGTCATAAATTGACTCAACCACTAAATTTCACCGCTTGAAAAACATTAATGGTCTCCATTAACTTCTGTCAGCACCGCTTACAATTCGCATTGATGGCAAATTGAATTTGTGGCACCGCTGTTATTTCTTCCTTCCCGCACTGTTGTGCAATGAAACTCTGTCTTTTTTATTTTATTACTAACACACTCCTGTGCATTACATTTCTGTGTAATAATAAAAAAAACAACTCTGCCTCACGGGCCTTTTAATATATATATGTGTTATATATTAAAAATAAAACAAATAACTTTAAAACATTTAAAACCAACTGTTGTTTTAAATATGTGCGATGGGCATAAAATTAAACCCCGCAACCATTTGTGTATGCACATGCGTGGGCCCCCCTCATACGTCAGCAGGTCCGAGGGGGTTCATACCTCCGCCCACAAGAGTTTCCAGACCCCTGCGGAATGGCTTTGCAACTGTATGATGTGGGCCCAGCTCCGAGGGGGTATAATCCTCTGCCTGCTCTGCCTGCTGGACCCCCGCGGACAGTCTTGCCGCTGTTCTTTGAGCTCTTCGGGCAGTTGGAAATTAATTCCAACAAAAATGGTTTTTAGGGATCCAAAATTCGTTTCCATACAACAGTGGAATTAAGGAATTTAATGTCAAATGGTGTGCATATAAATTTATTGTTAAATGGTCTGTAGAAACCACAAAGGTTACCATACAACAGTGGAATTAAAGAATTCAATGCCTCACGGTCTACATATATTGAAATGGCTTCACATGGAGCAATCCCTCACTTATAATGGGAGCTCATTTGTCTAACAAACCGGCCCACCATCCATAGCTACATTTTAGGAAATGCCGCTGCTCATTCAAAAGAACACATTGAAAATTAGCAAAAATTAGGTAGCACATCAAATCTCTGAACATGTATCCAATCTTTATACATATTTTTGATATATAATTATAAATTTGATACTATAAAATAAAGTTACAGTCATTAATTTTCTCTCTCATGAGGGCAGGGACTAGTTGCTCCGCAAATCTCTTTGTTATAATAGCTAAATTCATTTCACACATCAAGACAAAACTATACAATAGAGTTTCATATGAAAAAAATAGACAATAAAGTTTTATTATATATTAATGGGTTTTATAGATTAGATAATCACAACAATTTGGAGGATAGTATTCATATTCAAGTTAACTCGTTCTATAATATAACTTTGGAACATTATCAATATAGAACTTTTATTTCTCTAATATCTTTAATATTATTTTTAATTTATAAATAAATTATTAAATACATTTTACAGGTCTTTACATAATGTAAACTTAGCTTTTCTTAGACACTTAGTAAAGATGTCTTAAACATCATTATTTGTATTATATTACATCAAATCATTTTAGTGTTACTTCTTTTTTACATCTAGTGAGTTGTATTTGTACTACATTACATCAAATCAGTTTTCTTTTAGTGTGTTTTTTATGTACTTAGTTGTTTGCTATTTTGATAGAGAATTGTCACATTGGATATTGTTAGTCCTTGCTATTTTTCTGCCATGTATTCAAGAATTATCTTTAGTCAAATTTATTCACATATTGCATTCCACAAAGCCTTGTAATCAATTTCAATATGAAAAAAGGAAACAATTGGCTTTTTCTTGTTGCTCCATGACACAATACTATATCCAATATTGAATGCATAAATAGAGGTGGACTTACTCTCATGCATCTCCTACCCAATAAGAATATGTATGTCAAACCAACATTCAAATAGTTAATATATTCAATAATAAAATTTTAGTCTCCTTCAATTATCAAAGGACTTAGCATTGAGATCATTGATATATTTACTACCAAAATTTTTAGCCACCTTTAATTGTCAAAGTACTTTCTTGGCTTGTTCCAAATGACATTCATGTGACTTAATCATAAATTGACTACAAGTGTACTTAAGTAATTCAATACTTCCAACCAGCTATCCACAAAATATATCATTCACTTCTTTTGTTTCATCATGATTTTTGACTTTAAAATTTTGTTTCAATGGTGTGAATACCTCACTATGTCCATTCATATTGAATCTTCTCATTAATTCTTGTATATATTTATTTTTCATGATGAAGGTTCTACCATTATGTCTCCAAACATCAAGGCATGTTCAACATCCTTCATTTATAATTTTGGTGAAATAACACTTTTGATGTTGACAGTTACTCTAGTACAATTTCCTATTATCATAAAATCATTAACATTTACAAAAAAAATAAAAAAATATTAATATACCCTTTGTTATCTCTGTTGATATACAAATTATTTCTAATAAAAAAAAATTAGGAGAAGAATTTAACAATATTCACATACCAATATCTGGGTGCTCATTTGAATCATGAGGGACCATGATCTATTTAAGTCTTCTCAAAGTTTATCTCAAGGAACAATGTTCAAAGGGTTTCAAAGTCCACAAAACAACAAAAGAGATCTAATTTACTATTCTGAAATTCCTAGGCAATGATTTTGAGAGTGACAAGATGGCCAATAGTCTAGTGATGTCTCCTAAAACCAACTTGCCCTTTACTCTTTTATCGTAGATTTCAAGCTGAAGACTAAGTTTTTTATTCTCACACAACCCTAAAAATCATTAATTCAATCAAACAAAATCCAATCAATTTTTTTAGTCTCATGAAGTGTCTCTATAAAAACTCTATAATTAGATATTGTGCCTACATATAAAGAAATGCATGCTAAAATGCACTATATAGCTATAAAAGTTACCTCAACCTAGATCATATATATTTGCACCTCGAATCCAGGGATTTATTATTATGAACAACATCCCAGACCCAAATAATGATCATTTGGTCATAAAAGTTACCCGGCTTTAACACTATATCGCGTCACTGTAATGTCCATGTAATGTTAACAATATATATAATCTTAGCGTTATATATATATATATTTTGGGGAAATTATTACCCCTAATATTAAAATTTACTATGCTGTCATAATTATTAATTATGGGTAAACAGTCTTCATTGTAAATTGACTTAACCTCCCACAAAAGGCCTTGGATTTAGGTCGGTAACCTTTAACTTAGAATGTTGAATGATTGTGACTAAATTTATAGTTTAAGAATGAGTCGGATGAGATTATGTGGAATCATAAAAAAGGAGGTAACCTTTAATTTAGAATGTTGAATGATTGTGAGTGAATACATTGTTTAAGAGTGAGTTGATTGAATATATGGTTTAAGGATGAGATTAAGTGGAATCAATTTTTTTCAAAATAATTTTAATTTTAGAATTTTAAAAGAAAATAAATAATCTAATCAAAGTTTTTTAAGAAATAACTTTAATTAATAATTAATAAATTTCTATATTTATGAATTTCAAATTAAATTTAATAATTAATCTTAGTTTTCATTAAACTTTTTTGAAATACAAACCTTAATAATTATGGTAGATATAGTTAAATTAAAATTTTAGAAGCTTTATGCCAAAAAAATATCCATATGCCCATAATTATTTAAAAGAAAAAAAGAAAAAAGAAAAAAAACAAACAAATATTATATCATTACATAAGTTTTCTTTAACAAATTTCAATGATTTTTTTTTTTTGCATAATTTTGGGTATAGATGGTAACTATCTCATTTACCAGAAACTATCACAAAAATATAAATTAAATGACAATAAATATACATTGATAGGCATCCAAACACCAATTTCATGGTACATTTCAAATTACTAAAATTTAAAAAATTAATTTTATAAATTATATATATATATATATATATACACCAACACTTTTAATAATAAAAAATAATACCTAGTTTATCATGGAGATTATTAATGTGTAAATAAACTTTAATATAATATAATAGATTAATATCGTACACTATCAATACTTATTAATATAACATTTTTTTATTAAATTATTTTTTAAAAATAAATATTAACATTTTATTGAAATATACCAGTAAAAATATTTTAAAATTTTTAAAATTAAATATATATTATTTATCTAATTATTATTAATAATTAAATTAAAATTATAAAAATACATTCTAACCTATATTTCTAATTTAAAAAATATATTCTACAATTGCTAGTTGGAACTTTCTTATGTATTTAAACTGGGTCCTATATCAGATTTTTCATCTACACAATTTGCTTCAATATGATTTTCACATAAAAATTTTATACACATTTTATGGATCACTAAAACCAAATTCTTAATATAAATTAAAATTATCAAAATCTTATTCTAACTTGTATATCTATTTTAAAATTTACAAATTGAAAAATTTACAAAATTGATCTTGCATTAGTTGCAGTGGCTAACAAGGAAATTATTTATTAAAAAAACAAAAAATTTATAACTCCACAAATAAATCCCAATTTAGAAAATATCTGCTCAGTTGGAAAGAGAGGAGTGAGAATATCGACACCAAACAAGATTCTCCATGATACATTTGACTTCCATCGTAAGGCGAAAAAAATGTAGCGAAATTATATCGTAACCAGTTATAAATATGCACTTCCAGCACACTAACTTGTAAGCAAAGGAATTTCGTGGTGTGGTCTTTTCAATTATAATAGACAAGGAATTTCAATTACAGCTATCAAGGAAAAAAAAACTTCAATTACACAGAAATTGAATTTTAAAGAATTGTGCCATTTCCATGTTTTTTCCTCCCTCCACGTGAATATTCCAGTTTCATATTCTGCATCGCCATATGCCTCTTTCATCGAACACATTGATAAATAACCGTAATCAACCAACACGTTACATATATCTAAAAAAAACTTTGGTTGCAGTTATCCACAAAAATGTCAAATGACAGATAAATTGAATTTGAAAGAACTGCATTGGTGTGCCATTTCCAGATCTCTTCTTCCACATGAATATCACACTTTCATATTCTTGATAGCCATATCACTCTTTCGTCCAACATGTTGCTAAATAATCTCAATCATCCTCAAAAAATTTATTTGACCACATGAACCACTTACCTTTACGGCTTACCATGAATATATCATGGGTTCTTTCATCGTACGCAATTTGCCGGAAATCAAGGAAATCATCTCTACGTAAGTCAAGAAGTCCGGCGGTCAGCAACGACTCTCCACTAAGGATGCAGTTAATATTGATCCTCACTGAAACCGTTGAAACGGAAATAGCCACATCGTCATTCTCTGAGATGTAACGGACCCACGAAGTGTCTGGCAGATCTCTTAACGTGACGAAACGCACACCTTCAAGATTAAAAACGTGCACACTGTATGTTGGGCGCATGATCAAACCTCGACGGTTTCTTGTTGTGCAAATGATCTGGCGTCTCTTTTCCAAACAGAATAACTCGCGGATTGGAGAAACAGGAATTGTTATTAGCAGTTGAGGGATTGGAGAGCTTATATCAATTATCTGTATGAACTCGGGATACGGAGGCCGGATAATTAATCTGTCACGCCCACAGAGAGTAATGCAGTCAGACTGGTTACCGCGGAGGGAGAATTCTTTTATGAGTTGTCCATCTAATTTGCAATAGATTTTAAGGTCACGTTCTACTTCTGGATACGCCCTGGATGTATATTCATACAGAACCATGTCTATCTTTCCTGGAAACCATAGAATGACGTGGTCACCAAATGGTATCGTAAAAAGCTGTTTGTACTTGTACAATTCGAAAACTCTCCATAATCTTCCACGTGCAAAGCGAACCATACCTCTAGAATTTGCAATGTCGAAATAGTAGCACGTAACGGACTTTTCTGGAAGAAGTTCGCCATCCGTTCCTGTATTTCGCCCTGATATTATAGATTCAATATCTGTGCTTATAATGCTTCTCAACATTTGCACACGAACAACGGTTAACAAAGATTTGTTAATGCTGTTGTAACAAGCAAATTCGATTTCTCCATCCCAACGGTTTACTATCAGCTTCCCACGTTCATTCTTGCAAGCTGATATCTCTCCGATTCGTGTGAAGGGAATGAGATGGGTGCGGTTATAAATAACGCAAATGAACTGTTCCGCAACCACCAAGTCTGTAATCCGGCAATTTCTGATAATTCCCAACTCTGCTAATTCAACATCACCAAACTTAAGCTCACGAAAATGATAGTCTCTAAAAATATTTCCTCTGCTTAGTTGAAGATTCCCTTTGTTGTCTCTCTCTCGGAGCTGCAGGCGCTTGAAGAAACTATTCATATGAGTGGGATTCATTTTTTCTGCGAGGCGGCAAAAAATTTTAGAGATAGCTTGAGGTTTAAAATGTTCCCACGTATTGTTTGTTTAAAAACTGGCTATATATATGCTCTCCGTTTTACGTGGGAGTTTCTGAGGAATTCATCGTAATAATACTCCTTATTCGAACCTCAACTCTAACCCTGACACTAACCCTACCGATCAGCCATCGTATCTTGCACCCAATGAACTTGAATTTATAGGTAAGCATGTTGTGTAAAGCAACACTCTACAATTAATTTTATAAACCCTTCGTGTATGGCATTTCAAAATTAAAATAATGTTTCTTTCTATTATTAAAAATTCTGTGTCGGAGATGAAATCACAAACCCAAAAGCATTCGTACAATTATATGAAATAACACATTACTAAATATTTCAATTTGATTATTGCATGATATTTATTAATAATAAAATCTGTCATTTATTATCAATAAAATCTGTATCATATAACCTCATTTCTAATATAATATCTCCATTTACATCATCGTATAATATAAGAATTTTAAACACCTTTATTATTTAAAAATTAGTACTTATTTACTTTTGATACACAAGGGATTACCACATTGAGTTCATGCAAATATCTCTATGAACGATTCATAATAGGAAATAAATAGATTTCCTACCATTGGCAATGTATACTGTGATGTTTTTCTGTTTGTTTTTATTTTTTTAAATAATTAATTTTGAAAATTCATTCAGTTATATTATTTAATACCTTTCTCGTTTTTAAAAATATACAACCTTTATATCCTTTGTGTAGGGATTTGTATCACCATTACTTATAAGGACATATTTTCTTCACTCAATTTTTTTTGAAATATTAAGAACGTGGCTTAGTTCGAGATGGGAACAAACTATTCTATTTGTTATTGTGTCATTTGAATGTTTTTAATACATGTCAAGTTTTCAAAAAATTTATTAGGTCGTAAGACGTATTTATTTGAAAACAACTTTCCTAATTGCCTTCGTGTCATAATATATGCCAGATTTTTGTTAGACGATTGAGTTATTATTAGCAGTTGATTTTTAATTTGTGACAATTGCCGTTATTTCTGCGATTTTTGTAACCGTACTTCATTCAAGAAGCATCGGCTGTTTTGTTTTTCTGTAACCGTCTAACCATCCATTGTTTTGTTGGCTCTTAACAGTTGCATATCGGTTGTGATGTCTTACACGAAGCAGAATTTAGTACCAAGTTCTGCTCTTCTGAGTGCCGCAGCAATTGCCCAAAGATCGTTGATCTGCATGTCAATCTCGCTGCAGGAGAAGGTCGGTCCCTTTTCTCCCGTTTCTCCTCACCTCAACAAATCATTTATTTAAGTATTTATAAACTAACAGATTTGAGGCATGGCGTTGACAGGAATATCTTTATCGAGCATGTGCGAATCTCAGAGAAGCAGATCCGCCAATCTGGTCAAGAAATCGGATTCAGCTTTGTCGAAATCAAAGTTAAGCATCCATTCCAAATCGAGTGGATCCCAGGATCGAATGGCAACCACAAAACTCAGTGGAAAGTTGCTGTAATCGAACTCCCATCGACTGTTATTATTAAGCAATTGCATGGAGCAAAGTAGAATTAAACATAGTTACCAAAGTCGGTCGAACTGACTGAAAAATAAAAATACTCGGTGGTTCGATTCGATTCTTGGATTAATACGCCAACGCCAATTCGAAGTTCTGTAATTCGGTCGAACCCGTAAACGAATGTTAATCCTAATGCTACTTTATTTTTTATACAATGAGATTTTGCAAAGTAAATTTAGGATTGTTAATGAAATTTGTAATAATCTAGCAGATTAAGCTATCCAGAAAATGGGGTTTGTAAAATATGAGCTTATGTGTGATATGCAAATTATAATTTTATAACCAAATCAATAATCTTAATGTATGTGTAGTATATTTATTAAATTCAAATAGAAATATTTTAGTGATGGAATATTTTGTGACTTTTGTTTTGGTGGACTTCTGTGATTGGAAATTTGGATGAGTAAGAAATTGTAATACTTAACATTACATCCATTATTCACAATGCAAGATCTTAAAGTTTTCTGCAAAGAGATCAAACAATTTGAAGAACAAAGAAAGATACTTAATTATTTCAACAAAATATTTTGTATATCAATTAATTTAATTTAATTTATTGAGATGGGTAGAAGATAAGATTTACAACACAACAAATAAGGATGTTACATAATTTTACAAGTTCCAAGGCTTTTTTATTGGAACTCTAACACTCCCCATAAATAAAACTTAGGAAATGAATATATCTCAGAATATGCTTTGTTGTATTGGAGTGACTTTGATGAGGATCCTGAGAGAATCTAGAAACTAATTCTATTGCATAAGAAATGTGAGGTTTATCCCATCAATACTTCCTTATCATTTTGAGTCATAGATGAAGATTGCATAAGCAATGTGAGATTTATCCCATCAATACTTATCATTTTGAGTCATAGATGAAGAACTCCCTGCAAGGATCAAATCATCCATATACATAACTAGAATCAATAAATTTGAGCTTTTTCTATGACTGTAAATAGTAGGATCACAATGACAAGGATTGAACCCAGAAACTAGTAAAAAAATGTCCATCTTCTCATACTAACCATACAAGGAACACCAAAGTGCTATAGGGGTATTTTTGCAACCTAAAAGTGTTTCAACAACACAAAAAGGGTGTTGTGGAAAAAATCTTGTACTATTTCTTCAAGAGTATCTCCTTAAGCCTACTTGAAGTGATTATCATGGATTCGCACATATTAGCATAAAAAGGTAAATTACTTCCTAAATACCTAAGAATGAACATTAGGTTGCAACAATAAAAAAATTGGTGTTGTAACACCTATCCTTTATTGTTGGTTCAAGTATTTTTTTTGAACCTACCTAAATAGAAGACATGACAACAAACATGACAACTGACAACAGACATGACAATTGCAGATGTTGAGCCTATAACACACGTTCAGCCTATAGCAGAAATGACAGCAACAATTGCAGACGTTGAACCTATAACACACGTTCACATGATAGCTAACACACGTTCACATGATAGCAGACATGAAAACTGCACCCAATTAGATTACATTAGGCATGATTTGTGGAGTAAAATTGTAGAGAGCTCAGCTCATTGAGCTGCTTTTTCTCAACACAGTGAAGATTTCTCAACACAGTGAAGAACCAGTGCATTGTTTCAGAGTGGAGATGGCTGCCATGTTGCATGCTCATTCTCCTCCATAATTTCCCTCTTCATCATATTAATTTCCATTACTGTGCATGGAGCACAAAGTGTGTTCTAATTTCATTAATTAATAGGTCTTGTTGTTGATCCATATACATAACTAGAATCAGTAAATTTGCAATACAATGTAGGATTCACTTACTTTGAGGTGTTTTTGGTGGTAAGAGTAACACTATATTTAAAATGAGTAGGTGCAAGCTTACAATTCGCCATGCTAAACTATTCAAGTAAATCAAGGGCATATTTTTGTAGAATATGGTGGTCACTTGTTAATATTAGTGGAATCTACAAGATTGTATTAGACTAAGTTCCATCATAGAAATTATACCACCAATACTTCTTTATCATTTTCATTCATAGATGAAGAACTCCCCGTGAGGATCAAATCATCCATATACATAACTAGAATCAATAAATTTGAGCCTTGTCTATGACTGTAAATAGTAGGATCACAATGACAAGAAAGTGTTTCAACAACACCCTTTGTGTTGTGGAAACAATATTGTACTATTTCTTCAAGAGTATCTCCTTAAGCCTACTTGAAGTGATTCTCATGGATTCCCACATATTAGCATAAAAAAGGTAAATTCCTTCCTAAATAAATAAGAATGAACATTAGGTTGCAACAATAAAAAAGAAATGTGTTGCAACACCTATCCTTTATTGTTGGTTCAAGAGTATTTTTTTGAACCTACCTAAAGTGATTCTTGTGGATTCTAAGAGGTTAGCATAGAAAATAAAATTCCTTCCTAAATAGATAAGAATGAACATTAAGTGACATAATTAGAATATAATTGTACCTGGATAAAAATTCATTTGCATGGGAAAAATAGGTAATGGGGTGATATGAAAATGAGAAAACGTACTAAAAAGGTTGTTCGATGGGTGTGCCAAAAGGTAATCTATAAGTACTAATTTATTTGGTAAATACAGAGATAGTAGGTGAGGGGGATAAATGAATTCTCAAATTCTTATGTATAGAGTTGTAGAATTGTGCTATGTCATGTTGTAGTGGCCCGTTGCAACATTGTACACTATTCATGTTGCAGTGGACGGATTTGTGGAACCTACTCTTTAGTTATGTTGCAAGAGTAGGAGTTTTAGTACTTGTATCCTAGTCATGTTGCAATAACAAGGTACCTAGGGTGTTAAAGTGATATAGAGGTGTTGTTGCAGCCTGGAAGTGTTGCAACAATAGAAAAGGGTGTTGCAACAACTATCCTTTATTATTACTTCAAGAGTATCTACTTAACCTACCTGAAGTGATTCTCATAAAGGGTGTTGCAACAAATATCCTTTACTATTATTTTAAAAAATGTACTTATATAATTTATAATTATAGCTATTGCATATAAAATCAATAGTTCATAATTCTTAATTTTTTATTATTATAATTTTTAGTTATTTATAAATTTCTTATTATAATTTTTAAATTTTTTGTTAATTTAAAAAAAAAAATTGTGATATTTGAATTAAAATTATGGAGAAAATTGTTCCTTAAAAAGGCTATACTCTATATATACATATATAGAGAGAGAAGGGTTAGAGATGAAAAAAAAGTGGTTTTATTCATGGAATGCAAGGAATACCTTAATACAAAATTTTTATGGTAGAATAGGAATAGGAGTTGTAGTGACATCATTTTACAACACCTTTGAACAACTACTTTTATGTCTCTTTACACAAAAATTTTGTGAAACCCTACACCCAAAAATTCTCACTATAAAATGAATATTTCTTTTTTCTATTTTCTTTTTAATGTAATTTGAACAAGTCAAATTTTTTAGATAACATAAAGTATAGTACATGATATTACAACATCTATTCCATACTAAACTAGAGAACACCTTTAACACAAGATGCCAAACCATGTAATGTAATATATGGACTAGACTATTTCACTAAAAACTATTCAAGTGTAATCTATACACAATTTCCTTTATTGCTATGACAAAGAGAATTCTAACTATGCATATGTGATCTATGCAAGAGAATCCTTAAAAAAAAACAGAAGAGGATTCTAATGAAAAAATTCATCCACAAATTCATAGGGGATCCCAACGTTGCTTCCCATCTAAAAACCTCAAACATTTCACTCAAAATCTCAGAGGAAAATGCAAGCTTCTTCACTATTTAAATTCAGAGTATGCACCTTCCTATATTGTATAATATAAATAATGATATTCATTAAATTAAGTATTCAATAAATAGTTTAAATTTAGAGAATTATAAAAAATTGTAAATTATAAATTATTTTTTAAAATTAAAAATGACTATGAGTTTTTGTTTTAGGTCATTAGATTCACAAGTAGATAGTTTTTTATATGTTTTTTCTAATGTTAGTTTTTTTCTTTTTTTTCTTTTTACTAAGTTGAATTTAAGTTGAATTAAGATTGCCTAGATCAATCTTAACTCGAGATCTACCAAGAGCCAAGAGGGATCAATATGCAAACATCTTTTAGAGTAAAAGAAAATAGATCCCTTCGATAAATAATATAGATCTAAACTAACTATTTAATAAAACTAATTTTAAATGTTTATAACCATTATTCTTTTAAAATTTTACTTAATAAAATGTATCTAAATTTTCATACATCCAAATACACAATTTTTCTTGTTCTATATTAGTTTTGTTACAACTATTTTATTATTCCAAAAAATAAGGTTTTTTTTGTTATATATTATTTTTGTTACAACTGTTTTATTATTTATGAGTAGAATTTCTTAATATATAGAAAATTAATAAAATATGTGATATTTTTTAAATTTCCAAATTATTTCATAGCACGTGATTTATCTTGAGCAAGAAAGTTATGCCCAATATCCAACACCATAGAGAAAGACATGCTCACCAATTCAACAATTGCTTCTAAATCTCTCTCAATGCTAGAGTTGTTTTCTCAACAAACTTGTTTTTACTCCTCTTGAACTAATGAAAGCCATCCTTGTTGCATATAGGAGCATTTAGATATGATAAGAAAAGTGTGATACTATGTTACAATTTTCTCTACAAATGTGTTGGAGTTGTTTCTCAATAAACTTGTTTTTACTCTTAAGTGATGAAATCCATCTTTGTTGTTAGATTTTAACCTCAATTTAACATTTTTACTATGTAAAATTACACAAAAATAAAAATAAAAGTAAATTAAATAAAAATATTGACATAATGTAATGAACATTTTAACTAGGTCAAAATACAATAAAAGATAAAAATAATAATAAACTATAAAAACAGCCCATGCTATTGAATCGATCCCTTTGATAAATAATATAGATCTAAAATAATTATTAATAAAACTATTTTCAAATGTTTATAACCATTATTATTTTAAAATTTAACTAAATTCAACAAGAACATGAACATGGCACACATGAGGGACAAAAGTGGTAAAGAACAATGTGATATTTTCAAAATTTTCAAATATCATGAAGAAAATAATACATAGGTGACTCAATAGGAATTGATCAAGATTAAACATGGAGGAACTGCACCAAAACATCTTTGATTTTGAAGGTAGAAAATCACTTTCTATTTCTTTATTTCTTTATTTATGAGGCATTCATGTTGGCATGATGAGACAGGGTATTTAACTTAACTTCAACATATGCCTCATGATTTGTAAGGCTAAGGAAGCCGTATTGCATTAATATTTCACTACCTCTTTCCATGGAAGAAAATTTTGATTTTCATTCCTCTACATGGCTCCTTTTCTGCAACATCTTATTTCTTCCAAGCTACTCTTTCCTATGTTATTTCCTTACG